>OX380335.1:1802500-2156417 GCA_947425015.1 Pterostichus niger
AATGATATAACAACAATCACCTTTGTCACTTAAATAAATCACAAATCTATTTAAAACTAAACTTTTCTGACAGTTAAAACTGATTTAGATCCATAATTTCAAGCTCTACAACTTTTATTTGAAGCATTTTTGCCTAAAATCAATTGGCCACTTTTGCGCAAGGAAAAACTGATTTCCCATGTTAAACGCCTATGGCCAGGTTTTCATGTTACACCCGGTATATATATATATAGATTTAAACGAAATTATACCTTATTTCACATATTTTCCGAGCTACACTTTCTGTCAGTATGAACCGTCTTCTTCTCGTCATAATACTTTGGTCATGTTCTTATTGAGAGAATGTAAATCGAATTACTTACTTGTTTTTGAAACATTAACAACGCAACAATACCAGAAAAAAATTAAATTACGCATTATGTAACAATTAAGCTAAATGAAGTCAGTTATAATATTTAATTTAAGTATTATAAGCTGGTAAGTTGATTGATTATATATTTATTTAAAAACATATTGCCGAATATTGCAGAATGTTTGCTTTTAGTTTTGGATTAAAATTAGTTTTCATAGTAATAAAACGGTAGGTATTTTTGTATTTTGCATAATACAGAAAGTTATAAATGGTTTACGATTGTAGGTTTTGTTGAGGCAAACTACGAGTACAGAAAACTCATTTCGCGTGAACTACATAACTTTTAAATATGAATTTGATAATCAGTGAAATTGTGAAGGGTGCAAAATGAATCTCTAGCTATTGTGGTTTTCAGTAATTTGAATGAATATTCTGTACATTGGTATAAAACGTGTCCAATTAACCGGAACACGAAATATCCACATCGCAGTGCGGGCCAGCGGAGCCTGCTGGGATGTGGGAGTATCGACTTTCAGACGGTCGCCGCAGCAGCGCCAGCGCTCTTATCAACGGGGTTCAGGAGAAGGAGAGGAGGGCGAGGCGGACACGACAGACACAATACTTGCCTCGCCGCCATCGCCATCGAAACAGCATTATCAATTTGGGTCAGTTGTGAAACTTGCGCACGTAAACTGAACGGTTACTGTTTGTGAATTTGATGAAGATGTCATGAAAACAAAGTTTAGGGTGCTCTGGGAAAACATTTAAAAGAGCTATAACATCCATAGATCGTGGCCGGCATTGAAAAACAGAGCAAAGGCGAAAACAAACATGCGCGGGTAGCGGATATCGAAGCATTTTTAACGGAATGCTTTGTTTGTTGTTGATAAACAATGACAACTATGAAACTGACGTATTGACAACTCATATACAAACTGTGCTACCTGCAACATATTTTTTGTTGTTTGTTTAAAATCCGACAAATATAACATTGATAACTTTCAAAGGTTTTACAAAAAAAAAACACAATGGCACCATTCCTTGAAGAACAACCCTAGTAAGATAATACATATTACCAGTATTGCAAAATATGTATAAATGCGCATTAATTTGTTCATCACTTGGGTTGAAGACAGTACGATAAAGTGACAGAGTCATGCAGAACATTTTATTGTTTCCCTATTAAACTTGCAATAAATATTATGATAATTGTAAACAGTTTGTAATTTACTGGAATATTGATGACTATTATTTTGTCTTACGCTAATTTTTAAAACATTTGTGTTTATATTTGATTTATAACTTATAACGAATGGTGGACAAAAATGAAGAAAGTAGCAAAGTAAACTATTTATTTCGATATTTGTATTAAAGCATTAAGCGCATCGAACAGAATGATATTTATAATACGATTAATAAGCCTCATTTTCTTATAAAGTATTGTTATTAATAAACAAATAAATGAATGGAGCTTTTCCGCTCTCATTAGCTGAATAATTAAAATCTGTTATTAATAATGTTTATTAGTAAAAGAAAAAGAGCATATTTTAATTGGACGTAGAGCACAAACGTTCTCCCGCTTTAAACATCTAAAGGATTTAATTTCCTTTGAATAAATCTACTCATTAAGCAGTTAATGGTCATCAAGCGACGTTCAAATCGCGTCACGCATTTCATCCGTAGGATCAGAAATCTCTAGGAAGAACGAGCATCATTCGCGCTCTTGCCGTCCCGCAGAACGTAGCGTCGCTTCAATATCATAGTTCTTGCTTCGTGTCGTGATTATTGACAAAAGAATAAATCACATCTTCTCCGGGAGAATACAGAAAAAACTTAGATTACAAAGACGCGAGCGCGCGAGCTCGAGCCGAAAAGCAGTTTTATTCTCAAATCCATTTCCAGATTGTCAGATCGGATCGAATAAATTCACTCAAATTCAATTTTAACCTCAAGCTCGACCGAGCAGGCTCGATTGCCCGCGGGTTTGGGGCGGTGAAGGCGGCAATGTTAGGGTGAACATGCGCCACTAATGGGCCGGAACATCCGCCATCCACCTGCAACCCAGCAGTTGGCGGATACGCCATCCAGATAACCTGTATCCAGTTTCCGTATCTGACTTTCAATATTGTTGTCAAGTCAACTCCTAAACCTGTGTTGAACATTTTCAGGCAGATGCATAAAACAGATTAGCCGCTAATACAAATTTTAGTCCTAACTATAACTCTTTTTCTAATTCATAAAAGTGGTGAGATGCTAACTCAAGTTACAGATACTATTTCTGGTTCTACTTTTAATGACGTAAATTGTCAAACTAACTTCATTGCGGATTCATAAAATAGTTTTAAATAAATTGTTTAATTCCAATAGTTGTCTGAAGTTAATACTATTTGAAAATGAATATTATCAAATTGAAACTATAAATAAAATTTAGTCGATCTAAAGATACGTATGAAATATAAAAAAACTTGGTATAATATCCATAACAATTTAAAATATAAATTTATGTGAAATTTTTTTATTGTATATAAGTATGAGTATGAATTTTTATACAAACTACAATTTATGAACTGTAACTTAATAAGTTATTTGCATGCGTAGTTGCCATGTTGTTAACTCACAGTTAATCTATAATTTTATTTAGTACTGTGGTATTGAAATAACAATTTTTATTTATTTTCATACAAGTAGAGTTCTTTTGCAACTGACATGAATGAAGAACAAGACAAAAGATGTCGAAAATACTCAGTGATGTGACGTTTAAACAATTTTAGTTCGAAATAAAAATTGAGTTAATATTCCCCAAATTTAATCTGCCTGTTAGATTATTTTTACCAACCATATCAGCAAGATTACATTTTTTAGTTCGTTGACAATATCCTGAATAGAAAATCTTAGACACCGAATTCTACTTTAGTTGTTCAGTCGGTCGGTCCCTTTTTTGTCCCTCAACTTCCCCAGTTTTCAACCAATTGTAAGTATTTTTTTTATTGATCAAATTCGATCTATAAGTAAATATTCGAGGCATTTTTTTAATATGACCTACGTTAACGAATAAATAATTCTACTTCCGCAGTACATACAATACCTATCGTGTTGGATATAATAAAAAAAGTATTCGGACGAAATCACGTATCTTTCGAATGTATATCCTAATATCAGTGTCTGCGAAGTCGAGAGTATCTCGGAATTTTTATATTTAATTTTTGTCGTAACAAAGCATACAAAATTAATTTTCTTTATTGAATTTGATGTCCTAAAACCAATATTTCAAGCAATTTTGTCGAAAATATTTATATGTTAAAGTATTTACAATTTATAATATTGAAACTATTTTTGCATTTATTCTCGTTATCGTGGCATCAATAGTTGTTTGTGAAACAATTATTCTATACAGTAAGCCATGACTGTTCGTCTATAGGCTAGTATTATCATATATAATATAACAAGTAGTATGAAAATTGCTGAAAATATTTTGACATAAATTATGAGTTGTTATGGAAATGGAAACATAACGAGTGCGAAGCACGAGTTGTGTTTCCTATTTCCGTAACAACGAATGTATATTTATGTCCAAATATTATCTGTCAATTTTCATACTACTAGTTGTATTCGGCTTGAGAATTTACCAAACAAGAGTTAATTAACAAGAATAGTTAGGTATTTATTTACTTATTACAGTTATAAAAATTTTGAATATGAAATGTACACTGAAAAAATTTTTTCAATTGACGTTTATGAAAATATTGAAAATATTATTTATTTTATTCGTAACCAAGGATATTAATAACAGTGGTATTTCCGATGAAATACCACTAGTGATAAATTTTCGACGAAATGTACATTTCATTGGTTCATTTTCAAACAAATTCGTGATCCTATTGGTTGACAGTGACGTGTGGTGAATTCTCACTAAAATATTATTCATTACATTTTTAATTCATGTCACAATATCATGAATAATTCATTAAAAATAATAATAAAAAAATTGATCCCAACTTCGAAGCATACCAATAATAGTTATCGGACAAATATAGAGTTCAAAAGCATTAAATATCAATATCCAATAAATTAATTATGTAAATTGACGCGAAACCATACAAAAGATACACTATAAAATTCGTTAAATTAATATACATATAACAGAACGAAATCAATACCTGATCACTAAAATAGCAACTAATCCTCTCAATTAAATCATTCAAATTTTGAAACCTCTGAATCCAATACATATTATTTTTAATAGTTACCATTAAGTGTAATATTGACGGTTGACAGAACGAATTTATTTTCAGTACCTATTTTAATAATTTTAAAATGCAATCGTAGAAAAAAATATGTGTGTATCACAGGGTTCGTAAATATCATGATATTTATAATAAATATCAAAATATCTGATATATAGGATATATATCAGATAAATATCACTTTTTGGATATTTATTTTTTAATTTTAGTTTTTGTACACATTTAGAAAAACTGAAAAATTCGACAAATTTCACTTTTCCGGAGGCTATATCTCAAAAACTAAACAAGATATGGAAATGCGCTCAACGGCGTTGAATTCCCCGTGTCCGAATTGACTTATAAGCAAATTTTCATACAATTTTAAGCAATTTAATATTTTTAATTATTTCCTAAGGGGTACCCCTTTGGTTTTTTCAGATTTTAATTCAATTTTCCCAAAAATCCTTAATCGTAGGATTATTAAAACGAAAATTTACATACATATGTATTTTGACCCACTGAATCCAGTGGTGCAATCTTCAAATGCATATGACTTCTGGTTTTCGAGAAAATGTTAAAAAACCGCTTTTTGCGATTTTTTTATCGGAAAATTGAAAAAAAAATAAAAATCGCTGAAACTATGTTTATAAGTTAACTGAAGCACGAGAAAATTAATGCCGTTGAGCGCGTTTTCATATCACATTTAGTTTTTGAGATATAGCCTCGGAAAAGTAGAAAAACTGAAAAATTCGAAAAATTTCACTTCTCCGGAGGCTATATCTCAAAAACTAAACAAGATATGGAAATGCGCTCAACGGCGTTGAATTCCCCGTGTCCGAATTGACTTATAAGCAAATTTTCATACAATTTTAAGCAATTTAATATTTTTAATTATTTCCTAAGGGGTACCCCTTTGGTTTTTTTAGATTTTAATTCAATTTTCCCAAAAATCCTTAATCGTAGGATTATTAAAACGAAAATTTACATACATATGTATTTTGACCCACTGAATCCAGTGGTGCAATCTTCAAATGCATATGACTTCTGGTTTTCGAGAAAATGTTAAAAAACCGCTTTTTGCGATTTTTTTGGCGGAAAATTGAAAAAAAATAAAAATCGCTGAAACTATGTTTATAAGTTAACTGAAGCACGAGAAAATTAATGCCGTTGACCGCGTTTTCATATCACATTTAGTTTTCGAGAAAAATTTCACTTCTCCGGAGGCTATATCTCAAAAACTATTTGATATTTTTATATAATGAATATATATCATTGCAAAAATATGACGATATATATCAAAATAAATATCATGATATATATCGATCGATATATATCTTCGAACCCTGATCATGAGTGTAAAGTGTTTTTGTTCCTCTTACACAGTTACTGTACTCGAGTAACAAAGAATCACTTTACGCTTTTAATACGATGCGAGATTGCAAGGTGAAATAATAATACCTAATATGATGTTTACAGTATAACTATAACTTTATTTATTTATTAATGCTAATCATTTCAAACCAAAATAAAATTGAAGTTAGTCAGATTTAATATTTCAATAATTAATCATTGTTTAATTATTATCCAATTTTAATAGTTATTCAGAATATTGTTGCATAATGCTGCCTATTATTTTGTTCTACAATAATTTCCTTATAAATAAATACTACAAAATATTAGATAAATACTTACAGATTATAATGGACGTCCGCCATATTTCCGCGATATTCCAAAGCTTTTCTATATGCTGTCTCTGCCTCGTTGATTCGACCCTGACTGCTCAAAATAGTACCCAGGTTTCCATATGCTGCAACAAAAAAGAATTACTTAGCAATACTTATTTCATCTTTGTGTGTTTCCGTTAAAATATAGAATCTATACAAAACAAGAATATAAAATTCTGTTACATATGTCAATATGTATGTGTATTTTACTTTTGGAAAACCCTTACAATTGCATTATACCATTAATATCTCTCAAAAAATCATTGTAGAGAAATTATTATTTTGGCGCGGGAGTAACAGCAAGAATACGGAAGTAACGAAAACATGTCATATTTTGAACAATTATACTCATGAATTCGAAACTATTAATCGTAGAGCAAAAAATAATGTATCATTAAACAGTTTATAAAATCCCATTTATAAGAATAGTTATTTGTATATGAAAGCAACAAAGTAAGACTTTTCAGAAGATGCCGTTTCATTTCTAGTGCAGAAAGCGAGGGATATAAAGCACCTGAAGGAAAAATTTAACTTTCTCCAAGAGGTATAAATATAATTTTTGCATTAATCTATTATACAATAAAATTTACAGATATTAATTAGAAAATTAGATAAAATGTATTATTCTCTTGACAGATGTCACATGAATGTTACTTATCAAAACATATTTATTTATGTTACGCTGTACAACAGGAACTTAATCCCAATTACAGTACAGGGTCCGCACTCACCGAGCCGCAGTGTAGTAGTTTATATAATTTTTAGCTTGAGTGAAATTCGACCTCGGGAACGGATTCGTACTGACGGACATATTGTCAAATTGTTTTTCAGTTCCCATGGATATGGTTTTACTCTCCTTTCCAAGGGAAGAAAACTGTACTTTACTTCCTAGGGATGAAAAATATCTATTTAATCCCTTAACTGAGAGAAGCAAATTTGATTTTCTGATAGGGTCGTAAAAAAAGTTTCCATACATCACTCCGTAATTTTTCGATACAGAAACGTTAGAGTTGACTGTGTCCCATTTCAATTTTATCTTGCCACGAGTGTAGAAATTGATTGTAACAGTTCTGTGTTCAACTAAGAGGATATCTATTTGCTCTTATCGATGTTACAACGAAAAATAGAGCGTTCAGAATGCCAACAGAAAGTGAAATCTCGCTCGTCTTTTTCAAGCGTTTGTTGCACGCTGTTTTACTCCATCAAGTGTATTGTGCATGCTGGTTTGGCTGCAGTCTCTGCCGATATCGCATCGTGGAAAATAGCGAAGCCTGCCTCGATGCCAACAGCGGCTGGAATTCGCCTGGAATTTAATAATCCTTACAGCAAACATGCAGCGAAGAATGAGTTTGCGTCTTGGCATATGCACTGTTATCTTTCTCTATTTTACTTTACATTTACTGAATGTGTAAAACAAAGTTATGTTCACACTATGTGCTTGCTAGAGCTGAACGGTTTGGTGGAAATTTCAAGAATGTTGGAATACACTTGAAATTAATTATAAAATGTTTCTATATTTAGTTTACACTAAATCAATAAATGTAAATTTAGCTGATGCAGAATTAAGATCAATCACTAATCTTTTTCAGATAATATTATTATTATTAAAAATGAAAGCTAAATGTTGAAAGTATTTTAGTAAATTTGAAATCATGTGCTAATCTACAAGTACATTGAAAATGATTTTAAAATGTCGATTTATTTTATTTTAGGAAACAATTATTTGTCCATTTATTCGAGTTATTTGAGTTGAGTATGGTCTACTTGTTAAGAACTAAGTAGTTTACCATTTACATTTTCCACACGCGAATAAGTAATATTGAAAAGTTAACAGATTCTTAGCTATAATCGTTCATTAAAATTATGTTTTTTCAGTAATAAAACAATTCATTTTGATTGAAAAGTTTTATAATAAAGTATATAAATATAGGTATAAAAACAATTCTACAAACCTAGCAGTATCAGTGAAATCAATCGAGTATTTTTTTCTTTAACACAACAAAAAGTTTTTACATGTCATCGATAGAGTTTATTGACATAAAACTTTATATACAAAAAATATATTCTTTTATTATTTCTTTGCTTTCAATATATTCAACAAAAAATGGAATCAATGTTTTCCAATCTGTCCCTTCCGGGTAAACGGTTTCTATGAATAACATTTTTTTTCCATTTTACGAAATTTTGGTTGATTCAATATTCCAAGAGAGTGTTAATTATTTTAACTGTATATAACAAAGAAGAAGGGAGTTAAAAAACATATTACACCTCATGCATGTAATTATCCAATTCTGAATCTGCTCTAAATGAATTAAAAATGAAAATAATGAAACATCATCACTAAATTTCTGCTTCCAAACAGTAAGTTCTGTTTACAAATTACTTATTAGTACGTAATTACCTACCGATCAGGTAGCGATAAGTAACTAAAAATTCAACATTCCTTTATTATAATATAACAACTATTAATACATACTTTAAAAATCTGCTATGACTGTCCCAGTATTTTATTATTTATAAGATTAGATTTCAAGCCTAAACGTTTTAATATTATTTTTGATACTTTTATTACAAAGCTCTGTCCGAGAGGTTAAATTAGATATAAAAAACTCGGTATATTTTGTATAACTTTTCGAAAACCAAATGACGAACGCTGAAATGACATTTTTAATAGTAAATTATGAGTCATGAGGAACCTAATTTTATATATTTTTAATAATTTTAGTTCTTCACATATTTTACAACATATCGATTTTTTAAATTATCAAAATGTTGATAAACAAATAAACCACAAGAAATTTCAAACAAATATCCAGCAATACTAGTGCAATGAAACAAAAAATAAATACTTTAAAATTCCATAAAACCTTACATTTAAAGTTTTTATCCAAATTTTTTTGAGTTTAGAACGTAAAGATTCATTAAAATCGAGTTCGAGAAAATATATAAATCGGAAAACAAAAATGACAACTCTGCCAACAAATTTTTTTTGACATATTTGTAAATTTTAATTTCGTTATTGCGTCGTAAAAAACCGTAATAAGCAATATGATTAGTAAGTGTCGTGTTTTTATCGGATATATTGGAGATCTTGACTTGTCGCGATTTACAAAATCGTCCTCAACCTCAAATCTTAAATACTGATTTTTTTTCTCTGAGAATCGAACACTCCAATCCGACATAGAAACACAGAGCTAGAAGAATTGACTATTAATTGTTTTAAAATAATGAAGAATGAGTCATGTACAATGTGAATTTAGAAAAAAACACAAGTTAATCCGGATTCGAATCAAGCCGCTAAAAACTGTGTCCTGCTGAGATCCTTTCTTGGAATGTAACATAAACCGTTCGGCGCTAGGGCTGCTTTATGCGGGCGCGCGCTGTCGTGGACCGCAGTTTCCGATGGGAGCCCGGGGACCTATTGAAGGACACGGAACGGGCGTTTTCGGTCTCGTAACCAAGTCAATGCCTTCGTTCTACGTTCTCCGTACCCTGTACATGTTACACGCTACAGGAATACTGCACTGCCTCGCCCGTCAACTAAACTCGATTTTATAGGAACGATTTGGTAAAATCCTGAACCACGCTTGCTGTTTGCAGTCACAACAAAAAGTAGAGAAAATGACGGATTGCTCATATTGGAATTGTATCGAAAAGATTTGACTAAAGAATTGCTAGAATGTCACAATTTGTCTTCACTGAAATCATGCAATCACTTAGAATTGACATATTATATATTGGAATTAAGTTCCTGTTATATAGAGTAACATGAATAAATAAATATTGATCAAGAAAATAATCTCTTTAACGAAAAATTGGGTAGAAAGTGATACATTTGTCAACTACATTAATGTTCTTAAAAAAAGTAATTACTGCATTTTCATTGGTTTAATTTTTTTTTAATATTTCTATTTATCTTCTTAGTGATTATTTAAAATTTATCATAGCACTAATAAATTTTAAACATTTGTCAAAATAATTTTAAATTTTTTTAAATACATAAGTCATCACGCCTGAGTGTGGCCCCTTGCCGTAGTAGATCTCGGTACGGTAAGTGATATATTTTTTCGCGTGAAGTATAGTTACCAGTCTTCAAATCACGGCCCTCAAAGATGTTAGTAGAAAGGAAGCCACAAGGGTAGTTTTAATGTGGTGAAAATTGTTTGTCGGCTGTGGGAATCGAAACCTGGTTCTCAAATCCACAGGCCGACGCGATACCACTGAGTCATTTACCCCATTTTTGAATGCAAGAAATTACGTTACGAAAGCATCAAACTTCAAATTATTGCAAAAAAGCTCTGCTTTCATTACGAGTTACACAAATAATAATAAACAATATTTTATTTGATAAATTTCAGCAAATAATTTTTGGAAATAAAATTGTTTTGTAATTTACTTGATATTAGATTTTTAAATGGCTACTCAAATTGCATTTCAGCCTATAATCCTGCTATTAATAACAATTTTTAAAAATGAAAGTGTAAATTTGATAATTACCATTATTTTTTTGTTATATAAATTCAGAATTAAAATTATTTCCAATTACAATTTACAACGGATTTTTTCTTCAGAAACCGCAACTCATAGATACTTATTTATGAATTGAGAACTGCCACTGTAACCATATTCTACACAATTTTGATATTTATTTAAAAAGCCATAGATACCTCCTAGCAAATGAAAAATAAAACCATGTAATTTGACAGGGATCCGAATGAATTTTTATAGCGAGTGAATATCAATTCCGTTGGGATTCAGCATTTAATTTGACAGGCAGAATTTCCCGCGGCAATTCATCATATTGGAGAGGGGAAGGGTACGGCGACGGTTATTCACAAAACTTTGTTTTCATTTCGAGTATTTCCTGACGAGACTTCACTTATTTACATTTTGCAAGTCTGCGCTCAGTAATTTGAAGGTAAAATTAACCAAGTTCTCAACTCATGACTTTTAATAACTTTACCGGTTTTGTCATTTTAACATTTCGCCTGGAACACGACGGCTCGCTATTTATATTTCTACGGAACGCAAGAACTACATACCGCTAAATTACATGTTATTTCACGAAAGAAACATTACAAAGCGTCATTACGCTAACATATACCACTTGAATTTCATATTTGATTCACTGGAGAAGCAGTTACAACAATTTGTTCTATTTATAGCGATTTGCCACTGAAATACAATATTGTTAGTACTTCGCGATGCATCTTTTTGACAAGAACTTTACTATGTACTACAATTCAAATGAAAGTACATTCATAATATGTAGATAGAAATTAATTAAAAATAGCTAGAAATTATATTTTTTATCATCTTGCAAAAAGTCATTCATAATGTAGTCATTTTCAAGTATGCTATGCAAAAAGTTGTTCTTTTTTGCATAGCATACTTCAAATTAAAGTATGTATTTGTTAGTAGCTTAGGTCAGTGTGCAGTAAATATAGTTCATGGAATCGATTTTAAATAATGTAGTTAATTTTGTTGGCAAATGAACTAATCTCGTTGAACTACTATATTAGGTGCTAATCTTTTTTGTCTATTTTTCTATCGATTGATCTAGTTTTAAAGCATGACAAATAAAATACTTCACGGTTGAACTGATAAAAATTTGTTAAAAGTCCAAATTAGGTTTAGTCATTAAAGTAACCTAAATAAAGCTCTTCGTGTTATAGTCAATTTTATATCATTTAATTAATTTTGCTAAAAAGCCTCTGCTCATGTCATTTCATTATAATAAGTCTAAATATTTATGTAATGATTAATTATTTTTTTATCGAGTTGTCGGATTATTAATTTTAATTTCAGTTCATCGTTTGATGAGTAAGGTAGTGGTAAAATAGTTAGTGCTTACTAAATTTTCAAGATATATTCAGGATAGTGTTAAAAGTGAGTCCTTCTTACACGCATGAGTTATATTAGATAATGTTATTGTTGAAATGTTGCACATGTGACCGCTTGATATGGCTGTAGCCGGATGTGAGTAAATAGCGGATTTCGTGTCTCGGATAATCAGTGGTTGGATTACAACAAACAGTTTAGTCTGTAGTGAACCTTATCTGGCCGTCAACGATGCAGCGAGCAGCTTTGGGCTGTAGCGGTACACTAGTCAAGCTATCAATGGTGTAGGAAGCAGTCTTGTGTGCTGTGGTAACCTTGATCAGATTACCAACGAGAAACGAAAGGATATTGAATGTTATGTGACTGTGATGTATCTGAGATGAATGACTGGAGCTGTTTTCACTAAGCTTTAATGGTTAATTAGTGTATTCTTTCCAAATACCAAACCGTAATTAGTTAACTTAGAACTTTCTTTGGGCAGGTAATTCTTTGAATTCCATCTTATGTAATTAAAGTTATTTAGATTAATTATTAACATCACCTCTATATTTCATTCAACTAAAATCACCCATCGTAATATTCGCAAACGTAAAATGAGGTAATGTTAGAATATAAATGATGGCGCTTGAATGAACATATTCAATAGCACCTCAACAATGAAAACTAGATCACTTAGAGTTGCAGAGCAAATGACTTCATTTAAATTCATAATACTTGTATTTATTACACGGAAACATTAATTACAAAAACAAACTGTCAGCAGGCGCGGCGCGCGGCGCGTAAAAACAATTCTCTTGGCAGCGACAAGTTCGCCACCACGTTCAGAAGCCCCGTATCAACACAGTTTTTGCATGTCGTCACACTAATGCGCTTAATCTAGTGACAAAAATCCACGTTTAGCTTAACACGTGGCGTTGGTGCTGGCAGTAAGTAAATTTAATCAGATCCAACATGTCGTAAAAAAGGCGCCGATGTGGAACCCGACACTCGTAAAATCGCCGGACTTGTCGCTGTATATTAACGTGAGAGCGACTGCTTTACATGTTCTCCGTTGTCGGTTGTCGCTGTTCGTTTCGTGCCATTAACATACCTCAAGTCGCAGAAACATGACTTTTTACTGAAAGTGTAAGCAGCTCGATTGATTATGCGATTGCATTCGCCTGGACAGTCTTGACAACTTGTTATAAATGTGACGTTGCTACACACTAATCATCCTGATTTTATAAACACTAATGTGACAAGCATTGACATTTCTTTCAAGACAAATAATAACAAATTAAACATTGCTGAAAATTAAAATTGCAGTTCGCGGTAAATGAAAATTATTATTTTTACTTCCTTGTACGAAGTAAAGGAAGTATTGTAATCGCGAAAATTTTCGGTTCTCAGATTTCAACGGAAATAGGTGTTTTGGCCCTTCCTGAATCCATTTTGACTAATTTCGTCATGCCGTCTGTACGTACGTACGTACGTACGTATCTCGCATAACTCAAAAACGGTAAGCCGTAGAAAATTGAAACTTTATATTTAGGACTGTTATAACATCTAGTTGTGCACCTCCCTTTTTGGTCATTATACAACTACCGGAAGTGGTACTTTACTTGAAGCCTATAATAGATTTTCATGAAAAACTATATTCAAATATAATTTAAAACTTTCCAAATTTGGTATATAAGACTACTATATCAATGGAAATAACATAATAGATTTTGGTTAAAATAGACTAATCGGAAGTGACACATTACATGAAGCTGCTGACAGTTTTCCTTGAAAAAAATGGTATTATTTTAATTTTAGAAATAAATGCTGCAAATAAAAGTTTTAGAGAATTAAATTCTGCGTCTAGCACATTAAGAATTTTTAAATTAGCTTTTTGCATAAACGAGATATCTAAATTTAAATATTATATATATTTTGATTTAAAAAAAAATTAAGTTTGCTATGGATTAGAACAAAAAATAAAAGATTTAATGTGAAATATGTGCAATTAAAAAAATATCTATAGTTTAATACGGGTACAAGGAAGTCATGTGTTGCCCACATCAGATATTTTAATTAACATTAATGTACGCGATATTATTTACGATGTTCATTTTGTATCTACAATACTATTGTATCGCTTTCGCTCGGCATGAAACTATCTACTCATCCTGTAATTGAACGCTTGCCTGACTTTTTACGTAAATAACTATTATAATAACTCATTTGTTACATTTAATAGATAGTCGAAAACATGTTTTTTATATACAGAATACATGACAAATTTAAAATTTTAATCATCAAATTACTCAATTACAGTAAGAAATGTGATATTTAAATACTAATACAAATTCTGCTAACCGAAAAATATTTACTTTTCTGGTATGACATTTTGCGGTATTCCTAGCTACAAAAAGATGAATATTCTTCTTTTTATTTGGCAGTTACCAGAATTATTATCAACCGGGAACTTAAGAATTCGAAGATTGCAAAAGCAATATTAAAGCCAGTCATGTTGTAAGATGATCCATAAAATGAAATCCTTACATTCCATCCATGTTCATATAACTTTTATATTCCGATCGGGGTTCAATACTCTAAGCTATTAAAAATCGTCGAAGCTCATTTAGATCGCAGGCGGCCTGGGTGGCATGCACTTGCATTCGAGCATCGTGTGTCCTGCTTCATCTCACGTTTCCGGTCGTTGGCGTGGTCCTTGTTTCTTTTATCGCGGGTAATTTGTAAGCGATTGCCAGCTCGTCCGGACTCATGAATTATCCAACGCAAGCGCCGCTACGCCACATTTTTTACGCGACGCGCGGAGAAAAGACAAGAATCATCTGTTGTTGGTTTTAGTGCAGTGACGGTGGCGCTGCGGTCGATCATATGCGGAAGTTGCAAGCGTCAAACACTGCATTTTTGTTTTACTACAAATTGCATGTGCTGTTATTTACTGTGTTTACATGATATTGCAGCGCATTCATACAACATTCTTTTGTTTTTAAGTAGAGAAATTACTCTCAAATGTGTGCATATTCATGTTCTGAATTTAGTTCTGCATGCATGCACAGTTTGAAATGGACGGTTTGAATTAATTAGTTTCTATAATCCCCACTGGAAGTTTAAATGAATTTAATGTATTCGGAATTTTTTAATTATTTACTAATCACTACAAAAGGAATTTAATTCATATGCCAGGAGATGACGCCTACAGTTTTCAGTAGAATCCAAATCACTCGAATACAGTCACTCAAGAATTTCACTTATATTCACAGATCTAAGATTATTAATAAAATTAATTTGTGATACTTTGTAATTACTTTACACAATTGATACGCGGACAGATATTTCCAAAATGTATTTTAAAGAAAAATAATCCAAATAAATATGGGAAAATATAATTCTATTTATCTTTTATTTGAAGTAATTTTCTCGAAAGTAATATAAAAATGATTAATTGACAAATATTTCAACTTATTAGGATAATTTAATTAGTAGGTCGCTGTATTATAACAGATAATAATATATTTCATATATAAAAAGATAAGGATAACTCCTTTCATGGACGGTGTCCATGTGTTTAGTGTGTTCGTGAACACAAGCACCAGGACGCCAAAAGAGCCGCCAAAAAATTATAGTATTTAAAATTAATCATATATTCGTTTTAAATTCATTACCTAGTGTATATACTTAATAACTTCTATTAAAGAAAAAAAGATTCAAGTGTCCGAACCTATAGTTATTTTCACCTATGCAAAATTTTAGAACATTCTTTTTTTATACAAATGTTTGTAATTAATGGGCGCCATCAAGAAGACGACGCCGCATGCTCCTGGCGCGCCCCTGACTCCTTTTCAATCTAAATAATAATAAAAGAAATAAAAAACAAGAAGAAAGATAATACAGAAATAATTGTTATTTGTGTATTTTGTCTGTTGTCGCTTGCGCATGTAGATTGGTCGTAAAGGCATAGCCCAGAGCAACAACAATGCAAGAGTGGTAAAAACACTTTTCATCATTTAGAAATACATGAAAAAGATTTTTTAAATCCTTTTTTACAGTTATTGTTTTGAAATTCGATAGAACATTGACATGTTTTTATGCGGAAAGTAGTTACACAAGAATGCTGTAAATTTTTATTTTTCATACATAAGAAAAAACATAATATATATATCAAAGATTAATTGTATAAACGTCAGAAAATAACACTTAATTTGCAAATAAATATTGATTATTAATTTGTATATATATATATATATATATATATATATATATATATATATATATATATATATATATATATATATATATAATCTAAATGAAATGCGTAACATAATTAAAGATAATTTACAATTTTATTTAGAAAAGTAATAGATAAATATAACAAAATATCTAAATAGGATAGTAGATAAAACAACATTATCTAAATAATTTATCTACGTAAGTTACAACACTTGTATGTTTCACGTCCTAATAATTTAATTTTAAAATATTTATTATGTGTACGTGTAAATATTTTCTACTCATAACTACTATGTTCTAATAAATGAGTGTTTATTTTCATGATAAATATCCATCAGTTAAAAACTTTACGTACTATTAAAATAACTTAAACGTAAGAAAATGCAAACATTTCGTTAAAACTAATGAATATTTAACTGTTACGTATATGTACTTGCTTATAATCTGTGAATTATTTTAGGTAAATAGTAAAATATTACTAGAAAAGACAGAAAAGGTTAAGTAAAGTAAAACAATGAAAGCTTTTCAAATACCGATACATATCTGTGTACTCTGTAAGTCAACAACTTAGAGGGAAGCAAGTGTGAGTCAAGTTACATACAAACAACCTAGTTATAAATTTCAGCGTCCCTAGAGACTTTCCAAATGGGTCAGTACCTCTGCGTCGACGGACATCTTGAGACCCCAAACCCAAGCGAAACACATCTCACTAGATGTTATCTCTCGCTCATCTCATGCTTCAAAATTCATATGCGAAACTTCATCCTGAAATTATATTCCTCTGCTTCCAATTCAATTTGAGCTTGAATATTCAGTTATCTATTAACAGTGGCATAAAATTCCATTCAATTATTCAAATAAAAAAGTAATTATGGCGGGAACAAAAAGCGGTATCTCGCAACTGCAGCTGCAATCTAATTCGAATCAACATAAATTTCTATCAGTCAAACGATGGTATCGTGCGCAAGCGCCGAGAACGAATAATGGCGGCAGCGCAGTAGTGCCGCGCACATCAGGCGCTGTATTCCACATCTCTTATTGTAATTTATATTGGTCGCCATGAATAATTTATAGAGCAGCAGTGGCGTTTTGAATGTGCTCGTGCTCGACTCATCGGTTCCTATGATTGTACCGCGGTGGACGGTGCCTACTTTCGCGATTTGTGATTCTATGCACAGGGACGGATCTAGAATCAAATTTCAGGTGTGCATGTCCTAAAATTGTCAAAAAAGCTGTGCCTTAATCAATATATTTTCTAAGACAAACGCGGACGTGAATATTTGATCAATTTTGAGAAATTTATCCAAAAAAACTGAATATACACAAACAGCGCATTATTAAGCCCGGAAAATATGCAAACTAAAGAGTACTTTCTACAAGATTTGTCAAATTACCTAATACAAATATTTCATTTAATAATAATAGTTACAATTGTTTTATTTCAAGACACAGTCATGGCTCACTATTCTCTTTCAGATTAGGTGTATAATAAAGTGCCCGCCATTTTACTTTTTAATAATTTAACATATTGATTATTTTTCATGATTGTAAAGCAAATTTGATGCACTTTTCAAATTTGTAAAAAAAATATAGTATGTTCCATTTGAAATTTCAAAGTTGATATTAATTACTAATAAACCGGAAATGATATCATGAATGTACATCCGTCATGAGCTAGCTTATATGTTGCTGTATAAATCATGTTATATGAAAGAAATTGCTAAGTTGATAAATAAGCGAGATATTTGCTGGGTATATATATATATATATATATATATATATATAATAAATAAATAAATAAAATAAATATATCATCACGCCTTTTACCCATTACTGGGTGTGGCACTCTGCCTAAGCAGATCTCGGTAAGTGATATATTTTGTCGCGTGAAATGCGGTTACCAGCCGTCAAATCACGGCCCTCAAAGATATTAGTGGAGATATATAAAATTATAGATATTTAAAATTAAGGATAACAGCTTAAATTAATAGATTTGTTACTAAAAGTACAAGCGAAGCGAGTCTACAAAAAACATTTCATTAATATATTTCACATTGTCTATGGTAAGCATGAGAAAATGTGCATATATCTTAATAAACGTAGAATAGGCAGTCGTTCAAAATGCAACACCAACAAATAAATTGATTAAATTTATTTGCGAAATTATATTCTATGCTCTTTTAAATTTTGTCCATAATTGTGCAAAATTTTGTACTTATTACAACCCACACATGTCTGATTGGTGATAAATCTGGAGAACAGATAGGCCAAAGATGTATTAGTATTTTATACTTAGATGAGTGGCGTTAATATGATGCGATATAGAGTCTAGTTTACAAGAAACGAAAGCAAGTTTTCAGGTTTTGTAACTCCCGCTCAATTTTGACCTGATTTCACGACATTACTTTGCCAGTCTATTTAATTCCTCTGCACACTGCATTCTGATATTGACCCGCCAAATGGCGGAGTCGCTTTATTGTTCTATTGTCTTTCAATCACATTAATGAGGCAGTATCATGTTTCAACCGGAACTATACTGCATCGTGATGGAATTTTAATTTATTATAATAACAGATGAAAATGATGATGCACATTGCTCCAGGGAATATGTTGCCAGTGTACACATTAATTACGTTAAAAACTCTATCTACCAGGTTTTCGTATGACATATTGATTTCACTGTCTACATTATTGGCCAATTGAAATATAAATATATGAAAGAATAGCGAAATAACTTGTGACA
The DNA here is from genome assembly GCA_947425015.1 of Pterostichus niger. Lineage (NCBI taxonomy): Eukaryota > Metazoa > Arthropoda > Insecta > Coleoptera > Carabidae > Pterostichus > Pterostichus niger. Next base: position 1,821,605 of record OX380335.1, read on the forward strand.
TGGAACACTATTTTCTATCTCAAAATAAAAATACAAAATATTATGTAATAAGTCTATAATTCAAGGATCATTAAAATATCGGAACCTGCAAGAGTTACGAATTCGGTTAAATAGGATTTTTATGCACCTTGGGTTTTGTTTGAAACTTTTTTGATATGCAACTATTTATAAATAAGAGTGAACAAATCGTCCTCATTTAGTTTTTCGCCGTTATCTAGTGACCTAAAAGCATTTTTGGGAAACAAAAATATCTAAGAGCACAAAAAGACCCGATTAATACAATTTGTAGCCTTTACTGGTTTCAAGATCCTACATATTCATTAGAATTTATCTCATATGAAAATGTTTCAAATATAAAAATGTAGTTCTTAAGTCGTTTAAAAATGTTTGATAGAGGAAAATAAACAAATAAATTTTGCAGGTAGTATACGTGCTTGATATTGCAAGTTTTATTGGTTCGTTAACTGAACATTTTAATGTTATAAAAGGATATAAATTAATAAAAAGTGAGTGAATTCCAAGTTGTCACATATCTCCGACATTAGAAAATATGAGTGTAATTTTTCCATGTCAAGTTTAATAGGACATGGCTGTCAAGCGACATGCGGCATCAGATAATCCATTTTAAATCCCATTAGGCTCACAGGCGGCCACGGTGGCCACATAGCGCACTTACCAGCCTACGCCAAATCCTTGCAACATGTCATACGTCATCATACACACCGCGGCCACGAGCCAACTCTACGACATCGTCGTCGTCTGACGTTGAAAGGATCAACGCAAGAAACGTATTTATTTACTCACTATGTCACTATAGCTTAAGCTACAGACCGATAAAGGAAACGATACGAAATGGCTCGCATTATCGTTACTGAATTTGTTCAAAATATTTAATATGAATTAAGACAGATCTAGTCACAGACTTCACAATAAGTGAAAACTTCTAGCACCATAGTACTATAAATGAATTAGTGTGAAATAACATCTATGGAGAACTTTGAAAAGGAATATAATAAACAAAAACATCATCTAGAAATAGAGTAATGCAGATTTGCACCCTTTTATTACAACTGCCATATTTTCTAAATCATCTAGTTTAATAAAATTCTAGTTGACATTTAAATTGTCACTGTCAAATAAACTAAAATCCTGGGTAACAATAGAAGATAGAGACCAAATAATATATGTATGTATCGCATTCGTTGTACTAAGCAATTACAAGTTAGAAAATTTAACTTAGTACTTAGTAACTAGTAATTAATATCTTAGCTTATGTTCTGTCAATGTTTCCAGTTTCTAGGGTTCGCACTACCCCATTTGATCACATATATCGTGATATATATATATATATATATATATAGCTTGATTTTGTACATCACTGAATCCGAATCTGCAATAAAAACTGGGGGTTCCCATTTAAAATTTGGAAGTGACCCCCTCCCCCAAGGGGGTGAGGGGAGGAACTCTCATTTGGTGTTATTCAATAGAACTTTTAAAAATATTTTGAGCGTATTTTTTTGTTTCTCAATCCGTTTTGTTGTTCGCGAGATATTCGGGGGGTACGGGTGGTCTGAAACACCCTCTGTATATATATATATATATTTCACGCACGAAATAAATCTGGTATGGCAAGATTGCATAGCAAGTAATGGGTAAAATGCGTGATAATATATTTATTTTAATGATGTATTGTCTGACAAAAAAGTATTAATCATTTCAGTTTTCTAAATAAATAAATATATCATCACGCCTTTTACCCATTACTAGATGTGGCACTACGCCGTAGCAGATCTCAAGAAGTGATATATATTTTTCGCGTGAAGTGCGGTTACCAGCCCTCAAATCACGGCCCCAAAGATATTAGTGGAGTGGAGCCACAGGGGTAGATTTAAATTGGTTTTCAACACGATGAATTCGTTCACGAATTATATTTGGTCTTCGAACACCGCCTAGATGCCGTACAAAATTAGAATATAAAAGCTGCAAACATAATTTCTATCCTGTAATGCGATTTCAGCAATCCAGATCGGCATGTAACATTCATTCCCTCACTTCGCACTCAGAATTGATTTTTTAGCACCATCTACCATCGTTTTAATATTTAACTTGGTGCAGCGCACACAGATTTAAAGAGAAATAACATCCATTAAAGTTACTTCTACATTACGGTTAGATGCGATAAAAAGAAGCGAATGGGGAACATATAGGTATACTGGCACGTACCGCGCTGAAAGTTCCGCAAATTGTAGGATCTGTAGAAGACGCTAGAGGGGCAGGAAGACGAGTTTCGTGCCTCACGCGATACCGATGGACACTTAGACAGAAGCGCCTTACTTCACTGTGATTATTGAAAACAGTTTCCTAACTTTTGTTTACATATTAATTAATTTATTTCTTATCAATTTGACATCGTTAGTGTCATAGTTCATCAAGCATTTCATTATTATTATTATTAAGATTGCGGGGAAAAAAGGTTCAATGTTTATTTGAACCACTCAGATACAATAGAAATTTTAGCTAGTCGACTTTCAAAGAAACAAGCTTGTATGGTGTTAATATCATCAACAAAAATATCAAATGTTATATGACGAATCCGACTTTGATCATTTTTTTTTGTCCTGAAGTTTTCAATCGATTTCTACCAAAATTGTATTAAAAGTGATCAAGACATTTCAATATTTTAAAAATATTTCCAACTTTTTTAGGGTTTTTATGTTATAAATAATTGTTTATATAATAAAAATCTATGTTTATATAATTTTTTTTTGTATGTGTAATACATTCAGAAAAGACGCTAAATAATTTCTAAATTAATCAAATAAAAAAAAACATTTTAAATTTCCTATGTCATGTATACACTATACCAGGAGTTTTTCTTATCAGTACACATAGGGATATATCATTACCATAGTTACAGTTCAAAAGTTTGACAACAATACATTAGAGCGTTTATTTTAAAAGTAAACATAGAGAAATAATATTTTCAGCAATACATTGAAGTGTAATAGTCGATAGTCTAAAAGAAACATTTTCAGTTTAAACAAATTAAATGAATTTGAATTACTTTAAATTACATTAACTAAACGTTAGGTATAAATTTAGAACCTCAAAACAATCCAAAAGTTCTTTTGTGTAGAGGTTTGTTCGTAAATTCTTCGTTTAAGAGTTCGTCACAACTACCAAAAAAGAAAATTTTATTTAGTTTAAATAGGAATTTTAATTCAATAACTGTTCAAAATTACCCCCATTTACCTGTAAACAATAGCCTAAACGATTATAAAATGAATGTATAGCATTATTTATTTGCTCTGGGGGAATCTCATGCGATGCAACACTAATTCTACGTTTTAATTGTTTTACACTCATTCTACCACCATTATAAAATGTATTTTTTAAGTGACCCCAAAGAAAAAAATCGTTTGGCGCAAGATCTGGTGACCTTGCAGGCCACTCCACTTCTGCACCTCGTCGTAGCCATCGTTGGGGGAATATCCGGTGCAGATAATTTCGTACATTTTGTTGGAACCACACTTCCTCAATATTTACTCAATATTACTCTCTCTTGTAACAACTCTAAATAATTTTCCCCATTTAAATTTCCATTTATATAAAAACGCCCCACTATTTGATCCCCTATTAACCCGGTCTGATTTTGAAAGAGGACAGTTTTATTACTTTAACAACTATAGATGACAGCAATGTTATTTTCCCTATGTTTACTTTTAAAATAAACGCTCTAATGCATTGCTGTCAAACTTTGTAACTGTAACTATGGTAATGGCATATCCCTATGTTTACTGATAAAAAAAAACTCCCGGTATAATTAAATAATAATAAAATAATCAAACATTTCCAACAAAAAGAAATCTTAAAATTATATTAACTGACATGCTTAAGAAATGGATACTTTCATCCCTGATTGTATATACGAGTATATTGAAGGCAGCGAGATTCGAACTCACGATCAATTACTTGAGCTGCAAGTCTTTGCCACTGGGGAAATTTCTACAAGAATTGCAGCTACCAGCTGTGGGATTAAGACTCCTAAAAATGTGCAAAATCACAGGGATAATTTTTGTTCATGCAAATTTCATTGCAGAAGAGTGAGTGTCTGTTAAATGAGATGAATTTATTTTGTAGAACATATGTCCCATGAAAAGTAGGTGAAAGAAAGATTTCGCGATCTGTGGTTATCACACCGTCTATTGTGAGCTACCATTAGCTCCTGGCAGTCTTTGAGATGAGCTACCGTCAAAAATATTAAAAAAATATTTTAATTTTAAACAATATTAATAAATAAATCGTAATTTGTATATAATAGTAGAAAAATTTCTAAGAAAGGATTTTTATATCTTATTCCTTTTTAAATAAATAATAGATTGAAGTGAACATTTTATGTTTGACTGTAAACCAATAAAATGGGTGTGGCCACCACTGTTTCAAAAGGTAATATCGAATATGAAGAATGATTATATGCAATTCATAGATCGTGATTAATCATCTGCAAATACAGCAATGTACAGGTAGTATTAAAAATGTCAGTAATGTTTCAAAGGTGTATTAGTTAGTTACCAAGTATATATCATTTAAAAAGTAAAATTCGATTATGGATTTTATATTTGTCTCATGAACAAAAAATTCATAATAACCGTATATGGAAATTAAATTTCCATAGACGTGCTGATGAAGAATGAAATATGTCAATTTTGCATTTATCATTTGTCATGGTATAATTTAGTTACACTTTTAGCTCATAAAACCGCTAACAAGATTCGATTAAACAACTCACTTTGGTAGCAGTAGTAAAATTGCCAAATATATAAATAAAAATAAATAAATATAATATATCATCACGCCTTTTAGCCATTACTGGGTGTAGCCCTCTGAAGAAGCAGATCTCGGTAAGTGATATATTCCTTCGCGCGAAGTGTTAGTGGAGGGGGAGCCACAGGTATAGATTTAATTTGATGAAAATTGTTTGTTGGCTATGAGGCTGAGGATCTAACCAGGGTTCTCAAGTTCCACAGGCCGACTCGAAACCACTGAGCGATAATACGATTTCATATAATGAAATTTGATTTTCAATACTTTAAATGATATACTTAATTATAAATGTTTTGTTTTATAGCGTTTTTCTGCGAATTTTGTAAAAATGTACATTTTTAAAACAATAAAAAATTCCAGGTTTAGGGGTAGGTGGCTCAGTGGTATCGAGTCGGCCAGTGGATCTTGAGAACCCTGGTTCGATCCCCACAGCAGACAAACAATTTTCACCAAATTAAATCTACCCCTGTGGCTCTCCCTCCATCAATATCTTTGGGGGCCGTGATTTGACGGCTGGTAACCGCACTTCACGCGAAAAAATATATCACTTACCGAGATTTGCTACGGCAGAGTGCCACACCCATTAAAAGGCGTGATGATATATCTATTTATTTATTTGTTTATAAATATCATAAATTAAGATTTAATAACACACAGTAATGGGTAAAAGGCGTGATAAGATATTATTATTATTAATAACAAAATATAGTTTTCATTTACAAGTATTTATATGCTTATAAAAACACCATGGTTTTTGCAAACAAGTACGTTTTGTATTATTTTAACTAAATTAATTTTGTGTGCATAATTATATTATGAAACTTATTATATTATATGTAATCACATCCACTTCGGCGAGATTTGTCTCGCTCAAGCTTTTAAAAAAAAAACCCTAAATGCTCGCACAACACATTTTCACACGCACAAGCTGTGATATTTTTAGCTCAAATTATTCCAAGCTTCGTACATTTGTTTGAATATCTAATGTGTTCTTGGCAAGACGTTTCTTTATAAATTAATTATAAGAATAATGAAGAGGACAAATTTATTTCATTTTTAAAAATTAATAATTAAATACATTACTTTTTCCATAATTTTTTCTCTTTAATTCCATTTTTTTCATGTTTTTTCATTTTCTCTCAATGTTGTGAGTTATTATATTCAGTTTAATTTTCTTTTGTAAATATGTTCACGAAGTATGAATAATTGTTTCGGGCATAAAATTTTAAGATTTATTAAAACATACTTCAAGTCATTTCTTTTAAATTATAAGTACACTTGAAACACGTAAATGCGGATTAAAATGTTCTTTAGGAGTAATATACATTCAGAAAATTTTATTTCCGGAAAATATTCCTAGCATTGTTACTTCCACCGGTATTGGGGTTACTTAGATTTCAAAATCGCAGCACAATGACGATACAAACAAAATTGTTACTCTGCATAACAGAAACATAATTGTAATTAAATGGTATGTTATGCATCAAGGGAGGGAAACAAGCGATTATTCCCGCGTGTGAAGTTGGCAAACCGAGACGTAAGCGAGGGCCGTATAGACTCGAGCTGAAGTCGAGGTTTGCCCACTTCACACAAGGGATAATCGCGCCCTCCCGTGAAGCATATTTTACTTTTCGTAACAAGTGCACAAAAATTACCGTCTTATCGGGACAAATGTCAAATATGGGTTGCGTAACTAGTTACCTAGGAAACGCCGCAAACAGCTAATAATCGTAGTCTCTAGGGAGAGAAACATGCTACCTAGGGCAGAAAAGCAGTATTTCTCTCTCTAAAATTAGGGAAAAAGAACGTGTTTCTTGTGTATGTGTTACGAAAAATTATTTTAATTTAAATTTGTTGCTATTGTTCATCACTGAACGTAAATATGATTGAATATTATACGCTCATTTTTTTATCATATTTTTGTTTTATTATTCATTGATAAAACTCAAAAAGCTTTATTAGGATAAAACGAAAAGCTTGTACTTCATTTATTGTATTAATTAAATTATATTTTGTTTATGCACCTCTGGAAAATCATGCATTCCTCTCCCTTGATATATAATATACTATTTTTTATAAATGTGTATAATTTTATATTTATATATATATATAAATATATCATCACGCCTTTTACCCATTACTGGGTGTGGCACTCTGCCTAAGCAGATCTCGGTAAGTGATATATTTTTTCGCGTGAAGTGCGGTTACCAGCCGTCAAATCACGGCCTCCAAAGATATTAGTGATGGAGGAGCCACAGGGGTAGATTTTTTAAATTGGTGAAAATTGTTTGTCGGCTGTGGGGATCGAACCAGGGTTCTCAAGATCCACAGGCCGACTCGATACCACTGATTTATAGTGGGTTTAAACTATAAAAATAAAATAACAAAGAAAAAATAATAAACTAAAAAAATATGTAAATATATATATATTTTCAATATTTTATCTTTTTTTAAATGACTACATTATTATATTTCTACTATCAGTAAAAAAACCTAAGCTTTTAGAACGTCATTTGGTGACAGAAATTGAACAAGGCTCATTGCAGACCGTTGCTATTGTCAACGAAGCTCTTCGTATACCGTATTTTATGAATCACAAATATCAATTGTTTTTACATATTTATTTTGTTTGTATTGGTACAAAAAATTATTACTTATACTTGAAAATCGATTAATCTTTATAATTTCGGTTAAAAGTATCTTTGCAGACTTCGAATAATTGCAGTCCTTACTACGCTTATGCAACAATCTCTAACCTAGGTCTGCATCTCTTGATGTTCAAAATAGCTGTTATGTGTCATCATTTGGTTGTTTCGTGTTATGCCTGTAGCTGTTTCTAGAATGGTCCACATCAGGACTGAAATGTCAACAACAGAAATATTGTTGCACATGAAAACTTTTACTTTGTTACCCCCAAGAAATAAAAGAAAAAGTAGGTAAATACTCACCTTTTGGTGGATTGACGGGTATCGCAGCCTTATATAAATTTTCCTCATTAAACCAGTCTCTATTTCTTCGTACTGTGCGGATACTGAAGACGAGCAGCAAGATCGCCATTGCGGCTAACCACGGACGCGGTCGCTGTGTATGTCTGCGCAAACGCCCGGCGCCGAGCCCCAACAACAAACAATACCCCACGCTGGGCAAGTACAACACTCGCTCTGCTACTACGAACCCCACATAGAAGAAGAGATTCGTCGCCGGGAGAAATGGCAACGTTAGAAACGCTAGTGACGTCAACACAGCCACGTGAGACGACATCATCGGTTTTGAGTCCAGCGCAGGATGTTGGCAAACACATGCGCTTATACTATTATTATTATTATTATTCCGACAAGTCACCGAATGGTGATCTAGTAAGTTATGATGACACACTGGACAAGTACACAAAGTATTTTTCACTGAATTCACTTCGTTACTTCGCTTTCGAATTGTCTTTATCATCCTCCTAGACTTCCTCTCATTCAATTCCTTCATGTATAATTTTCTTCCCGCCATTTTGACAGCTTGGAATAAGGACACGTAAAAAAATAAAGAAATGCAGTTTCGGGTGTCCAGAAAGGAAGTTATTCTTGGAATGGCGTCCATGGACCAGTCGAAACTCAAAGTTGCTGGACAAAGAAGAAGTCTAAAGTTGAATGTTGGCAAATATGAGAAGGTTAGAAATCTTGTGATTATGGATGGTGCTTTCGCCGTAGGGTTATCCGCGGTTGAAAATTCTGGAGTGTTGCCCCAAGTGACGTGGAGGCGGAACACCAACAAGCTGAGGAGAGTCAAGGCCAGGATTAGCAGGCTTCGTAATTGCCTCTGTAACAGAAAGAAATGGGAATAAATAAATAACCCAATTTTACTAGCTACATCAAATTTCATGAAAGAATGCAATCATTTTAAATACGTTATAGAAGTGTAAGTCGTTTATTCAATTACCTATCAAAACTTTTTAAATAAGGCCAAGTTTTAACAAAACTTTTTTTTTGCAACTGTTAAAAAATTATTTGATTCCATTTTGTGAATGATGATATTTTTAGGTACTTTTAAACTTACATATATATTACACAATATTGATTAATTGAATCCCTGAAGTAAAGATGGACGCGGGCAGTGATTTTGATCGGGTCACGATGGGTCGCATCGTAATCCGCGTAATCGGAAACATTTTATTGGTATTAACCTTTTTAATGGTATTCTAAATTCCTAATATGAATTCTAAAATGCGTTATATGTATTGTTTGATAGTTAATACTATTGTCGCGCACATGTACCTACACATGTTTTCTTGGAAATAAACTTATTATTATTATTATAACACGAGTAGAATTATAACCCTATAAATATGATTAAAGTAATTGCATGATACAAAAATAGTGAATATTTTATGTAACTTTTATTGTACGAGCATATATTTATTTTTATTTGTGATTTGGGGCCTTTCAATCACAGAGCGTGGGAGCCAATTACTGCGCATATGTAAAATCTACATCGATTTAATGAAATAGGTGTTGGAGCGACGGAAATAAATGCACACTAAGTAGGTTTGCATTGTTTTTCTCAACAACAAACGGATTTGCTTTTCAACAAACAAATTTAAATGTTAAATAAACATGGTTTTGTTTTTACCGGCACTCAGCGTTTGTTTTTGCTTTTATTTCATTTCCCTTTCTGAAACAAAATTCACAGAATGGAGATAAACTCATCCTGTTACGCTAGGTAATTTAAAATAATGTTTATGCTTGAGCTATATTTTCATTTAGTTCTTGTATCTACAATATTTTTCATTATATTATAAGTGAAATATATCATCAGAAGTTCGTTCCCGGAGCGGATCTCATATCGTGATCGTGAAGTGTATCTTGATATGCCAGAGTCTTGTCTTTACGCAGTAGATTACGGAAATTAACAGTCTGACTAAAAGTCACGCAACTTTTAATCCGGTACTATTTACTGAACGCTAAACAATTTAGCCAACATTTCGGAAGTCAGAGAACAGAATTAGCAGTTTAATCCAGAGTTAGTAGCGAGTTGTGGGCCGACAGCGGTCGCGGAAACAAGAGAGACAACTTCGTTGCAAACTTGAGCTGAGCGCTGCTGCTGCTGCTGCTGCTGTGGCCGCCACTAAATGGCCGCTGCCAGTTTTAGCCTCTACCTCACTACACTTTGCACCTTTATAGCACAACTTCGCTATCAATCTTACATATCGTACCAAATGTTCTCAGATCATTTCAATTACGAAATAAATACACCTATTTAGTTTCAACACTTCGACTGCGACTTCTTAATCCAATTGTTTTATTTTGATTCATGTAGCCTCATTCTGTAAAAAGTAATTTTGGTCCGAAACCATCACTTTATTGATTACTTTACAAAAAAATTCAAATAACATGTTTATAGAATTATTATCTGTATGTAAATCAATTTACCGGTTTCAGGGTATTAAACCTATGTTTACATGAACAAAAGTAGGCTGGTAAGTAAGTAATAACTGTATTCTGTACGGTAATATTACCATACTGACTTGTCAGAACAGTCAAGAAAATGAAAATACAATGATAATATAACACTATTAATACAAACGGAAGTCACAACAGTAATAATACAAAGATTACTTCTCCTGCTTCAAAATTTACGTTAGTGTCAAATTATCATAGCACATTCGATGTGATTTTGAAATTATTACATGAACATGAAATGCAGATATAACGAATAATGGGGGTAGAAAAAAAAATGCATTAATTCATCATATATTTGATTTAATGGAAACTGTAATCTAGTAAATTTGCAGTAAAAGTTTGTCCAAAAAAGTGACAGTAGCACTTGAAGAGATATACGATTTGGATCTGAAATAATACCAATAAATACCGTAAGTTTTAATTTCTGCATTTAAATAAAATTATAAAAAATAAATCCATAGTGAAATTCAAATAAAGGGTGAAAGCTGAGTATAACCCGAAGAGACCGCGAAATAATCCATGAAGGGTTTGTGTACATTACAACGACCCAGCAAATTCCATATTTGTTTAAAGTTGTATCCTCAGGCACAGCATGCGTAACGTAACATCGCAGCTTTGTGGCTCGCGCGGTATGTGGCTCATGGAGAGAGCTCTCCTCTCACAAATGCATAAAAACTATGCCGTATGCAAACGACGAGAAGAGAACCTCTAGATGAAATTCATTTCTCTGTTCGCGCGCCGCAGCTGCCTACAAACCTCTGCTCTCTTGCAGATGAAGTTTGCGAAACTAGTTCTAGGATATTTGGCGGAAATGATATTTTTACACGTTTCACTGCAACAAGAAACTGAAATGATATTTCCGGATTTATTAAACCGTGATTTTATTATGATGAGAAAATGAATTATGGAAATATTTTCACGTTCTAATAAAATGTAAATTTAATGAGTAAAAAATTGTTACAAAACAGATTAATTCTAAAGTGTTGTTACAAATAACATTGTATTTAATGAGAAGCAATTTTAATTAACATTTTTATCTACAAACCTTCTTCAGACGCTTCTTCAGAAATTATTTTTAATTTTGTAGGTGGCTCAGTGGTATCGAGTCGGCATGTGGATTTGAGAACCCGGGTTCGATTCTCACAGCCGACAAACAATTTTCATCACATTAAAACTACCCCTGTGGCTTTCCATCCACCACTATCTTTGGGGGCCCGATTTGACGGCTGGTAATCTCATTTCACGTCAAGAAATATATCACTTACCGACATCAGCTACGGTAGAGTACCATACACATACATATATCCTCAATTCTTTAATACCTAAATCAATTTACAAAATTTCCCTAACTTGTTTGGCACTGCTCCCAAACATTCTATAAATTTTAGAAAAAATCACAACAATCGTTCAAACCGTATAAGCTGCAGGTAATTGCGAAGTTTAGTTAGTTAGATGAATCTATAGTGAATTAAGTCTTTTAGTATATAGGACTATTTGTATGGCGCATACTCTTAAAACAAATATATCATTATTTTTAATATTATTATATAAGACTAGTGACTCCGCGGACACTGATATAAGATACTTAAATTTTCACACTTTTCTGTTTACTTCACATGTGTGTAGATAGTAAATTAGTAATTTTCGTGCATATTATGTAGTTGTAATAAAGATCTTGAAATTAATTATCAGATTATGTTACAGTTTACAAAATTATAATATTGTACAATGATCTTATTACTGAGTTTCCCTAATAATAACATTATAAAATAATTATCTGTTGTTGGAAATACATTCAAATTGGTATAAAAGAACATTTTATAATATTTGACGTTATCATTTCGAAATGACATTTAATGTATGGCTGCGTAGTAGTACCAATCTTATAAAATAAAAAGGTACCAAAAATATATTAACAATAGCCTTCATTGTTAAACTGAAGTATAAAAATCCTATTTTGTGTTTTTAAAATATTTACGTACAAATGAACCAAACAATGTCAGTATTTCAACTGACATTAAGGAATGTTTATAACGAAATAGTAAATCAAGCGTAGTGATTCGCGCTCGCTAATATTTCCCCAGGGACGTTTAACTTTTATTATCGCGATCCATCTATGATTAAAGCATCTAAATGAAAAACCTAACAGTGCTATAGCTCCATCAAAGCAAGACATATTGCACGGCGCGAGACGCAATGGAGAGAAAGCAATTTGAACGCTGCCGCCACTACCGCCGCCGTTGCCAATTCTTAGTGCGGAATTCATTTCTGCAGGCTGGCGAACTTGCAGCGTCTAAGTTTCCACCAAACGACATCGTATTTTGCTGGTGGAACGATTCACGCCGACGTCTGTAAAGAAGGGGTCGATGTATAGCCTTGTGAACCAGACTCAAGTGCCCTTAGACTTTTCTTCTGTTCGGAGAAACAGTTCTTTGCAAATTTTAACAGTCACTCGACTAAGATTTCCGACGCCCGCCGGGTTTGTAGCGTTGCGAGGGTTCGCTGCGTGTCTCTCAACAATTTCACGGTATTTATTTCATACTTTGTTCCTTATGAGGCTTGATTAATTTCAATATTGGCTATGTTTACACTGTACTTATATTAGGTCTATGGACTTTAAAAAACCCACATATTTATATCAAGTCAACACTTGAACTAAGGCAAATAAATACAGGTCTATCTAGATTTGGGTAAATAAAGTTCCCACCATTCTATTTCATTTGTCGTTTAGACGTTATATGAAATAACATTAATTTATATTTTCATCACTCTGTCAGAGCAGATCTCGGTAAGTGATACATTTCTTCGCATGACGTGCGATTACCAACCGTCAATTCACGGCCCCCAAATATGTTAGTGGAGAGAGAGAGAGCCACAAGGTTAGTTTTAACGTGGTGAAAATTGTTTGTCGACTGTGGGGATCGAATCTGAGTTGTCAATTCCACAGGCATATATTATAGGTATTTATGATAAAATAATAACATGGGGTAGGTGGCTCAGTGGCATCGAGTCGGCCTGTGGATCTTGAGAACCCTGGTTCGATCCCCACAGCCAACAAACAATTTTCACCTAATTAAATCTACCCTGTGGCTCCCCCTCCACTATTATCTTTGGGGGGCGTGATTTGACGACTGGTAACCGCACTTCACGCACCCAGTAATGGGTAAAAGGCGTGATGATATATTTTAATTTTTTTAATAAATAGGCCTTCAACTCATTCTTCCTTTCTTAGTAATTAGTGCTTTTAGTAATGTTTATCATTATATTCATAACATTTTTAATTGAAAGCGGTAATTCATTTGTAAAAAAAGTTAAATCAACTTGAAACATAAATTTTGCGTAAACAGCAAATTCATAAAAAATTTGAACGCATAATGTTCTGGTAGTAACTTCTAAAATTTGAGGAACAATATGATTTATAATAGCAATAATTTAAATTTTAGATTTTGAGGCGCAAAATACGCAATTTCAAATTTCTGAATTCGCTTCCAGATAATTGAACAACTGAAGTTTAAGTGGATGTAAATGTAAGCTGAAATTCGTGTTATAGCAAAATGTGCGGACTTTCTTGAGTAATTAAACAGATTATAAATTCAAAGTTTCCAAGTTGGAGATTTACCTGTACCAAATGGAACCACATGCATTCCAAGAATATTAGTATTATTATTAAATTTAAACAAATGTCAGGATGGAAACAACATTATATAAAACGTTCATCTTATAACAACAAATATTGTTAATTGAATGTATAAAAATAATAAAAGAGGAGTAATTTATCTACGTTATTATTATCCTGTAAAATTTAAAGCAAAAATATATACTTTTATAAGTTTCATATTACAAATTGGTAAACAAAAATTAATAGACGCACAAAAATATTATAAATATAAAATAGCATTATTGAAACAAAAAAAATGAAACATCAAACTTCAAATTCATGAAAAAAAAAATTGCTTTCATTACTAGTTATACAAATAATTATAACAGACCACAAATCTACATATTTTTTACAGTTTTATTTTGTTTATGTTATTTTCCTTAAATATCGTTGAATATTAATTTCCAATAGTAGAAATAATATGTAAATCTATGGTTGAAAGTATTTTTACAGACTTCGACTACGCTTATGTTACAATTTTTAGCTTAGAATTGCAAACGGCTACTTTCAACCTTTGGCCATATTATTTATTAAATGCTTTGGCATAGAAATAATTATTTTGTGATGATATTTTAGTTCCCTACTGATTCGCTAACAACGAGATATTTTCAGTACCAGACTGGTTTAGGCAGATCAAGAGGAATTATCAATGTAAACAACTTATGTTTGTAGTAACCAACCACTGATTGCGTAATATTGGCTGAATCCTTTAATTAGAAAATGTATTTTCTCAATGAATTTAAAATATTCTATATGCATGTCTATAAAACAGCAGTATTTTAAGAATATCCCAAAATGATTGCAGAGGAATAGGTCTTCACAATTGTTTTAGTTCACTTGATGTGCTGACCTAAATTCAGTATCCGAGCTTAGTTGGCGACGAGGCCTCAGGGTTGAGGGTTGATCACTAGTGCAACAATAATGCTGGGATTGATTTCCCCGTTGACCGCTCGCCCCGCGTGCTTCACGCTCAGTTTCACGCTCCACGCTCGAGCGTGATGCGTCGTGAAGCGTCGCGTGTTCGCAAAGTTTTATGAGGTTATTTCCTCTGGAATCTCGGCTATGCTGCCGCTGCATACTTGACAAATGTTGCACAAGATTTTGCATCTTTATTAACGTATTCGACTGACTACAGAGTGCTTACTCTGTTCTCAGCTTCGAACGGTTGTGTTACCACTTCTGTCTTGGTGGTATTTCCCTCAGGAAGAACTTTACTCGATATACGAAGCAAACTCATATCTTTTTATGTACACATGTGCAATCTTATTAAAATACAACACAAAATACTTGCTTCAAATATCTTACATGCTTTACTATATTGATATTTTATTCTAGTACGAATTTCGTGTAGACCGAATATGAAGACATGTACAAGGAATTTGTTTTTTAACTATTTGCAAATAGCGTTCGAAACGTTTTTAGAATCACATGCTTTGTTTTTATGAATGGGTCAATTTAAATTTTGTTAGTTCACGGTCTGTAATGATACCGGGAGTTTTTCTTATCAGTATAAACATAGGGATATATCATTACCATAGTTGCAGTTAAAAAGTTTGACAGCAATACATTAGAGCGTTTATTTTAAAAGTAAACATAGGGAAAATAATATTTTCAGCAATGCATTGAAGTGTAATAGTCTATAGTCTAAAAGAAACATTTTAAGTTTAAACAAACTAAATGAATTTGAATTACTTTAAATTACATTAACTAAACGTTAGGTATAAATTTAGAACCTCAAAACAATCCAAAAGTTATTTTGTGTAGAGGTTTGTTCGCAAATTCTTCGTTTAAGATCTCGTACATACAAATAATGAGAATTTTGGGTTGAACCAATTAAAAAATCGAAAATTATTAAAATGAGGTTCTATATAATTCAGACCACGAGAAATCGAATGGCGCAAAGCGCATCTTAATATCTTTTTTAGTTTTTAAGTTACAGCGATTTTTGACTTTTTTTTTAAGATCAACTTTGAAAGCCCATAACTCAAAAACTAAAAGAGATATTGAAATACGGTTTGAACGAGTGTATTTCTCGTGCGCTACTTAACTTGTACAGGTATTTTGAAAATTTTGAAAATTTTTAAATTTTTTTCAAAATTTTTCTTCCTCAATATTTCAAAAACTTGAAAAGATAATGAAAATCTGAAAACACCAGTGAATTTCTGGCGTGAAAATACATAAGTATGCAAATTTTCACAATAAAATTCGCACGGATACATTTTTTATTACAAAAAAACGAAAAATGGCCAAAAATCGTAAAAATCTTAAGGCTAACCCCTTAAGAAATCTTCAAAAACGGCCATTTTCGATTTTTTGTAATAAAAAATGTATCCGTTCGAATTTTCTTCTGAAAATTTGCATACCAATGTATTTTCACGCGAGGAATTCACTGGTGTTTTCATATTTACATTATCTCTTCAACTTTTTGAAAGTAATTTCAGTTCGCATCACATGAAAAATCATATATTAAAATAACTGATTATAAGATTGTTAAAAACATAATTCATTCTTATAATTTTTCATTATTGTAATTTGTCATTGTTGTCATTATTCATTGTTGTAATTTTTTTATTGTTGTGATCTTTTATTGTAGTAATCAAACCTCAGCTAGCATTAAACCTTAGTGATGCAGTTTTATTACAAAATATACCGTTTTATGTTGTTACTGTGTAATAACTTTTCTTTTTAAATTTAAAAATGAAAGTGCATCCAACAAAATATTACAGAGTCAGATATTAAGAATATTTATCTTTCTAGGCTACTACTTCCTACTGAAATAGGATTCTACGTTTGGCAAGATAATCTATCTCAGCTAAATCAAAGAGTTTGAGTGATAAGAAATAGAGTTCTTCTTTAATCTTGTTGTTCACTTGTTATCAACTTGACTTTACCATTTGTTTCTTCTCAGGAAAAATCCTCAGCAAAATAAAATAGAGTTTCAAACATTGAACTTGCAAAATTTACAGAGATACACAGATAGTGTTTTAACATGGTAAATTTTGAACAACTTTACAAATAATTAGTAAAAATTGTAAGTAAATTTGTTCAAACGGAGTACAAAATTTGCTACAGTATAGACCACTATCTATATAAATACACTGATTTATTTATTAGCTTCTTTATAAAATTAAATCAAAATATTGAAATTATTTTCTATTATTGTTGGACTATTTAAAATTTATTATAATACTTTGAAGCTTTAACAAACTTTATTCTTCGGTGTTTTAAAGGCACGGTTTTAACATGTTAGAGATAGCTAAAACACCCAAATACACTGCTCTTAAAACAGGCAAAAACAGAGCTTGTGCTGCCAGCTGATATATTTTATTTAGATCTTGATTGAAAATGATCATTATTGAGGTGTTAACTTTAGATCCAATTAGGTTGGTTCAATAATTGTCTGCATTTGAATTAGATTAAATCATCATCTATTTTTATGATATAGACTATTTAAATAGTTGCATTTGAAAGATTTATTTTAAGTTTGATAAACTATATTTCTGTGTATTTAATGAAAGTATTTGAATAAAGTGAAATGGTGCAAGTGCAATTTAGTAGAGTTAAGTAGAAAGGCGGATGCAGTTTTTGACTTTGACGGCAGTGAAACGAAGTGCCGAGCGATTGTTTTTTAAGTACGAGCGTGTCAAATTAGCACGCGGTACCAAGACTTCGTGACTTCCATGCAACGCTCCCACTTTCCCTAACAAGAAGATTCTCGCGTTATGTATATTTTATGCAGCGCCGGTATGTTCGTCTACTTTTTATGTAAATAGGAAAATTATGGATGGAAGGAAAAGTCTAGTAATCATAGCGAGTCCGGAGTGGTGGAGTGCCACTTTTATGTCTTCCCTTAGCCCCATTTTCCGGTATTAAATCGTAAAGGTCGATATTTTCGTTTTCTCGGTCTCGGCAGATATATAATATGGAGATGGAAGGTGAACGAGGTTTGACCCCCATGAATCAGGGCGACTGTAGAAGACAAGAGAAAGGCTCGCGCGTAAGACGGGGAAAGAAAATCCAAAGTGCTATTATGTCTTTATTGAAAGACCATCACTTGCAGCGTTTCCAAGCTATATTTTTACCGAGGATTCTTCGCTCTCCTGCTCGTTGCTTCATTCGCTCGCACATTTTTCTTCTTCGTCTCCTGGTTTCTACTCCAGGCCAATATTTCCGCAACCAGTTTTCATAAGCGATACAAAAGCAGTGATATATCAGGAATTCTTTTCCATTATGTTTGTTTGTTGTTAATTCCTGTATTGCGAATATCTTTTTGTAAGCGAAATATTTTTTCGCCTTTCATTCTTTTATACATATTCCTCATATGCTTATCCTAAATATCAACAATTTTTTCTCATATTATATGTAAGAATCTGTTGATTGCGATTGTATGATTGAGCCAGTAAACATAATTTTTATATAATTGATACAGTAAAGACCTACGATACATGTTCTAATTATATTATAACTTTAAAATAATAACATGTTCTTTCGCAAAAAAAAACATTAAAACATGTAACGTTAAAAACGAGTAGCTAGATACAATGTATAAAAATTTAGATTATCCGCTTTTGTATTTTTTGCAGTAAATAAATATAAATTTAATTACCTCTACATGAGCAAGATATTATGTTTACTGTACGCACAGAAATAAAAAATTACTTTACTTTTTCAAAGTAGTCGAAAACTAAAATTATTATAATTAATATTAATTATCATGAAACTGGAATAAATGTTATGTAATGTAATGAATTGTGTAACATGAAGCTATCACATATATATTTTAAACTTGATTTTAACAGTAACTAAATTCATAAAATAATATCTAAATTGATTTCGATACATAATTCAATTCCATACAAATTTTATTTAAATGTTTTTCCTGTAATGTAATCAGAAAAAGAATTGTTGCGCAAATCTAATTTCTCATGCTATTCATTATGGCACAACATTAGAAGAAAATGGGTTGCATTAAGTAGGCACAGAAGAGATCAAGTACCATATGATCGGAAAGTAAAAACAAAGTACCCGACGGTGGCAGCATCAGCTGCCAAGCGGCAGAGTAAGACAGTAGGAACAGCTACAGCAGCGAGTGAATGGTGAATATGTATGTGTTTGGTGAGATGCCGCCGCCACCACCGCCGCTGCAGCCGCCTTCACAAGCCGTGATTATACGCTGCGTGTTAATGTAAATAGGGAGCGGATTTGACAGCTCCACAGCACCGCTCTTTGTCTGATGAAGAAAGATCGATACACATGGCCACCACTACCGTCTCCGGAAGCTGTGTGTTCTCGCATTAATAAATCTACACAGCGGTTATTAATAAACGCTGCAAGGATTAAGTCCAGGAATCTCTATTATAGTCTTGTGGATTATTGATGGAAATTAAAATACTACCACATGCAATTTCACCTGAATAGCAAATACTAACTACCCTTGGGGAAGTTATAACCTGTTCCTTGTTTCTAGAATCTAATATTTGATTTATGCTATGCAGACATTTATCATTAACATTTATAGTAACATCGAAACTTTAGTACTCGTACTTAGTGTTTATGTTGGAAAATCATTTCAAGTATTCACCTCTGGTATATTTGAAGGTTTAGAATTGTTAAGTCAACATTCAACTAGATATTTAAACAAATATGCTATTGTTTAAAGTGATTCGTCATTTTAATTTAGTTCGTAAATGTTTAAGTATAAAAGTGCTTAAAATATGAAACAAAATATGAAAAGAAAACAAAAAAGTAAGCTATTGTATCAGTTTGAAATATACGATATGAACCCGACAATATTTTTCAGCATTTCAATTTTCAAATTGAGACGAGACACAAAAAGTTGAATATGTAAATTTCAATAACGCCCCTATATATCACAGAACCATTTTAACCGCTACAATATATGTGTCTCTGTCGGTTCGGTGAGTATGCATATCTGCTTGTCTTTATTTATGCCACTTCATTCTCGAAACAAAAGATAAATCGTTTGTTTTTTGTTCCCGTCAATTGTTCATATTTTTACCAGTGTTGAAATCAAGTCAGGCGATCGATAGCGGCCGCCGTGCCGGCCAAGCAAGAAAGCCAAGGAAAGCAACGGGGTTTTTACGTTCTTTGTAGCGGCAACACAACAGGTACAGAACAACATAGTGGAGAGCTATTTCCTGCGTCGTCGCCTGCTAAGTTATTTGTCATTTGTCGGCTCTAATATCCGTTTCGTCTCAATCAAGCGCCTATCTGCTGCTCTTTCTCTTTGTCGTTTTCTGTTAACTCGACAGCACCACGTTTTATTACCTTGTCATATTATTTTTCTTTCTGTTTACTTCATTTAACAACAAATTATTTCACACTCTTTGACTTTAAAGTAAAAATAAAGAAATATGTATTGTCTGTCGACTTTCTTTACGATACTTCAAAGGAAAAATACAAAACTTATAAGATTAATTTGAAAGTATCCAGCGAAGAAAAGTTAATTAAACATGCGACACAATGGTAATTATTTCATTCAGGAGACACAATAGTCAATAGCATTCAATTGTTCAGTTCTTCATTTATTTATGAAAGAAACGTTTTGATAATATTCTCATTTTCATTCAATGTTTTTTATGAAAAGACATAGTTCAGACGAAACATTATTTATACTTTATATTACATATAGATACTCACATAATACTACAGAAATTTACTTAACTATTATCTTTAAATAGAAATAACTTTGTTGCATGAATTTTCATATATTTTGTTCTCGATTTAATTTATTATCTATTTTAGTTTCAGGTATTATAATGAAAATTTTTATATATACCTATTTTATTTTTGACTTACGTTTTTTTAATTTACATTCAAGAAATGGAAATTAACTTATTTACATCTAGAATTAAGAGCTGTGCTTATATTTTTTGCTATTGATTATCAAAGTAGTTTTTTCTTTTCAGAAAAATTCGTTTAGAAAGTGATACATTTTTTAAATATTTGAAAAATCTTGCAAAAACGTAAAATAAATAGTTAATTGTATAGTATATACTAAATTTGATTGTTTTTTTTTTCAATATATTATTTATTCTGATTGGAAGATAATTTAAAATTATACAATATAATAACCATCTCAACTGCCACCGAATCACGTACAATTGTCATATTTTTATAATAATAATTTGAGTGCGGTTTTTACAATACAAACACAATAACACAACTGCCAACTAAACTGATGAGCAGCAAAATGAAAGTTAAATAAAAAGCGAGATAACACACAGCAGAGCTCGACCCAGTGGCTTCACCCCGTTCAGAGCCAGCACGCGGCAGTGTAGCAAGCTCAAGCGGAATACACGCCTAGCAATTCCGCCCGTGTCATAAAGATTCATATAAAAATTTGCAAACACGCACTCCATGAATACTAATGAAACTGCGACAGTAAATCCATGCTGGTTACTAATTCGTTGTTTTACCGAATGTAGAGTTGACACCGTGAGCTTCTGCTGCTCAAGGATCGCTGATGTTTTCAACAATTATCATCCTGAATAAATCTAGTTTTAACATAACTACGAGAATATATAAACAATAGTTATTTCTCTATACATTAGAACATCTTTGAGGGGCGTGTGTTGACGGCTGGTAACCGCACTTCACGCGAAGAAATATATCACGAGATCTGCTACGGGAGAGTGGCACACTCAGTAATGGGTAAAAGGCGTGATGATATATTTATTTATTTTACATTACAAGATATGAAAGTGATACTTTACTGGCTAAACAACTATATTCCAGAGCAAACTGTGGGCGAGCTTTCAAAGTTTGGGAAGCTTAGACATTTTCAAAGTGTGTTACGCACAATATTTTTTGTATAACATAACAAATTATTCATAAATTGACATACGAATAAAATGTATTCGCACAAAATAAATAACCTGGTTACCTTCATTTTCTGATCTCTTTTGACGATCCTTCTGGTCGTATTTTCCGATGTTTCAATCTAAAATATATCCGAAAGGACTCATTTTCTGGAAGGTCACAAAAGATCAAATGACCAGCATGCAGTTTAACATTTTTCTATTAACATGACATTCCGAGTGAACAGTATTATATAAATAAAATAAATATATCATCACGCCTTTTACCCATTACTGGGTGTGGCATTCTCCCGTAGCAGATCTCGGTAAATAATATATTTTTTCGCGTGAAGTACGGTTACCAGCCGTCAAATCACACTCCCAAAGATATTAGTGGAGCGGGAGCCACAAGGGTAGATTTAAATTGGTGAATTGTTTGTGAACAGTATTATTGAAATTTTAAATGAATTTAATGTTGTAACAGATAACAATTCCATCTATTCCATCACTAGATCACTATCTGTAATTGAACGCTATGTTAATTATAACAGTGTTTATTTTACTTGTATGATTACTGTATACATTACTACAATTTCAATATTCAGAGTAATTAATCCTTGCAAATTTTATGTTATTTTTATCCAGTTTTATTGCTTATATATAATATGACAAGTTCATAAAAAGTAAGGTCAAAAATAATATTTTATACTAGTAGATTCGTACCAGAGTAAATTGCATAAAATTAAAATAGAAGTAAAGGAATAAATGATGTCAGTCACAGAATTTCAAAATAACGTAAACATAAAAGTTTTTATAAAAATAAGGGGTTGATCGATCAGTAACAGATAACGATCTAGTTACAGAGTAGGGGGATTATTTACTCGAGGAATTTGATATTAGACAAAATTTCTCCACCTTCAATATCGATTTTTACATTTCATCATTAATATTATTATTATTACTATATTAGAGAGTGGCTATGCACCTGCCGTGTGCACGCCTATGATAGTCCTGTATAATGCACATCATCATCAGTACCAAAATGATAAAGTTAATTTACAACGACTAACTCTTTCGACATTAACTTGACTTGCATCGAGAAAAGAAACACATTCTTTCTACTTTCTCTTTCTAACATCTAAGAAAGAGGTCACTGATGCGGACTGTCATGAACTCAAAATCCTACAAACGCACAACCCCGGCGACTGTCATATGTCCTGTCACGAGTAGCGGGTAGGCCACGACCGTCTGAAACTTTCATGAGCCAAGGATCTGTGAATTAGATTATCTATTTTCACCGGGCAGGTGTCTATTATATTTTAAAATTTTAGTACTCTTGTCAAGTGTAATCATCAATATTGCATAGACTGGAATTTTATAGCTTTAATTTTTAATTTCCAGATAGCAATGAAATTTTCCATTATCTAGTAACGATTTGAAATAGAGATTATAAGTTGAATAATTAATCAATATTCTATTCCATTAGTGGAGAAAAAATATTAATTACGTATATTAACATCCAACTGCTAGCAAATGAAATAACGCAAAATATTTGCTTTAAACAAAGAAGATATGGGCACCTCATTGAATCAATGATTTTTTTCAAATTGTATCATTAATGTTGTCTCTCATTGATGTTTAAAGTTTTACTTACTGTCAAAACTAGGTTAATGTTTCCACACGAGATGCCATTATGTGCTTGTATTGTTTGTTAATTAATTGGTTACAAATTCAGCCGTGGTTGACCTTTGGGAAATAACGTTGCTTTTCAATCGATTAACTTAATTTTAAATGTTACATTTATACAATTTTTAACTATATGTAATTTCAATATTTATATTTATTGGTATGTAACTAAATGGACACATTAATTTTTATTATAATTTATAAATTTTGTTGACAACTAGCAGACATGAAGATGGCCCTATGCAGGCGCCGAAACGTCGTCCAATAATAAATTTATTGAAATTTTAATATTACATCTAAATCCATTTTTCGTAGATATTCAGACGAAATTACATCTTACTTTAGCATATTGAAAAATGTAGTCAATTTAATTAAAATCCCAATTGACATTGTTCACACAAAATTCAAAATAGATTTGTTATTTTAAACGTTAATTCCTAAGTCTAATAGAAGCTAGTAGAAAAGTTTGATGTGTAGGTGGCTCAGTGGTATCGAGTCGGTCTGTGGATCTTGAGAACCATGGTTCGATCGCCACAGCCGACAAACAATTTCAAAATTAAATCTACCCCTGTGGCTCCCTATCCACTAATATCTTTGGGGATAGCGATTTAACGGCTAGAAACCGCACTTCACGCAAAATAATATATTACTTACCGAGATCTGCTTCGGTAGAGTGCCACGCCCAGTAATGGGTAACAGGCGTGATGATATATTATTTATTTATATATATTAATTACGGTGAATGCAATCAGTAATTAATAAATTCATTACATATTTTGAATAATATATTTGGTTGTGGATTTATGTACAAAAATTAAATAATTTATAATGAGAAATTAAATTTTTAATTAAATTATTCATGTAGATTTTACTTTTTCTACACATGGTGAAGAATAATTTGAAATATTTGCATAATATTATATATTGTGGTGTCTTTACCGACATTTTTTTGTAATATCAGAATTAAATTTAAATTCCATTTGTTAGTAATAACTTTGATAAAGTTGAAAAACAAATAAGAACCTTATAATTATTTTGACATCCTTTTAAAAAAAGTTTGACGGGAAATCAAAGGAACGTGCTGGGGTAAAACTCAAAAAGTGAAGTGAAATCAACTCGGGTAAAGTAAGAAAGTCAAACAAAAACAGCCGGCTGTCGACAGTGAGCGTCGCGGTGCGCGGGGTTCGAGACGCTAGCCACGGTTGTAACAGCTACAAGTTACCCCCGCCGTCGCCACCGCCGCTACCGCCCCGCCTGCTGATTGGGCAATCTGTGCTGGGGTTGATTCTTACTCATTTCAACAGTGATACGTCTGAATTCTAGTTTCGTGGTACAAACTTTATATCTCTGACTGGGATTTCTCTTTCATGTTTTCGGAAGAGTTCATGAAAGCTTAATAGTTGCTTTTTACATTTTTAAAATGATATCTACGTTTAGTTAGCGATATTTTAGTTTTTTACTTAAACATAATAAAAACTCATGCTATATTAGATGGCTTGATAATTACATCATTAAATTTACTTGAGGTAATTACGGAAGCCGAGTTTATTATATTTATAGATTAATCGTATTTCCATCACATCCATCATGTCTGAGTGTCGATGAATTACTAAATTTTCAAAGATACAAATAACCAAGAATTACATTAAAAGAAGAAAATGTCTAAAATATATCTACATTTCTGATTTAAAAGCAATAATTATTT
Organism: Pterostichus niger; assembly: GCA_947425015.1. Taxonomy (NCBI): domain Eukaryota; kingdom Metazoa; phylum Arthropoda; class Insecta; order Coleoptera; family Carabidae; genus Pterostichus; species Pterostichus niger. Next base: position 1,846,745 of record OX380335.1, read on the forward strand.
TTTCAAGCAAATATTTTGCGTTATTTCATTTGCTAGCAGTTTGATGGAAATATACATAACTATTATTTTTTCTCCACTTTTGTTTTGAAATTTAACAGAAACAAGCTTAAACTGCATCAAATTTAATTTAACTACAACATAATAACTAGAAAACGTAATGGAATAGAATATTGATTAATTATTCAACCTATAATCTCTATTCCAAATCGTTACTATATAATGGAAATTTTCATTTCTACCTGGAAATTAAAAATTTAAGTTATAAAATTCCAGTCTATGCAATATTGATGATTTCACTCGACAAGAGTAATAAAATTTTAAAATATAATATACACCCGTCCGGTCAAAATAGATAATCTAATTCAGATCCTTTTGGCTTATTATTCTACTAAATACATGTCAAATTTGATCAGAGTAACAAGATAGTTTTAGAAACAGCAAAACTTTGTAGATTTGAGTCTTTTGAATTATGATAAATTCACTATTGCTTTTAAATTAGTTATAAACAGAAAAGAAACTAACAAATTATCTTATACTGTTTCTTAAATAAATAAATATATCATCACGCCTTTACCCATTACTGGATGTGGCACTATGCCTAAGCGGATCTCAGTAAGTAATATATTTCTTCGCGTGAAGTGCGGTTACCAGATTTCAAATCACGACCCCCAAAGATGTTAGTGAATGGGGAGCCACAGGGGTAGATTTAATTTGATGAAAATTGTTTGTTTCTTAATATTAGATATCTTTTAAAGGTCTACTTAAATTTGTTTTTTTTTAATAAAGTCTTATTTACAGCTATTGACATAGTATATATTTCTTTAGTTTAATAAAACAATTGCAGAAATAAAACTAAAATAAATTATTTTAGGTTAAAACAAAAACAAATGACAAGTTAGTTTGAAGTTTGCTTTTATGTTTATGTTTATGGTTATGCTTAAGACAAAGACTGAAACTGTAGCTGGAAATGCCCAGAAGTTATTACATATGTCAAGGTTATCACAACCGACAAAAACAGTAACTATGTTAAGAGTTCCGAATGAGGCTTCAAGTATGAACAAAAAGCAATATCTATTTTTGACCTAAGCGTCAGAGGATTTACTTCCAGTCGGGTTATCAGTAATTAATAATACCTATAATCAAATCTGCAGGAAACTAATTTTACCACCAGGTAACCAGTACGTTAGTTTTCGTAAGCACCTTTGCTCGCTGGGAGCTATTTTCTGCTTGCATTTGTTTTCACCACCACGGTATAAACTGTTTATTATCGAAGCGTCGTATCGACTAAAGTAGTTAGCGAACAGCCAACGCAAATATTATCAATATAAACATGCAATATTTATGAGCTATTTTTGACATAATCGCAACTTATTATTAAATATAGCTGTAAGCAAACTAGTCTGCTACGTATCAACCTAACATGCAAAACGTTTGTTTACTTACACTGAATTGTAAACATTGTATAAAACGATATCTGATTCTAGATTATTGAATTATATTGGAAATAAATATCATTCCGCATTATTTTAAAATATCCAAATCTATAAGAATGTCAAATGCAATATGCAAATCACGAATGATTCTTAAACACGATCAATTTTTATTTTAGAACTCAATAATTGCATGTATATTTTCATAAAACAGTTTGTTTGTTTTGCATGTGAAATAAAAATAAATATAAAAACAAAATTACTATTGGCTGCTAGTATACATTTTCTTCGATAAACTTTTAGAATTAAAAAAATACAGCTATTTGCGTGTACGTTAATTCTGAACAGTAAAAAAAATATGAAATACAAGCTTACATGCAAATTCGAGATCTATGTAAAGTTCTATACGGCATATTTGTTCATTTCAATCTATGACATCGTATGAATTTCGGTTTAGATTTCAAATTCAAATAACTGAATGAAAATTTTAAAATAAAGCTGTTAATACAGAATCGATAATCGTGTATTAGTAAACAAAGCTGTGTAATATGGCACAAAATGCCAAATTTCATAGTCACATAACTTGTATTAATAAAAAATAAAGAGACTAATATATAAATTAAAATAAAATGTATTATAACGTAATGCGATATTTTAACTTGAAATTTGTAATAAAATTTATACTATCTCATAATGTTTTAAATATTATGATATTTGTTTAGTTTTGATTAATTATATTTTATAATCCTTTCTGTTTTTTTTTTGCTAACCAATGTTATCATATAAAAATATATAAAATAAATCAACACTAATGTAAAATTTAATCATCACGCTCTTTTGGTAAGTGATATATTTCTTTGCGTGAAGTGCGGTTGCTAGCCGTCAAATCACGACCCCCAAGAGGTACTGTATTTTTTTTTATTAAATGGAAAAAGGAAGCTTACACAAGTGAAACACTATTCGGCAAATACCACATTAATACATGTTTAATTATTGTGAAATATGTTACATATAATATATATGACTTCGTTAAAAATGACTGGTAAGGAACTAAAAAAAATATATTAATACTGTAAATTTTTCGTTCAGCAACCCAATAAACCCGGATTTATAAATATACCTTTTTGAAAAACAAATCCATCATTATAAGCAACTACCTATAAGACGACTTTACTCCAATTTAACTTCGTATCTTATGCGGTTCTTGAAATCCCATATGTTACAATAAAAAAAATGGACACCTTAACATATATAAGAATTATTATTCAAATTTACAAAATAAAAACTGTTTTTACCGACTTTTAATTTCGAATCTTAAATGAAAACGATATATTTTATTAGGGAACGACATAAGAGAAAACAGAATATAACAAAATAAATTAAGCCGTCTAACATACAAAAAATGTAACAGATAAATTTATTAGAAAATTTGTTAGTAGATTGAACTATCGGTCGTTAGTCTAAGTGAGCATTGAATTTAAAAACTAAATTTTAGTTTCGTTCGTTGTAAAATAGTTAGAAATATTTGAAGTTTGTATTAGAATTCTGGTATATTAATATGAAAATCCATAACCCATTTCCGTAAACAAAGCAGTAACATATGTAGCACATAAAATGAGTAATTCCGTCTACTGTCAACATAAAACCTAAATCAATATTCCCACGTAAGCAAATGGAAAAAGTCGTGGAGCATTTCATTGCGTCATAAAAGTGCAGCTTGCGCAAGCCTGCCTCGTGCCTCTCCTGCTTCGGACTCAAACCGTTATCTGATTTCGTCCTGCTGAAAGTTTTCCGGACGCGCACCGCATGCATGCCTTGCAGTCGCGAAACTTTCATCTAGCTGCCGCAATTTGCATACGCTTCTTGTACATTTTTATTCTTTCGTTCCATCGAAGCTCGCGGACACGAATGAGATGCAGTGACGTAACGCGGAATAAACGCGAAGCTTGAGGCAGAGTCCGCGTAAGGAGTGCGCGCAAAAATACATTCAAAATCTTGCAAAATATATGAACAATTTCAATTTGTAGTTTATCAAATATAACATGAATATTGTACAATCATGAATCATCATAAGATACAAGTTCATCTACTAAACATGATCTAATTAGCTTTATAATTTTACTGGTAATTGTAGTGATTATAGGTAGAAAATTAAATAAATATATCATCATGCCTTTTACCCATTACCGGGTGTGGCAGATCTCAGTAAGTGATATATTTATCCCGTGAAGTGCAGTTACCAGTCGTCAAATCACAATCCCCAAAGATATTAGTGGAGGGGGAGCCACAGGGGTAGATTTAAAATAGTGAAAATTGTTTGTCGGCTGTGTGAATCGAACCAGGGTTCTCAAGATCCATAGGCCGACTCGATACCACTGAGGTAGAAAATTAGTTCTGAAGTATTATAAAATAACTATTTGTATAGTTCGTGCATACAAAATTTCGCATTGATATTGGAAACAACAAAATTTTGAAACCGAAATTAAATATTTATAACAATTTTTCTAAATTCGTAATCTGAACACATCGAAATCCTAGTCACCATTGACTTTTAAAAATATTTAGTATTTATATAAATATATTAGTATTGTCCTGCTGCAATTATAAATATGAATATTTTTATTTTTAGCAGGGTAAACTTGGAACAACCTGAATATAGAGTGTTTCTAGATTTGTGATCAAACTTTAATATATTATATGATATACAGCTAATAAAAAGTATCTTTTTAAGATTCGCAAAATTCGTTATCAGTACATTATGCAATATATTCACATATATTTTGGTTAAAAAACATAACAGGACGATTAAAAAGAATTTAAAATGAATGAACTATGTTCTTATTTTGGATTTAAATAATTAGTTTTAGAACTATTTATGAAACAGAATAAGATTGTTATTAAATTTGAAGGTATACAAATATCATATTAGATTATACTTATTAATGAAGTTAAAATGATATTAACGTCTAATGAATTTCTGAAACCTGTTTCTAAATAACCTTTATAGTATTTGGCCAAAATTTGACGGCGCCAGCCCTGTAGCTGAACAAGGCAGAACAGACGAATGATGTATGTAAAATTGAGAGACTTATAGCCACAGTTACCAACGAATGCGGCATGAATACAAAGTCACGAATCTACGGCAATTTCCTGCAGTTCTTTTGATGGTAAATGATACCGGATAATTGGACGAAAAGATACATATTTTTGTAGGAATTATTTGCTAAGAGGGAATTTGCTAAAGTCGCTGTACATTATTATTTCGTTTCCAGAATTCTAATATCATGGAATATTTGTACATTAAAATGTTCACATGCCGAAAATAAAATATTTCTCACCAGAATAAATAAAAATTAACTATGTTATATCAATACCAGCAGCAAGAAATAATGGTTAAGTTTAGATTTGCGGTTCAGAAATATTAAAGTTGTTCTTTATTTTTGTACCAAGGGTTAAAAGTGGCGAACCTAGGATAGAGATTGTATTTTCAACCTGAGGTGAAACAACATTTTTTGTAAGATAAAAAATTAATCTATATTTAACTGTAATTAAAAAAATTGAATGTAGATAACTAAGATAATAATACAAACAAAACAGCAATGTAAAATGGTTTTGATTATTTGCAAAGAGTCCCCATGCTTGCAAAAACTCTGGATCTGCAACTACTTATTTTTTGTCACCAATAACGTTAAAAAAGTAACTGTTTAATAAATAATAAAATAATGGGCAATTCATAGTGAATTGTTGATTTGTATCGATAAATCTGACCAACTATTACGTGTCTTTCCTTGTTTAATAAATTTGATTCTGCATTTAAAGCAATTTTCATATTTCATTTTACATATTTCTTAATTAAATTAATTTTAGAACTTATTAAAAACTGATATTATTTATATAATCATGAAACTAGAGCAATTGTAAATAAAGGTATAATGTTGAATTATCACATACATATTTAAAACTTAATTTTAACAGCAAGTAAAATGAAGTATCTAAACAAAGTTAGATACAGTATATAATTATATCCATAAAACTCATTTCCCATGATACATCACTTACCAAACATTGTCAATAATGGTATAAAGAATGCTAATTCATGGAAAATTGCAAGTGTACGTTGAAATATCTAGCGGAAAATGTGGAAATAAATAAATGGTTTCATTTGAACAGTAACAGCAGCAGTCACATTATCCAGAAGAGGAAAAGCGGTAGTATTTCCAGCATACGTCACAGACAGTACCTAGTCACTATGCTGTACAATACACGGGCCGGTAATCCATGTGCAAATTATTTAAATGCTGTCGGAATTGAAAATGCCGCAGGGAGGCACACTGCTGAAGCGATGAATACACTGAGTCAATATTTAACGGCGGCCGGCTTTATAATATTCGTCCCGGCACAAGCCAGCGTGAATTGTTAATTCCTTTCCAAACTTGGGAATTATTTTACAAAGAAACCGGGCAAGATTTCTTGGTGGTATGACGGAAAAGCGTTTGTGCTTTTTTGTTAATCTTAATCCCCCCGGCCACATATTTTAAATATGGCGCTCACTGCTTACAACTTCAAATGGTGCTGGATTTAATAAAATTATGCCGTTTCACCGTCTCAAGGATTGAGTTGAGTGAGATCTTCGTGACGTGCCACTGCTTCACCGAACTCACGCTGATGCAGTTCTCAAACTGTGGGCCGTAAGACAAATTTAATTGAAGAAACGAATAATTCAGCCTTTCACGAATAATCACAAATTTAAATGTATTATTTATATATAATAACTTGATATAGTAAAATACTCATCACTTTTAAATAATATACTCTTAAAATGGGCGATATTTCTGTCTAAGGAGTGTTTGAATTATCTAAGGGGCGTTAGACACGACGGTGGGCGACACATGAACTTTAGGCACAGCAGAGGGGTACTAGGCATGACAGTGGGCGATAAAAGAATGTCACACTGAATAATGAAATATAATTAAATATTATAAATGATTAATTAATACTTATAACTTAGATTCTATTTGCCGACAAACAATTTTCACCAATTTAAATCTACCTCTGTGGGTCTTCCTCCACTAATATTTTTAGGGGCCGTGATTTGACGGCTGGTAACCGCACTTCATGCGAAAAAATATATCACTTACCGAGATCTGCTTAGGCAGAGTGCCACACCCAGTAATGGATAAAAGGCGTGATGATATATTTATTTATTTATTTTAATTTATGCACTTATTAGCAAACTATGACTTTATTTATATTTCTGTAATTTTTACCGGTATTCGTAGCCAAAATGGGACTAAATCATAGCGCCCGAGTGTGATAAATATATGTAATTGTTATAATTGTACGACAAATGACACATTGCTAGCAGGCAGATTGGAACTGACGATCGTAAGTTCGGGTGACGTTGCATGAAATATATAACAAAATGTAGATGAAATTAAAATGTAAGTTCGTGTAGATGATAGAGGAGAATAAAAAAGTCGTAGGGTCCCGCCTAGTGTTAATCCGGAACTGCTCAAGATCATATGTGTGGAATTGTGCATATATTCCGATTTACACAAGCTGCACGATAGGGTTTCTATCAAAATCACTTACTTGTTCAAATGTATGTTAAAGTTCAGTTGATAACAATTAAATCTTAATTGAACAAGATATATTCAACAAGTATGTTTCCGTGATAATTATGTTTCAACCAGTACATTCCCCGAACGACTATTCTCAGCGATTTTAAATATTATATGTATATATATATTATTAATAATAAACAACTTCTGAGCTAATTTTCGCACGTTTATTCTTATTATATTTTGATATTCCGATTTCAACGAAAGCTATTGTAATTTGAGGACACTGATTCTATTTCAATATAATTTGAGTTCAATTTTATTAGTAAAAACACATTAATCATAGTTGAATTTTCAATAAAAACAATTCGACAGAATAAAACACAATTTGGATGTGACAGAAAGTGTCTATAAAATATGTAGTCATTTTAGACGTCGATAGAACAAACGATCTGTCGAGCAAGTGCAGTTGGCTGGAGGCGGCGTTGCAGGGGCGGCTCAGACTCCAGGCGTAGCGCTCCACGCCGCCTGTCTCAGATAACACATCGTATATTATATCCAGTTTATATCCAGGATTTGTGTTCGGCTGGCAATCGATCAGGATACGAGTCCGCATTCACGTGGAATGATTAATGTGTACGCCGTGTAATGCCAAATTGCAACGGATCCGATTACAAATTAATGGTACGATGATCAAGATCAAACGTTTTCAAAATCGCCTGGCTACTACTCACGCCGAAACAACACACTTCTATTTATTGTTCTCAGATTTCACAGCTCTCTAAATTATATTTTAACACACTGTTTACCTTGTCAATTGCCGCTATTGCCTTATATACTATCAAAACCATTTAGCATAATAAATATGTTTAAGGTATTGCTTTATGTCAACAGTCAGAAAACCTTGAAAATACAGTGAAATATTTAAGTGTCATGAATAAAAAAGTGAAAAAACTAATTATTTTTTATTATCATATATTTATAATGTAATGTTAACATCTAGTAGTAAAGAAAACTCACTAAAATGTCAAACGATAAAATAGAATGAATTTTGTTGGTCAGTTTATAAAGAAAATATGTCAAATATGAAGAGAAAATGTAAACGATATTAGCAAAACACAAGTCAAAGCATAGAACAAATATGGAATACATTTAAGAAAATAATTACAGAAGCAGTAAGAGCAAATTGCTGAAATTTAAGAACGAACAAAAACTAAAAACAAAAATGTTTTGAATACCTAAACGGTAAACAATAAAATTGAATATACATACAAGAGACACAGAAAAAAATCGATGAAAAATAAAAAGCAATCAACAATTATTCTACAATGAAATGAGAAATGAAAAAATAAATATCAATAGCGTTATCAAAGACAATAAAATAATAATCAATGAAGAACAAATAATGAAAAGGTAGATCCAATATATCCAAGAACAACGAAAACATGTAACCATGGATATGCGAGTATTATTAACGAAAATCGGACAAGAAAACGTAAACGAGGAATTCTTGGAAGCAATAAGAAAAATTAAATTATTTTTTTTATAAATTACCTATATATGTTAAATATAATACAGTAACATATTATTTAAAATTTTCATTTCAATCATTTAGACATTTAAATATAACTACGAGTACATATTCAATAAAACATTCACAAAATGTCGAAAACACATTGAACACTACAGATAGCCGTATTTTATTCATCACGAACAAACCCTTGTATAACGATCTAATCTAAATGGTAAGATATGCTGTAACTTATTTGGAATCGTTAAGATATCTATGTTTATTATTAAAAAGCAATATTACTAAATATAATATACAAATCCTACAAGCTCTCGAATTTTTCTGATAATAAAAGAACGAACTTGATTTGTGATTCTCAAAAATCAATCAGGCAAGGAAAGTTTTTAATTTTTATTAAAATATATTTAATGAATATTAAAAAGAATATTGCTTTCATTGTTTTAATTCAAATACGAGCAGTTTATTCAAAATTGAAGTTTAATAATTTCATTTCAACAATAAAAGTTAATAACTAATTTAAAATTTAATATTATGGAAATTTCAATATAAAAATTATTAGATTTTAAAATAATAATGGAATATGACATGGTTGACATAATTAAGTTTGATGATAATTAATATTTTATAGCAAAAACATCAAATCTCTATAGAATAACCTTTAAATTTTTCTTTAATCATTTTGAAAATTAAGTTTTGCGTAGTTACGACATAATAACAACAACAAAGTTTTGAATCTGCATCGATAATTTTACTAAAGTATTGAGGGATAGATTAATAAAGTGGATTATTTTTAACTCTGTTTTGAATTAAAAGAGATTCTTAAATGACTGAAATTTGATTACAATCAAGAGACTTTTTAACCCAGGCTAAAATAAACTTGTTTTGTTAATTGAAAAGAGAGTTAAAAATTAAATTAAAAATGGTATATTGCTAATTCTGCCTAATTTAAGTTTATATATTTATAATTATTATTCTTACACACTAATAATACAAAATTATTTAATATATCCCGAAACTGTTATTAACAAAAAATAAACTGGACATGTTTTAAAAACAATTTTCACCAATTTAAATCTACCCCTGTGGCTCCTTCTCCATTAATATTTTTAGGGGCTGTGATTTTACGGATGGTAACCGCACTTCGCGTGAAGAAATATATCACTTACCGAGATCTGCTTACGGCAGAGTGCCACACCCAGTAATGGGTAAAAGGCGTGATGATATATTTATTTGTTTTAAAAGTTGGACTTTCAAACTATTTTTGTAAAGTCCGGAAAATATTATCCTGACTATTTGTTTCTAACAAAGTAATGCAATCAGTAGTTATAAGTAATAAATAAGAAGCAATATACGATATAAGAATTTTGCGAGTAAATATAAAGTCGATCTCGATATGATCTCATCGCTAAAGTGAAATTCAATGTTCGTTTGCTCATCCAAGTTGTTTCTTATTTTTCTTTTCTCTTTGCCAGAAGAAAATTGACGAACAACTTGATGTTCACTTTTTCTCTAACGCTGGGAGAAGTTTTGTATTGTTTAAAAAACTTTCGCACACAAAATGTAAATTAAAGTCAATGTTTGAAATGTTTGAGAAAAAAGTTAGTGTTCTCCGGAGAGACCAAGTTTGACTGGTGTGGTGTGCGGTGTCGTAAAATGTCTGCTCATGCAAAAATAGGGAATGTAAAAAGTTCAGACTGATCTAAACCTTGCAAATTACAACTCGGGACAATGTTATCCGGACGAAACGACGGACAGTTTAAGAAAGTTGTACGCCAACCATCGCCAGAACGTCAATGCTGCTCTGCTACAATGCCACTGCCTAACTTCTACCCAACTTGTTACATTACCAACACACCTAACTTATACGTAAGACTGATCAATATATTCGCAACGTAAAATTGATGAATTATTACTACATTGAATCTCACACAAGAGTTGACTACCCAGTGGCCGCGGAAGTGGGGTTGCAATTGCAACCCCTGATCATTTTTGGAGGTTGCGCTGCAACCCCTGTTCAGGACACAAAAAATAAAATAAAATACCTAACTAAAATACGAGTACGAATTCAAAATCCAAACCGAGACTATAACAATAAATTAACAATCCATTACAAGTTGTATTAAGTCTCTACTTATATGACTGTTGACAATTCCAGCTTCAGAATCGTCAGCCGAAAGGTCATTCAGCGGGGTTCGTCGAATTTTGACTTGGAACCGTACTTCAATGTTACAAAAACGACTGTTTCATTTAGTTTTTCTTCATATACACAAAATTAAAACATTGTACATTGATTTATATAAGATGATGAAAATATTCAGCAATAAAACCGCAGAGCGAATGACAGTTTTCGGAGCAATAGAGTAAAATTGTCTTTTTCAATTTATACATATGTAAAAACTTTATAAAACTATTACATTAATTGACAAAATCAAATTATATTATTAATATAATGTATCTCACCTAATTATTCATTTTAATTACCTATATTTATCTGTGTTCTATTTTTACTCCGGTCCAAAAATTTTCGCAACCCCTTTCGAAAAAAGGTTCCGCGGCCTCTGTGACTACCTCATCGTTTTGCTATCATTGTTTAAATCGAAGAATACTCCTACACACACACATACTTCAGGTTCATTGTACGTATGACATTCATATTTAAGTCAAATATCCATTCAAATTATTGATTTGTTGCTAGCATTAAAGCAATGTTTCAAATTCTTACGAAATACGTAAATTCAAATTGTTATATGACTTTATGTATGCATGTAAATAAGCATGTATTATTTATTTTGTATGTTAAACAAGTTTTCATTGCAATACTTTACTGTATACTATATTTTACTCTTACTGTATTTTGTTCGTATAAACTGTGAAAGCTCTTTATTAGGTAAGTATTGGCTTGCCAAATATGAATAAATAAATAAAAATCTAATAAGAATATTTTCGTAAAAGAATAATATTATAAGAGCTATTGTGCAACTAGACATTATATGAAATAAAATTCAGCAACATCAGAATTCAGTCTAGATAAGGGCAAGATAGAAAAGGGGTAATGACGGTGATATTAAATAATTAGTTAGCTGCAATTCCGTAAGGGTTTTGAATTAAATAAAAACTATATTCAAGTCGCTCACAACGGTGCTGTGGTTAACCGTACATGCGACTGTTTTATTGTTTAACGTTCATAGTGGTAATTTCCATAAGTAATGAGCCGTGTTAATTACGGGAGCGCAAACAATGTCATGTCGATTATCGATCAGCGCTAAATATGTAATCACAAGAAGGCGATCGCGATCACGCTGCACCGGAAATTTGAAATCGATATTTCCTGCCGCTAATAGCTCATCTACAAATTAATTATTGTAATAATGTTTTAATTTTTGTTTCAAAATGATATTTGCATATTTATTTAATAAACTTTTTTATTACAATTTCTAATATGAATAATTTAATTCTAATATTTGCAACTCATTATAATTGCAAATTAATACTTTTTTTTACATGAATGAATTTGATCACATATTTCCTGAATTTATAAACGTATCTTTAGTATTTAAGTATAATGGATAATAATAATTTTTCTTCGATCAGTAAAAAAGTAGACTTCTCCAACGTTATTTGGTGACAGAATCTGAATATTTGTCAATTATGTTTTAAAGACCGTTGCTCTTGACAACAGAGCTCTTTGCAGACTACAAATATCAATTATCTTTCATTGCAATTTAATTTTATTTAACTAATTAAAATTCAAAACAAAGATCAAATTAAGTCACTAATCTATACTATCAGAAACTTAAAATATCAATATATTCACGTGGTCTTTGGAATATGTGGGACCCTACGACGGGTTGAATTTACTAAGATTATAATAGACGACATCGAAAATGTAAAACCAGCTTTAATAATAAAAATATCGGATACAAAAACGCGATACGTGTTTAATTTAAAAACAGTTTGCAAACGTTTGCTAATAACAACTGTATGAAAATAAATTTGGTCTGGAAATGGCAACATTCTGTCAATAAACGAAATCTAGAAACTAGATATTTCTGATTGATCGTGAACAAATATATATAATATTCATAAAATAAGTTAAACAGTAGTTAAAAGGAAACAGTATCAACATACGAATTATATAATAGGTATATAGAATTAAGGTTGATAAAATATTTGTGAACATTGGACAGAAGTTAATATTTTTGATTATATATTTTACGTGATTGCTATCGAGGACATAATATAAATATAAAATAAGCTCAATTTCGTTATTAGAACATGAAATACGTATTATTTAATTTATGAAACGTGGAAATAAAGAAAAATTAAATAATGATATCAAGATAACTATACAGAAAATATCTTTCCAATTCTTTAGAAAAGTAGAACGCAATCCTAGTAATTTGTTCGCATTTATTATATGTTCCATTCTGTTTTTATGAATATAAAAATCCATGAGCTCGCGTGAAAAAATCCACAAAAAAAACTTATAATTTTGCAAGTTCTGAAAATTTTCTCCAAACGCGTTATTTTCATGCAAATACTGGTCGCAAAAACGGAACCGAGATTGCACTGGTCCACCTTGAGGATTTTCGTTTAATACAAAAACGTAAAATTGATGCCAGAACCCACATGTGGAGCATAAAGGATAGGGGTGGTTGTTATATAAAAAGACCAAAATCTCATAAGGACACAGGTTGGGCATTCAGCCAACAAAGAAATACTCGGATGAACAGAGACAGACAACAGATAGCGGCGGCGAGTTAAAGAGGATAGCAAGAGGAAACCGTAGACGAAGCCGTGCTCTGAAGCTTTGGGCACGGGCACATACACATCACATCACATCACAACCCCCGCGTGCGGATTATCCGGCGGTCGTGCCCAACTAGCGGATTTCCCGTTTTAATCATACATGCACCTGCAGAATATTAAACCCATCTACCTGTTAACTAGCTCACTAACGATTCCTTCTTGCATTACATTCCTATATAAATACTACTTATCTCATTTGCAGATTCATCAGATAAACTTCATTATTTTAGCTATACTTTTTAAATAAATAAATAAATATATCATCACGTTTTTTACCCATTATTGGGTGTGGCACTCTGCTGAAACAGATCTCGGTAAGTAATATATTTCTTCGCGTGAAGTGTGGTTACCAGCCTTCAACTCACGGCCCCCAAAGATGTCGAGGACGGAAGAGCCACAGGGTTAGATTTAATTTGATGAAAAAAATTATTAATTTGTATTTACTAACCGCCTTCCGATCACTAAGTAATTATTTAGATATTTATAAACATAACTTACTTAGAAATTCTATAAGTAAACATAAAAAAAAACAGATCGTTCAGGATAGGAATATCTGTCTTAATTTTATCATTGATATATTTGACAAATTTTCTTATTATAAAAGAAAGAACATTAATCATCGTAAGACAAGTACAAGAACACTTACATTCCGGACTTTCTACTTGAGCTATACATGCACGAAAAACTAGTACATCCCCGAGATTCAATAGCTCAGTGTTAGAGTGTTCGTCGAGTAAGTGAAAAGTCCTAGGTTTGAATTCCGGTTGAGTGTCTTGGGTTGTCACATTTCTATTATAATTATGTTCTTGTGAATATAAAAAACATGTTAAATTAGCGACACACTTCGCAGAACTTCATATTTCTTTCTAAGATATACATATTTCTTGTGACATAATGTGTGCAGCGTGCATATGACTTTTTCTCATGATAACTTAGCATAATATAATTTACTCTTCGCGATAGCTACCTAAAATGCTGTTTAGCAGGCACACGCGTATTGCATACCTAGTCTTGTTATTCATGTATATTCTCTAAGTGCGTGACAAGTTAACTTATAATTAGCCAAGTTTAGCTCGAGTTTAGATACGCGAAAAAAAAATTCGCTTTTGATTAATGCGACGCATTCTGCCGAGGTGTTGATATATTAAAAGTAATTATAGTTTACACACCAGATGCCAGCACGCACCATGAATTAACAGCTTTGAAATGAGAAAGAGGACATATGTTTTATGTAATTAAAAGTCAAATAATTTACAATCTTTAAAACTAAATAACTGGCGTTAAATGTCTTCATTGCTTCCGAAGTTACACTTTTATCATCCTAGTACACTAAATGCTAAAAATAAAGACCCTAAACTATTTCATTATTTAGTATTTTACATGCATATTTTTAAAACAGATTAGCTCTTAAAACCTCTATTAGTTCCAATTTTAATTCCATTTCTATATAAAAAAAAACAACTATTAGAAAGTATTTGAATGGCAGAGAAGTGAGTTTTCCATATTTATTTAATTCAATTACATGATCGTGTCCGGATAAAATAAAACGACATAAATCAAACAAAATCATGCAAAAGGAAAAATCACAAATCAAATATCCTCTGAAGATACTTCAGTAAATAAAAAAAAAACAATTTCTCAGCAAAAGAAAAACGGCATAGCCGATCTCTTCATCAGACAAACAAAACAAATCTATCTCGAATCGATACAATATTCTTCCCAATTCGCAAGCGATCCGAGCAAATATTCACGTTCAAACAAAAGGAAAACGGTGGGAAACCGACTTGGAAGAGCAAAGATGGCCGCTTCGTGTTTCGTCGCGGAAAGTTTTCCAATCTTGTCGGGGTCGGCGCGACGAAATCGCCGTGTCGCGACAAGCTAACAACGCGTGAACGTGACGCATTATCACGTGCGGGCGTGGAGTGGGCAAGGTGCCGCGTGGATTTCGACGAGCCGACGAGCGATATTGCAAATTCTAAGAATCGAGAGATCAATGGTGCAACCGTGACGGAAATATTAAACAGGCCATTTTTGCGGGATATCGTTATTGGATTTGATTCCAAATTCCAATTGGAAAATATAATATCCAAATCGTCTTTATTACATTCTGAGAATAACTGTATGTACAGAGCTAAATTATTCAACGTACTATTATCTTTATTTTGCGTAGGAACGCAAACAAAATTGTAAATTAATCCAATCATGTAACATCAGGTAGATCTACCAGCGTTTCCACTGATACTTAAAAATAATATTATTTCGCTTCTTTTTTACAACAGTATATCAAAAGAAAAATATCCTTTGATGTTCACGTCAAGTATAGAAGACAAAGAAATAATTTTATTTTTAAATAAACATCATTACAGAGTCAAACATGAATATATATATATATATATATATATATATATATATATATATATATATATATATATATATATATACCTTACAAGAAAATTTACTTGAATCATTTTTTTTGTATTCATTATTATTGTGAATAGATTTTCTTGTATATATTTTTTATAAATGAAATTAAATATTTAAAATTTGATTTTAACCTGAATTTCATATTAAATCTAAAGAGTTTCTATATGGGATATTTTCCTTTTCATAGTAAATCAAATATTTGGATACAAATATTTTTGTAGCTAACCGTTACAACAGGAGGACGGACGTATTGCACTCATAGTAACTATGGGGCTATTTAATAGTTTGTCAGAAAAAAAACTTTTCATTTATGCACTCTTCTATTCTGTACCAATTTGTATTTCTATTTGATATGAGTGAAATCGTTAATGCACATAGCAACCAAAAGCAAACTTTTAGAAAAATCAAAGCATTTTATTTTTATAAGTCCTTACGAAAAGTGAGCCATTATATACTCTTTTTCAATACAAAAGTGACTGCTTCTTGCTAAATGTGTGATAATAACTTATTTGTATACCAACGGAAGATAAATCTTCCTTCGCAACATATAATTTTTTCCACTATCTTATTAGAAAGTTACATTTTCAGAATTTTTGTAGCTCCCCTCCACTAACTTCTTTGGGGGCCGTGATTTAACGGCCGGTAACCGCACTTCACGCGAAGAAATATATCACTTACCGAGTTCTGCCACGGCGGAGTGCCACGCCCAGTAATGGGTAAAAGACGTGATGATATATTTATTTATTTATATTTTCAGAACTAAATTAGAAATTTAGGTCGAGTTATTCCCTTGATAGATGACATCTGGATATAATTAGTTTTCCAGTAGTTGCCATGGATAAGGCTTTACTTTTCATGCAAAAAGTATCACCTCTCAACTGAGGAAAGATAATTTGACTTTGTGGCAGGGTCCGAAAAGAAAACTTTTATCTTATACTCTTAATGGCAACATGCCGATAAAATGTGGTGCTACGAAACAAACGCAACCTAAGATTATATATAAAATAAATGTTTTTGACATTTAGAATATAATTGATAAAATTAATACCTATACATACTTATAGCTAAATCATAAAAAATTAGCATATACAGGGTGTTTTACAACTTAGAGCAAAAAATTAAAAGGTATATTCTGTACGACGTGCTGATCATGAAACAAAAAGAATTTTTTTTTAATCGCAAAACTATTTTCCATGTTTCCCAGTCCAAAATTTTTCGTTGCCACTGCCACTGGGTGGATGATTATGTTAAAGTTATTAATTAAATAAAATTCTATTATAAATAACTGCTAATTGAATTGTGTAATTATTCTTTCGTAGTTGATACCTACTTCATTGTTTGTGTTTAATAGAAAAGCGAATCCAGTGCAGTACTACAAAAAATGTCTTAGGTTAACAACCCTTAATTTTTCGAATTTAAAAAAAATTCTTTTTGTTTCATGATCAGCACGTCGTACAGAATATACCCTTTAATTTTTTGCTCTAAGTTGTGAAACACCCTGTATAGTGGTTAAAGTTGTTGTCTGGGTTTGCAGCACGAGCCGTAGACTCACTCGTGCAATAAACATATTGGTGTAATCAATAAGAACAGACGGTACTGAATATTAAACGAAAATTACAAATAACACGTGTTTGTTAAAATTTTAACACGCCGTTAACAATCAACATGTATATGCCTAATATTCAGCTTCAAAAAAGATTTTGTAAAACACTTCATTAAAAACAAATATTGCTTATAATTCGCGTAGTTAAGTTACATGATTAAATTGTTTGCTCATTTAATTAAATATATGAAATTAACTCTAAGCCGATGTGTAACAATGAAATAAATAATATTTTTAGAAATTTGCAACATACCTTATAGATGGGTCCAAACGATGTATGCGTAATATCATAGAGAGCACATACAACGAGAACAGTAATACCAGTCTCCTTGCTGAGCACAGCTGCAAAGGCAAGTGCAACACACGCTCCCAGCGCAAGCCACTGCTTAGCAGCCCTCCACGTACATCCACCACACGGACACGACGTAGTGGCAATCGCTAATCTTCGTGTTTTCCCTCGACTACAGCACGCACAGTACCTCACACATCGCTGATCACGATACCGCAGGTGCGCACTATACGCCAAGAACGCCAGTAGATAGAAGTTACACGCGGCTAGATCAGCACGCCCCACGATGCCAGCCACAGCCTCGGCGTGCACTGGGTGTGCGGCAAAAAGTGCGCCGGCCACGGCGGGACCTGCTGGACTAGTGCGCACCGGAAACACTCGCCGAGCCACGCGAACAACCAACCCTGTGGCCAGGCAGTGCAGCAGCACATTCACCAGGTGGTAGCCCCAAGGCTGGAAGCCACCCAGGAGTTGGTTCAGCCGAAACGACATGACGCAGAGAGGACGATAGGAACCGTGAGAACCGCTGTCTGCAAGTGGAGTGCCCCAGAAGTCGTTTCGGAGCAGAGAGAGCCATGATGTTGTTGGTAATAGATCTGGGTTTGTCAGGATTGCTCGCCTGAAACAAAGAAACAATATTATTGAGTAACAACATTCTTTAATATAGTGACAAATCTTTCAGAATTCATAGCAATAATTCCCATAATATGCGAATTGAAAATGCTATACATTTTCATTCCCGTTTATTCAACAGGAATATTCAATCTTAAGTAATAGTTCGAAGATAATAATAAATATTACAGGTTACTTAATAAACGTTAACCTTTAGTAGTTTCTAAGCAACATGAAAATAACAATCAAATTGGTTTAATAACTGCTGTGTTACTATACTAGCTGAAATAATATTATTTTAAAAAGTGTTGAATAATAGTTCCATTATCAATATTTCTTCACTTTTCAATAACAAACCATCTTATCCAACAAAAACGTACATATACTGAATGTATTACTTATGTTCGAGAAATAATATAGTTTTGTTTAAAGTTCTGTATTACGTTAAATATAAATCGATGTTCCGATTTATTAAACGTAAACCTTCTTTAGGATTCCAAATATAAATAATCAAGTAATTAAGAAACATGTAATTAGGAAATTACAATTTTTCTATGAAAGGTAGTCAAGCTTTTAAAAGTTCATAGCCATCACAATTATTGAAATTATTTGGATATTTAAAAAAAATCATAGTCTGCCAGACTAATTCTAAAATAGTCACTTAGATAGCGGTTTATTACATCAATGATTTATAGTTATTCGAATTAGCTAATATAGTTCATTATTGCACTAAGTACGTAATGAAGTCATTATCTACAAAAAAGTAGTAAAAATAAAATGAAATGTGAAACAATACAAAAAAAATACTTATTTATTATAAATATTGATTACACATTTCTTGCATTTTGATTAATTTATTCTGGGTGAAGTTTCTTCCGCTGTATTTTTCGTATTTGGATTTTTATAAATTTTGGTTAGGCATATTATAATATTTTTGTCCATCAGTACGGTTCTGTGGATAGCGATACGGAATTCGAATTCGGAGATCCTAATGTCAAATCTCACTCAAGCTAAAAATTATATGAACTACTACACTGCGGCTCGGTGAGTGCAGACCCTGTACTGTAATTGGGATTAAGTTCCTGTTGTACAGCGTAATATCAATAAATAAATAAACGTATGCATTGTCTTACTAATAATTTATGCCACTAATAACTTTAATATTTGGAACTATTACTTTCCACGTAGACTTTATCCCGTTTGCAACCTTTTAAATCTAGTGTTAAATTAGAATTCAAACTACAGGTTTTCTTTAACTCTAAATTAAATAACGTACAAGTAAATTTATTCCTTGTTTTTAAAAGCATCCTAATAAGCTTTCAAATCAATTAAAAATTAACACTAACGTCATGTCTTTACTGTTGAAAAAAAGATCAATGTTAGTATTAATAAAACTAGAAGATATATGATAAGTACGGAAATATAACAGGGACTGGGCAAGTTTATTACATGAGACAACCGGAAGGGAAGTGTAGCAGTTCGTAATGACCTTAATATAAAAGGATAACATTTATTAGTTATTAACTGCAGTTATTACATTTCCACCAATCTTGTGACGTGACCAGTTCGCTGCCATTCGTGTAGTAGAACAGGTAATATAAAGTAAATCAATGATCGTAATAAACAATAAAACTGGCTTGCGTCTTAAACAGCCGCCTCCGACCCGCGTTCATAAAATATGCATGGGGTTGCTTTCGCTGCCTTCGTTGCCAACAACGCATTGCGTACCGTATTAGCTTCTCGATACAGATCATCTTATTTATGTTCGTATAATGGTTATTCTTGCTACTATTTACACGGGAATAAACTTCGTTTAATTATGTTAAATTACTACTGTTTTATGTATGTTCTTAACTACCTACTTGTGAAACATAAATGCTTTGTTTAAAAATACTTTTAATTAATTTCACTTATATTATATGATAGTAGCAAACACATACATTCAAACATATCACGAATATAATTTTATTATAGATTGTGTCAACATAAAAACTATTAAATAAATATAATTATTAGGATTACTGTTACAGTTATCAAACTTCTGTCACCTGTTTGCTTGAGCACTAATTAACAGTACTGTAATTAAGCCTCGCCATAAATCTACACAATGGTTTGCAATCAACTAAGTAATCAAATGAAATGATTATTAGTTTGCCAACGGGCCATTTATCATTTATCGGTAATTGTAAAAATATCAAATTTCATACATTTTACTGTATTAAGGAAATATAACAAAAATAGAGACAATTTTGAATAACATCAGATTTGAATTACATGCAGGGGCGGATCCAGGGGAGGGGTCATAGGGGTCATGACCCCCCTCCCCCTAAGCATGGACTTTTTTTAAATGTTGGCCCTAATACATAATAATGATGTCATTATTTAAGATTGTTAAACAAATTAAATAGAAAATATTATCTAACAATTCTAAGATAATTAAGAACTATTGTTTGATTTATTATTCTAATAAATAGCCAAAAACCAATATTTTGTGGGGATATTATTTCGACCCGCAGATGGGAGAGATATTCTATTTAAGACCTAGTCAAGTATGTGACTACCGACATTTGCAATTCGAAAATCAACTTCTAATTCAATAATTTTTGTATTCTATCGAAGAACCGTTTATGATTTAATGCGATTCCAAAGACGATTTAATGTGATTGAAAGTGATTGTAAAAATTATTTAAAGCAGGAATATAATATGAGCAAATACAAATGTTTTTTATATTTAGAAGATGGGCAATGATCCCTCCCCCTCCGAGACAAAATCCACTCCATGACCCCCCCTTAATTCGATGTCTGGATCCGCCCCTCATTACATGAGGATTATAGCTCAGTTGGTATAGACACCAAATGCAGCGGAATATAAAGGTCCCAGGTTCAAATCACCTCTCCATAATAAAATTAAATTTCATCAACTGTTAAGTATTTATTTTAAAAATATAAAATTAAGCATTTAACTGTAATTTATTATCATCATGCCTTTTACCCATTACTGGCCGTAGCAGATCTCGGAAAATGATATATCTTTGCGTGAAGTGCGGTTACCAGGCGTCAAATTACAACCCCCAAAAATTTTAGTAGGGGGAGCCACAGGAGTAAATTTGGTGTAAATTGTCGACAGTGGGAATTGAATCTGGGTTCTCAAATCTACATGCCGACTCGATACCACTGAGCTACATACTTATCTGTCACTTTTAAAATGATGTAACACAAAACAAGATAAGAATTATCTACAAATGTTTGAGACAATAAACTGCTTTTATCCTTTTTTGTCTAAAGATTAATATAATATTGATAACAAACCTTCAAGGAATTTCCTTCTATAAATGTTCTCTTCTCCTAATTTTGAGAAGAGATGAAATAAGATAAGAAATTTCTCGACGACATTAGCAGTCACTTAATCCAAGCATTGATAAACGAGAGCTTAATGAAAATAAACGTGGTAGGTATTATCCTTTCAAAAACAAAGATATCCGCATTTATAAAAACCTTTAGAAATGAGTGTCGAGAGTTCACAGAAAGTTTAACCAAACCTAAGAAAGACTGAAAAGCTAGAAATTCTAAAAGAGTAAGAGTAGAGAAGATAGCAAATCCTCTTAAATAAAATCACTTTATAATCCATAAACAAGAATCAAAAGACAGATTTAGCAGTATTGAAAGTGTGGTTATTTTTGTTGGTCTCTTTGATAGCTGGAGCTATCAGCATAATGCAACAGAGAAACGATATTTTAACGCATCCAATTTATTATTCACCCTCTTGCACGCTGATGGGGGTTCATGAAATATTACTTGCGGCAAACTACGAGTTGCTAGCAAAAACTCAATCTCAAGATTATGTACCTTTTCGTAAATAATTTCCTGTGCATAATAAAAAGCTTTTTAATGTAGAAAAATTTTAAGAACTTTGCCAAATTGCCAGAAAGTACTAAACTAAATATTAATTATAAAGTTTTCTCAACAGATTGCTTGCATTTAATAGTTTTATTGTTTATTCAATTATACAGATTAGCTGTAGCTCTACTTTTTACATTAAATATTTGAGAAAAAGATTCCTATATATACGAGTATATATATAACAAATAAGTTAATAAAATAACCTATGCATTCAAACTGTTATAATATAATAATATTTTTAAATTTTAATAAAACAAAAACAGGTTTAAAGCAAAATTTATTACAATGTGTAACACAAATATTATTAGTGCACATTAAGAAAGTCGCAAATAATAACAAATTTAGCATATCTAAAATGTGCATTTTAAAGAAGGTATATATAATATTTCTAAAATATGTCACCATAAAAATCTGTTTTAAATGAAAATGTCGTTCAATATTAGTTTTTCGTTATTATCTAATGATCTATGGAGGTTTTTAGCCAAACAAAAACACCTCTGAGATGAGCCAAGACGCACAAAAGGTCTTAGCTGTTACATGTTTCGAGATCTTATTCGTGAGTCTCGAAATATGGACAACCTGCATATTTGCGATTAGTAAGAGTTTTTGCATTTGAAAATAACTAGAAGTATATATATATATATATATATATATATATATATATATATATATATATATATATATATATATATATATATATATATATGTATGAACGCCTGGATAAGCATCTGAGATCTGTATATGAAGAAGTGTGAGTTGACTCACGTAATAAAGTGCAGTTTAGAACTTAGTGAGGACAATTTCGCAACGCAACGTAAACGAGAACAGTCACAGTCGCGAGGGCAAACTTAAATTATATTTCATATCGGCGTCATCAGTTCGCGTTCGGATAATCTGAAGCAGATAAAGCACGTACCGGAATTATAGGCTTATTGCTTAACGAGAGTTTGAAAATTGCAGGTAATCTTGGTGTCGCCATTGCACACACTGCACACGTAGCGTTGCCCTCTGCCACCATGCTTTCGCCTTGTGAGTCGCCACCGCAAATTGATGACTCGAATAAAACAATTTATCAGATACCTGCAGTGATAACCGCCTGGAACTGGCCAACTCTGCACTAGCTTGCAGATTCGCTTCTTTATCATCCGCTTCCGGAGACCTCGCGTCGTAAAAAGTGATGAACGGTATGTATCGCCCGCCGCCACCGTCGCCATCGTCCGAGCTCCAGCCGAGGATGTAACGCGGCGGACAGCTTTCGACACTTTTAGCTTTTCATGTTACTGGTTTTTCTTTCTGTTTTTATTTGTTTGTTATGTCTCTCATATTTTACCTGTCTGTGAACATTTTTTATGTGAATAAATCCGGTTGAGCATATAAAGTTTATTTTTATACGTGAAAGCTATAACTGTTTTTATTTTTTTTGGACCGCATTAGCTGGTTTATATTATTTTTGCATTTGACGTAAATTATTCCATCTGTGATTAGTATCTCTGTTCACGACAACGTGAACCACTGGTTGCCAATCATTTAAATTGCTTAAAATAATGTATTTGCCGATCGACATTGACAAGCTGTAAAATTTGGCTTTATCAAATGATTGCTTAAAATTTATCTTCTTTACATAAAAAGGTTTAACAAAAGCCTAGCAACATTATAACTACGGTAATACCAACGACATTAAAAATATTGTGAAAATAATTACAAAATTAATATTAATTTTAAACAATCTGCAAAAAAATATATGTTCAAAACGACAAAAATACCAATTTTCTGACTTTACTAGATTCAAGTCTTAAAATATATATGTAAAACCAGTAATATAATCGTAGAAATGTAGACTATTGTAAAAATTTTAAAGTTTTTGTTAAAAATTTTATCATAAATAACTTTTTAAAAGTTGACTTGACAGAGTTTTGCTTATCAAATTTATTAGTGTTAGTAATAATTTCATTATTCGCTCGATCATTATTTATCGAGTTTATGGCTTCTCTGAATTGTCATGCTTTGTTTATACGATTCCACCCTCTTGCCACTTGTCAGCACGTTCCATGGAAAACAACTAGTTAATGGTTTTTTGATTATTAGCAATATAAGCTTGTTTGGCGTGCAAGATGCAGTCTTGCCATGTAACTAGCAAAATGCAATTGGTGCTAGTTTGGGTATTGGTTGAAACAAGTCGTCTAGTTTATCTTTAGTTGAGACAATTCGTGTCTTTTTTGGATATGCAAGATGTAGTCTTGCCATGTAATTTATTAATTTTGAGTAATAGCTTATTCATACGTTGTCGTTGTTTGCCATCGTCATTCATTTATTTATCTTTGTACATTTTGTACATTCTTTCATCTTTATATTGTCTCTTATTTATTAATTTATGCATTGTTCGCATTGACTTTAATTGATTTATTTAATCAATTGGTGTTAGAATATTATACTACTTCGTCAAATTTAAAAACCACTGGCATTTGTAATGAAAACTATAAAAAGGCAATAAATCGATTATTCTGCAACTGAACTATGAAATCCACTGGAATGTAGCGAATTCCAAAACTATATTGATATAGTAGTCATGCAATTATGTGGCCACATCAATTTACTAAATTAATTTTATGACATTCAAATGACGGATGGAATTTCAGTACTTTACAGCAGCTTACAATACATACAATCGACTCATTCATGAAAACTATTTATGAAATATTTCATTGCTTGAAATAGAAATAGATCAAATTCCATTTGTTTATCACAGAGAATGAGAAAAATACGTCCGTCAATACGGTGGTGTGGATGGCGATACGGAATTCGAATACGGAGAACCCGAGTTCGAATCGCACAAGTTAAAAATTATATAAACTATTGCACAGCGGCTTGGTGAGTGCGAACCCTGTACTATAATTGGGATTAAATTCCTGTTGTACAGTGCAACATAAATAAATAAATAAATATAAATTTTTTCAACAAATTAACAGTGTAATATTGCTTTCCTTTAACCGTGAATGTTAATATTTGTTGTGAATACATAAAAATGAAAGGATAAAGTTTGTTTTCAACTTTCTAAGCTCAAATGTTATTTGTCATCAGAACATATTGTGAAAATAAAACTACTAGAAATGAAGTTAATGGATATTTCTAGTAAGTCTCAGGAAATGTGGAATGTATATAAGCGTGAAAATATTCATCAACGCTATTTACTTTTCATTACTTTTTTAATTGAAAACTGCGAACCGGAAAGTGAAGAATAATTAGCTGAAGAAATGTGACGTTTCAGTGACCATGCGAAAGAAATGTCGCTTTTAATTTACTTTTTGCGTTTTCCGTTCCGAGCTTATAATTCGCAAATAATTGAAACATCTTGTATGAATCTCTCATTCCATGACCTTATTTCACTTTCTTTATGTTTCTCTTTACATATTTTCATAATTTTATGCACAATATTATTTGAATATTAAATCAATCATCTATTAGTGTCAAACATTACAATTTTATTGACACAAATTTTAAATATTGTAAATAACATTTTTCTATTATAGTCACAAAGAAGAACAAATACAAATAAATTATTCGCTACCATTAATTTTACAGAAATAATGAAAATAAAAGTGGTAAAGAACAAAATTCAGCATTTAACTTAATCTAGATACTTAATTTTACTGTGAAAATTAACTTTAAAATATGTATGAGATAGTTAAACGTTATACTTTTGTTTGCATTTGTTCCAATTTTAGGGTTAATTATGTGAAAACTATATTTTTTTTACAACTTTTACAATTAATTCCAGTAATAATGAAGTAAATAAAATATATAAATAAATAAATATATCATCACGCCTTTTACCCATTACTGGATGTGGCACTCCTCCTTAGAAGATCTCGGTAAGTGATATATTTTTTCGCGTTAAGTGCGGTTAGTAGTCGTCAAATCACGGCCCTCAAAATTTGTGTACTATATTTTCGTAGCAACAACAAACATAGAATATACAGATATCTTAGTGGTCGTGGAAAAAATACTTAGTTTTGAAAGTATTCAAGTGCGGTGTATATGATTTTCGAACAAGCTGCGCGTTTCAGATTCAAGTGGCTTATTAGAGAAGTTTTACAGTTGGAGCCGTTTATTATTGCAATTGAAAAGTATTGCGTTACCTTGTTTCATCGCGGAAAATGCGTTAGTCCGACTCTCGCTGTATTGTACTGTACAGACACAGCTGCAATTTTCATAACTAACGATTCCGAGCAGTTACCTACATGAGCTTATGCCCAGCACCGCGTTCCTATTAACTTTATTGGCTTTTTTTACAGTGGTGAGTGTACAATGTTTTTGTTTCATGTTCATGTGTGCGAAATACATTTTTTTTGTAATTAACTTATTATTACGGTAGAGAATGAGTTGAATACTAGTTAGTAGTTAAAAGTTACAGTTAAAAGCTCGAGTGTGCAAAAAAGTTCTGTATTGCGATGGATCCTGTGCATGTTATTCTAAAAGTCTGAAAATAATAACATTTCGTTTTCGTATTTAATTATTTTATTATTCCATGCTAGATACATATTATTTTATTATGTGATCTTCAAAAAGAAACAAAATAAACTTTTATTTAAAATTTCATTTTAAATTAATAATGAATATCTCCTTTAATAGAAAAGTAACATGAAACAGATAGTAAAAATAATTATTTTAATAAATTATTTGGTTTTTGTAAATGATCAAATTGTTGTTACATAAAACTAACACTAATTTTGATTTGTAAATAAACCTTTACTTTTTATTAGGCTAAATATTAATTTTGTACACTAGTTACCAAAATCTGTTAAAATAAGTAATTAGTTGATATTTAAAATCCTTGTTACTAAGACTGGAATGATATACTTTGGTATATGTAGTCCTAGCGCACGAAGATTGATGATCGAGGCGAATCCGAGAGCAATAACCATGCAAGAATGGCAAAGACACTTTATGCTCACATTATTTGTGATAGAGATGCGAAATACTCATTTGAAAAGTTTTTCTATTTTGAAATTCGTTTGAAAACGTTGACTATTTGCAGATTTGATCTGAAAACTCACTTTCCGTACGTTTGTGGAAAGTAGTATTTTCTACGGCTCATGTCTACTTTGCATACATGATATAAATACAGAAAAGTCTACTTTCTGTAAAGGATACCTAATAAAGTTTAATTTTTAGCTTAGTTATTAATATAACAACTAATGACAAATGTCTCTACGAAAAAATAAAAAGTCATCCATGCTCTTAAGTCAATCATTTTAATATGCATTAGATAAGTGACAAAAAGGAATACAATTTAAATCTCAAACAAATGTATAAAAAGTTGCAAGAATATCAACAAAATACATAAAAACTATTTGCTATAGTTCAATTTTAGTATAATAGAAAAACGCAGTACAGCGAAATAGTTACATCAAAAAACTATTTCATTTAAATTCGATTGGACAGCATTCTCTCTGTATGTGTTTTTGTTGAAAAGTACCGGCAAACAGTTTCCGTCCACTGAACTATGTGACATCCGGCCATCCGAGCTCGCGATGTGGCCACTTTCAAATAGTTCACACTACAGCCTCAGCGCTACTCTCTGTCGTCTGTTGGTGTCGTCTAACCTGAAAGGGTGTCTCCGTACTTTGAACGTCCATCAGAATTCGATTTCAGCATTCTTCTTTGCAACGATCCAAACTACTGCACGTACCTAGCATGCAAGACTAAAGTTCAACCTTTTAGCACTTTTTACTCTCGGGATGATGAAACTTTGTCAAACTGAATTATAACAATGTGTACTCCATTTTAGATTATTTATTATTTGTACAAAATGTTCTACATTTGACAAGTAATAATTACGAAGAAATGTATTTAGCACTAGGAGTTAGATGGTTTAAACATTGTAGACTGGTCAATGGACACGAGTTAACCTGTGAATTAAAGATCTCGAGTTCAATTACAGGGTCGACAAACTTTCATCTATATTAAAATTATTTCTGTGGCTCTCTCACCATTAATATCTTTGGATGTCGTAGTATGGCGGCTGATAATTAAATTTAACACGCATAAAAATAGTACTTAACCGAGATATGCTATGGAAAAGTGCCACACCCAGTAATGGTTAAAAGACGTGATGATATACAGGATGTTTTTGTACTTCGAGGGAAAAAATTATGGGGATATATATATATATAAAATTATAACGTGCTGATCGTAAAACAATTTTTATTTCAAAAATCGCAAAATAAAAGGCTCTTTACCTTAAGTAAACATATTAATTAACACTGATTTGAATAGCTACCTATTTCTAAAAATAAATAAATAAATATATCATCACGCCTTTTACCCATCACTGGGTGTGGCACTCTGCCTAAGCAGATCTCGGTAAGTGATATATTTTTTCGCGTGAAGTGCGGTTACCAGCCGTCAAATCACGGCCTCCAAAGATATGAGTGGTGGAGAAGCCACAGGGGTAGATTTTTTTAAATTGGTGAAAATTGTTTGTCGGCTGTGGGGATCGAACCAGGGTTCTCAAGATCCACAAGCCTACTCGATACCACTGAGCCACCTACCCCATGCTACCTATTTCTATTATGAATAATTAAATTATAATCATAAACACTAAAATAATTAATTTACACAGTATACAACAGCAGATAGAGGACTGTTTACAATGTTGGCCAGTGGCACTAAAAAACTAACATTTCAAGAAACATGTTTTAATTTTGCGAGAAAAAAAAATTGTAATCACATAATATATATACTTGTTTTCGCTAAATATAAAAACACTCAGTATTTATTTTATACTTGGAATACAAATTGTACTTTTTTTAATAAAAACTAAAAAAAATCAATACATACTGTTAGACATTGATTCCGATACTTCCGAACTAAAAATTTAGCTGCAAAAACCCATTTAAAATTCATTGATACTTTCTACAGGGACTAAAACAACAACAAAACAAGTATATTATTTATTTCGGGATTCGAGTTCAGATAATCTAAAAATAACAATTTTCTCCCAATCCGATTTGCGATATGTGTAACGAACACCAAACGCATTTAGTCCATGCAGCCAAGTATAAAACCAAACTCCACGAACATAAATCTGAAAGTCACGTTGTAGACATGCAGGTGTTGGGGCTGAGACAATATTATTTTTCCGCGGCGGGCAATGCTGGGCCGCTAGACTCCACGCCAATATTGTGCGCACTTGCGGTGCCGGAATCCATTTCACGGTTCACGCGTCGCCGCGCGCGCTTGCTCGACGTCCTGCCCACGCGACAGGGTGGTCGTCGGGTGGCACGTCCCTCGAGGCCCCTAGTCCCGCTGGACGCTGGTCGCTGGTCGCTGCGTGACTTCTGACAAAATAATGAGATGATGTTCCGAGACAGCAGAATCTTGTTCTATTTTTAGACTGATCATTTTACTCGGGTTTTAGGTTACATGCATTTTGTTTTCTCGTCATTTTAAAACTTGGAAAATATTTGGAATCAATCAATGCATGAATTGAATGATTAATAATGGATATTAAAGAAAAAGTAACTATCGCATCGAAATTATTAATTGTATAATAGGTGTGCTTAGGATGTGAAGTAAAGATTTGACGTAGTCGAAGCAGCCAAACGTAAATAATATTTGTTTGTGCACATTGAAAAACTGCAAAACGTATTACAAATGTTAGTTTAAAAACTGTTTTAAATAAATAAATAAAATAAATACATCATCACGCCTTTTACCCATTACTGGGTGTGGCACACTGCTGAAGCAAAGCTTGGTAAATGATATATTTCTTCGCGTGAAGTGCGGTTACCAGCCGTCAAATCACGGCTTCTAAATGTGTTAGTGGAGGGGGAGCCACAGGGGTAGATTTAATTTGCTGAAAATTGTTTGTCGGCTGTGGGGATCGAACCAGTGTTCTCAGCATCCACAGGTCGACTCGATACCACTGAGCCACCTACCCTATTAAAAAAATGTTTTATACCTATAAATATAATTTTGTAACCAAGGAAATAATTATCTTAGTTATATTCCGTTTGCCACTTGGTTCATCTAAATTACACCACATGATTAACTAAACTGAACTTATTTCAAGCTGAATTTGAATATGTAAATCTAGCATTGGGAAGGCAGTGAACGAAGTAAGTCAATCAAATAAATAAATGATCTGGATCAGTAAATGTAAGTTAAATAAAAATAAAAATGGAATACAATTCCAACAAATACTTAATATTTTGCAATGACCGATAAAATTATTTTAACGGCCGTCGCTAATAATAACTTAGAGTTAAGTATAATTTTTAACAGTTGCTTAAAAATTGAATTAACAATTGTTTTTTATTTATTTTTTAATGTACCTGCTTCATGGATGATATTGTACAGTTTTGAATAGGTGTTTCAAACACATGTTTGATTAGCAATCAGAAATAACTGTGTAAATTTTTAATGAACCAATGAGATAAAAATTTCGACACGACCAAATATAATAAATACTTGAATAGAATCTTATCCGTCATTCCGGTAAAATATCTCTGAGTTTAGCAGAAGAAACAATTAAAGGATGAAATATGAAATATCAGTCCCGTTGCCGACGTGCCAAACAAATTGTCGCAATTTAAATACCGTTCCGTTAAAACAAAGCACCAGCGATCTCCAAATATCCTGAACAAATCGTGACGATAATAATATAACAAAAGAAAACAGTCATATAAAATGTATGACATCCTGCGAAGCCGGTATCAAGCAAATTTGAAGACGCAACTTGAGCCGACGTTAAAGGAAACACGATACTTCATTATGTACACAAGCTGGAACCGTGGCCAAACGGGCACAGCACACCCGTAAAGGCTGACAAAGATTGTCAAAGAATAAAGAAGGATCCGAGCACGCGATCTCTGTAAAAATATGGATGTAAACAAAGCGCTGGCAGAGGCAGAAGACGACCGAGACAAAAAGACGAAGAGCAGCGTGATGAATGAATGGCTCACAACTCACGGCCGGTAACGGTAACAGAGCACTGAGCTACGTTACCGACTGCTGGCGTTCAGCAAATGTTGACATAACTGACGACGAAGAAGCGAAAATGATGAACGCGAATTATGAACAAGTTTGTATGATGACAAATAATCTTCGACATGTGTTCTTGACTTCTGTGAAAGTGCATTATGATGTATCTAGTGCTAGTGTGTCGGTGTCCGGGGCTTGTTGCTTGTTACGGACGTGATTTATAATTGCACACATGACAACCAGTTCATACACTCCATACTAGCGGAGCATACTCTCCTCACTCCTCCCCTAAACCATCCGCATTTCGCATTTGTGAACTCCGGCATAATTACTCTCATGAAAGACTAAAACTATTCAATGCACTCATGCCTGTATTCACAGAACTATTTCAAAGATTTCTTCTATTGTGAATATTTACAAAAATATTCTACAAGATTATTTACATTACAATTAATTTCAAGCCAATTAAATACAATTAACATTCTACAATTAGTATAAGTACACTACATGTAAATCTTACTTATTTTATCAGTTTTTTCTAAACAATTGGCAATCAGAAGAAATATTGATAGTAAATATAAACTTGTAACTTATCAACAAATGCCAAATCAATATATTGATAGATTACTTAAGAGTGCACATGTGCAATTACAAAATTAGTAATAAAATAACAAACTAAACACTTGTCTAAGTCTCACAAAATTCAGCATCCAAATCACCTTATGAGGGCATCGTCAGAGGCTGGCCAGCACAGTTGGTAACCATAGACGCGTTTCGCTCTTATTAGAGCTCATCAGTATGGTATAACCTACTTCTTCACCTAGAACAAAGTTCACGTGAAGAAGCTGGTGACGAAGGACTGTGCCAGCAGAGAATAAGATCTCTAAAGAACGGTAAGATGACATGAGAAGTTCTATCGAATTTTGTGAGACTTAGACAAGTGTTTAGTTTGTTATTTTATTATTAAACCTAGTTTCACCAAGTGAGCATTTAAAGACAATTAATTTTGTCTTTGTTGTTTTTTACAAAATTAGTATCTACCGATCGTACGACAAAGTTTGAACCTTGCATGAAATTAATTTTAATTGAATTGACACGATTGACACCAAAGTTGGGAACTACTTGAAGTAAAAGTATTGGAAGTAGTACTTTAAGTACATCACATATTTAAAATGCATTACTTAAAGTACATTTAAAAAAAGTAATAACTACTGTATTGAAGTACTTTTTTCCACTCGTATGTACTTTAATACTTTCATGTATTCAAATTATCAAAAATTATTAAAACTAAGAAAAAAGAGATTAAAAGTAAATGAACTATGGTAATTTATATAAATAATAAATACTTTTTACATCCATATGCCATAACTAGTGAATGATTTGAGTCAAGGGAGCTAGCTTAGTGTATACTGGTTTAGAAAAATACGCTACTGCACTTTTGTTTCAAGTTTTAGTACTCTGCGAATACTGTCAGAGTGTCTTTATTGTTTTACTGTTACACTGTATAGTTTTATATTTAAAGCTGTTTACAATTAGAAAAATAAATTAATAAATATTTCAAACTGTTAAAACATTGCAGATTATTTAAAAGTTATTTCATTTTAATTTTATAATATACTCAATAATAAATGTTATCGTAAAATGAATATGCCAAGGAATTTATTAAATTTTATATTTGATCTAAAGTTTTCCTTTAGTACTTTAATATTTTAAAAAGGTTTAAAGAATTTTAATTTAAACAAATTTCTAATTGTAATATTATCGAAAAATAAATATGAAACTGTATGTATACTGTGTATTCATTTTTCGAACCCAAATATTAAGAAATTCCAACTCAATTAAATTGGAGCGAAGTTGTTGTATTACTTGCTCAATTTATGATATATTTGTTTTTCAGAAAAACATATGTAGATCAAAAGATGGTCGAAATATTAAGTTCCTGTCTAAATATAATTTTCCATTATAGTTTCACAGAAATAATTTCTGTTCATTTTGTCTTGTTCATAAATATCTTGGAGTTTTGAATACTTATAAGAATAAAATTGTTCACTTTTTAATAGCTTATAGAGAGTCGTGTGACGCAAATTTAATTGTGTAGCTATATTTCGCTCACTATAATTAGAATTTTCCGCAATAAACAGCAGGGTTCGAAGATATATATCGATCGATATATATCATGATATTTATTTTGATATATATCGTCATATTTTTGCAATGATATATATCCATTATATAAAAATATCAAATAGTTTTTGAGATATAGCCTCCGGTAAAGTGAAGTTTTTCGAATTTTTCAGTTTTTCTACATTTCCGAGGCTATATCTCGAAAACTAAATGTGATATGAAAACGCGGTCAACGGCATTAATTTTCTCGTGCTTAAGTTAACTTATAAACATAGTTTCAGCGATTTTTATTTTTTTTCAATTTTCCGCCAAAAAAATCGCAAAAAGCGGTTTTTTAACATTTTCTCGAAAACCAGAAGTCATGTGCATTTGAAGATTGCACCACTGGATTCAGTGGGTCAAAATACATATGTATGTAAATTTTCGTTTTAATAATCCTACGATTAAGGATTTTTGGTAAAATTGAATTAAAATCTGAAAAAACCAAAGGGGTACCCCTTAGGAAATAATTAAAAATATTAAATTGCTTAAAATTGTATGAAAATTTGTTTATAAGTCAATTCGGACACGGGGAATTCAACGCCGTTGAGCGCATTTCCATATCTTGTTTAGTTTTTGAGATATAGCCTCCGGAAAAGTGAAATTTTTCGAATTTTTCAGTTTTTCTACTATTCCGAGGCTATATCTCAAAAACTAAATGTGATATGAAAACGCGCTCAACGGCATTAATTTTCTCGTGCTTCAGTTAACTTATAAACATAGTTTCAGCGATTTTTATTTTTTTTCAATTTTCCGCCAAAAAAATCGCAAAAAGCGGTTTTTTAACATTTTCTCGAAAACCAGAAGTCATATGCATTTGAAGATTGCACCACTGGATTCAGTGGGTCAAAATACATATATATGTAAATTTTCGTTTTAATAATCCTACGATTAAGGATTTTTGGGAAAATTGAATTAAAATCTGAAAAAACCAAAGGGGTACCCCTTAGGAAATAATTAAAAATATTAAGTTGCATAAAATTGTATGAAAATTTGTTTATAAGTCAATTCGGACACGGGGAATTCAACGCCGTTGAGCGCATTTCCATATCTTGTTTAGTTTTTGAGATATAGCCTCCGGAAAAGTGAAATTTTTCGAATTTTTCAGTTTTTCTACTATTCCGAGGCTATATCTCAAAAACTAAATGTGATATGGAAACGCGCTCAACGGCATTAATTTTCTCGTGCTTCAGTTAACTTATAGACAGGGTTCGAAGATATATATCCATTATATAAAAATATCAAATAGTCTATAATAAATACAGTATACCTGTCATTATTACTTTCATTAATTCTGTTAAAATTATATTCTAAAGATAATTCTTACTTTACTAGCTTTTGACTAACTTCACATCAACGACATAAATCCAAATTGTGTGCCATTTGTGATGTCATTAACGGCAAAGTCTGAACCATTTCTAAAATTTTATTTGGTACTCATTTTAGAAATACAAATCCTTTAATATGGTGGAAAAGTGTAACTATCAATGAGTCAGAGTGGCCAAATAAAAGTACATTTATTGAACTATGTGAACAGATACACACTGCTGTAACAGCCACAGCAGGGCTGGAACGATATTTCTCCACTTTTGGCATTGTCCAATCTCAATTACGTAATCGTCTCGGTAACGACAAAGCCGGTAAATTAGTTTTTATGTTTAAATATTTAAACCAAAAAGAAACTACAAAAAAAACTAATTTAGATTGGATTTGGCCAAGTGAGTCTATCTGCAACGCTATGTTCAGGAAGTTCATCAGAAGATGATGATTTGCCCCTATTTAGGATATAGGATTATTTAAATATTCTTACTATTCTTAGTACTATATAATATTTGTGTATCCATTCAATGTATATTTACTTTTTTTCATTACCTATGTTAATTTTTTATTTAGGAGTAATAATTTATTTTGTATTTTCTATTGTGATAATAAATGTGTACAAAAACTAAAATTAAAAAATAAATATCCAAAAAGTGATATTTATCTGATATATATCCTATATATCAGATATTTTGATATTTATTATAAATATCATGATATTTACGAACCCTGATAAACAGCAATACATATAATTTATTTTTATTATCTTCAACATCTTGGTTCTGATCCTGATCTTTACACTTTTAATTCAGGATTTATTACATGAACAAAAAAGAATGAATGATTTTGAGTGGAAGGATTAAAAGTGAATGAATTAAAAGTAGTTAGCCATAATAAACAAATAAATATTTTACTGCCGTTGACTTTCTCGTTATTTTAGAGCAAAAGACTTGTGTTAAACGTTACACATTTGTTTGAATTTGTTCCCGTCCCAGTTTTTTTTCATTTGTGTAAAATAAAAAGTTGGATTCATGATGAATCTATCAGCAATGAAGTTCGACAAAAGTGAAGATAAAGTAAGAAATAAAGAGCAAACCGTCTGGAAATAAAATAGTTTTCACCTGACTTCCGGTAGTGAATAAAAAGCAAACAAGTTAAAATAATTATCTAACAGCCTCGGCGAAAGAAGTCAGGAAATGCCATTGATTAGCATTAGAAGACGATTAGTATTCTTTTTACTGAAGAACGCGACAGCCGGGCCGGGAGCGCAAGAAGCCGAAATCAATCTCGTCGCGCCGTCCCCTGCCGCCTTTACAGCTGCCTCCACCCCTTGCTGCCGCCGTCACCGCCGTCGCCATTGTGCTACGTCGACTTCTTGTTTAATAGAGTGTAGAACGGATTTCATTTTGTTTATTTTTACACATCTGCGACTGAATATAAATTGGAGAATTTCCTCATGTCTGGAGTTTAATCAGTGCGATATTCTCTTTGAATAAAAATTACGTGAATATAAGATACTGTTAACATGTTGAACGCGTAGATGTTCGAACGTTATGTATATA
Organism: Pterostichus niger; assembly: GCA_947425015.1. Lineage (NCBI taxonomy): Eukaryota > Metazoa > Arthropoda > Insecta > Coleoptera > Carabidae > Pterostichus > Pterostichus niger. Next base: position 1,882,934 of record OX380335.1, read on the forward strand.
ATGATATTACTTATGCTACAGTGGTTAGAATGATACTTTCAATCTAATTTCTCTGAACGTGACTCTTTGATCTTATACAAGCTGTATTTTTATTTTGACTCATTATTGAGAGCTTAAAAACCATAAAAATATAAAGTTGGTTAAATAAAAAAAATAAAGCCATTAAAAAGACGATTTTAATGGCATATATATATATATATATATATATAGAGTTGGTGGTCTGGTGGGTATGCAGTCAGCTTGCGGTCCTTGAGGAACCGGGGTCGATTCCCGCAAACTGGCTTTCACCAATTAACTCCTGTTGCTTTCCCTCCACTAACAACTTTGAGGGCCGTGATTTGACGGCTGATAAACGTACTTCTTGCGTACCGACATCTGCTACGGCAAAGTGCCACACTCAGTTATGGGTAACAGGCATGATGATGATATTTATTTATTTATACAGGCTGTTTCACAACTTAGAGCAAAAATTAAAGGGTATATTCTGTACGACGTGCTGATCATGAAACAAAAATAATTTTTTTTTAATCGCAAAACTAATTTCCATGTTTCCCAGTCCAAAATTTTTCGTTGCCACTGCCACTGGATGGATGCTTATGTTAAAGTTATTCATTAAATAAAATTCTATTATAAATAACTGCTAATAATTGAATTGTGTAATTATTCTTTCGTAGTTGATACCTACTTCATTGTTTGTGTTTAATAGGAAAGCGAATCCAGTGCAGTACTACAAAAAATGTTTTAGGTTACCAACCCTTAATTTTTCGAATTTAAAAAAAATATTTTTGTTTCATGATCAGCACGTTGTACAGAATATACCCTTTAATTTTTTGCTCTAAGTTGTGAAACACCCTGTATATTATAAATTGAGAATAATTTTATTTCTTTTGTTATAATTAAAAGCAAATTTAAAACATGTATGTGACAGTTAAACGTTATACATTTGTTTGCATTTTTCCAATGACTAACTACGTAAATATAATCAGTGTTAAAATTTTTCTCGAGCTTTTATTTAAAATAATTTTCTCTATAGTAATCAGGAAAGCAATATTACTAAAAACTCGTTTCCTATGTCAAACAACATAGCACAGTTTTCATAAGAAAATTTATATAAGCTATACTTTCATTGATCCTGTAAATTCCAGGTTTGATTTAGTTAGTTAATTTAACGAACTCCGCAATAACGATTAAAAATACAGTGAATGTATTTATTCAAAATGTCTACAAATATTTGCATTCAATTTAATTCTCGTTATTATTAACAAATGAACAATTTGAACATATACTAAACGAAAAATGACACCATTTTATGATTAGAATACAAACAGTACTTTTCAGTGAAAAAATTATTTTGCGCAGTGTAACCATAATGTTACATGAATTTTATATTATTTGATATCAATATTAGTATGCCGTAATATATGAGGCACGCATATTATATTTAGTAAATATTTATTAATTAATATCTATAGATTCTATACATAAATTTCCAGCAAATTGTATAAATTATTAATTACTGGAGAGATAAAAATTAATTAAAATCAAACAGACGCTGGTAGTGATGATAACGATATGACGTATGAGTTTGTTACATATTTTTAGTTTTATTTATATAAATAAATGGGCATTAATTTTATTATTATTCATATTCTTGTAATTTCCTGTTTTGAAAATATAAAATATGTGATAAAAAAGTAAACTATAATTATTTATTTAGTATAAAAATCATTTGATGTAGATATATTGAAATATTATTCATTTTGTCTTCCATTGTTTTTCTAATAATTATAGAGCAAAGTACTACGATGAATATTTATAGGATTTATGGGGTAAGGTTTCGGGTCGACCTGTGTACCCGAGTTCGATTCTCACAGCCGACAAACAATTTTCACGACATGAAATCTACCCCTGTGCTTACTCCCCTTTCTAACATCTATGGGAGGCGTGATTTTACAGCTTGTAACCGCATTTCACGTTCAAAAATATATCACATACCACGATCTGCTACGTTAGAGTGCCATACCCTTAAAAAAATTTCTAAAAACTAATAGTTATAACATCTAAATCTACTCACCGGATTACTTTAAAGCTAATATTAATTCACATTAACATTTATTTGTATTTTTATGTTTGTGTCAATGCATCGTTTTCGCGATTTTACTTGATTTTGTGATAATAATAATAATTCTATTATTTATTTCTACTATTAGTTATGCTGAAACAAACTATAGGTAAGATCAGGAGGTCTTTTGATAATTTTCTTTGACTTGTTTGAATCAATCATTATGCAAAACATTTGAAAATTCGACCAATACGCACAATTTTATATTGATAAAATTCCGCTATTAAGGTAAAATTCGATCACCAAATAAATGTGATTATATACAGTCACACACAAAATTATTTTATTTTTACTTTATGCTGCCTGATTGACACAATATTATTTTATTTTATTTGCCTCGAGAAATTATCTTGCTACGCGAAGTCTCAGATTTTCTCTAAACAAATTTTTGTTTTATGCACTCAATTTTTTTACTAGTAACAAAATCATTCGGGATTTATAACGCAATTTACTCTAGTACTTGTTGATAAAATATATCGATTTGCCATTGGTTAGAATTCTCATAACACATTGCCTTTCATTTTACAAAACTAATAATAAACATTTCGCAATCACTTTTAAATATGTTTTATCTACAACCATGTGTAAAGCAGAATTTTACGCACGCATTTATATAAAGTGTATAAAGATAGTGTGATAATGCACCCTCGATAAATAAAGTAATTGCAATATAAATACACTTTTTACAATGGTTGTCGTAGTTAGCTTAATAAAATAAGAATATATCTCTGGAAGCAGGATGGTATTTATGTCAATAATTTATATATTTTTGTTAATGTTTATGGTCGTATATTGCTAGTTTATGCTCGTAATATAAATTTTCAACTTGTTTAAAAATGTAATACTTTACACACATGTTTTATAAATATCTATTATCATTTAAATACCATATTTTCCGTAGTATTAAAACGAATAGTATGAAGTAACGTAAGGAAACATATTAGAAATGAAAGATTTTAAATAAAAATCCAGCTCAATACCATAGCGTACTTAACGGATGATCGCTTCCATTTGTAATGAATAAAATATGAGAATGTGGTCGATTCCATTACGGAGTGTATTTTCAAGTAATCGATGTCATGAGCGAACACAATCACATCAGCGGTGGGGCAGCGGTGCAGAAAGGGGCTTAGATCTGTGCTGCGCAGGGGATGCTGTAAAACTGCTTATCGTCACGTGATCGGCTTACGTCGCAGGCACAGGGATGTCAAAAGTATCGTGTTTGCAGTCTGAGTCTTTGTCGACGAGATAAATTAGAAATAGATGTGCGTGCGGAAGGGGTAAGCTGCGAGGCGTCTTCAACTTTGGAGATGTACTCATAATTTTCGACAGGTTTTTTGAAAAAGGTAATTAAGTTTTCCTAACGCCTACTATATTTAAATTTATATGATAACGAAAGAAACTCATTCACTGATAATTCGTTTACATGTTATTATTACCTAATGTATCATATTTATTCTTCCACTCATATCTTTATTTTTATTTATAATCACTATTATTAGTTCAAACACTAATCTTACTTTTATCTATTATATTAAATTTGCTGCTATTCAGTCCTTTCAATATTCCCCTATTATTTATTAGGAATGTTTGTAAGAAATCTTTGAAATGAACATATTCAAAAGCTTAATTAATTTCAGTTACAGACAGGAATACCTTTAGTTTATAGTGAAATTCGTACCAGTCAGAAAAACACAGTTACATTTTATATAACACGAATCTAAGAATGTTTAGAACATTAGTAAGAAAATAAACATATTATATACTGTATACAGTCAAAGAAAGGTTCTCGTTCGTATATATATGGTGTAATCCCAACGAAGCGTACTTTATGGCAACTAAAAGAAATAGTAGGCAGTGCATTACCTATTGATGTGTGGAGATAGAAGTATCGTACAGAATTTCATTTCTGCGCAGGACATTCTCTGAGTGAATAGACTATAAACCAATCCAAAAACACGTAAACAAACAATTACTAACTAAATAGAATTTGAAACTTTGCCTTCTGTTAAGTGGGTAGAAGTTAATATTTAATACAAATTTAATGTTCATCAATTCTAATTGTATATTTGGTTCTCTAACAACTTAACTGGCATATTTTATTTTAATCTACGAAGATAATAATAAGGATGTTTAAATATCTATAAAATATTTGTTATACTACCGAAATTCGTAAATAAAGAAGTTTATAGTGGTTTTTCTGCCAGTTACATATTTTATTATATTAATTAAAGTTTGTGTAATGTTAAACATAAAGTAAATTGAATACAGGCTATAACAAGTTAAAACAATTTAAGGGTATATACGAATACATTACTGAGTGTGACAAATGCATTTACCAGCCGTCAAATCACGGCCCTCAAAGATGTTGGTCAAGGGGGATCCACAGGGGTAGATTTAATTTGGTGATAATTGTTCGTCGGCTGTGGGGATCGAACCAGGGTTCCCAAGATCCACATGTCGACTCGATACCACTGCCCACCTACCCTAAATTAAGTGCTTGATTTACAAGTATATATATTTAGTGCCACTGGTCGACACTACAAACAGTCATTTATCTACTATAATGAATAAATTGACTATTATAATATTGTAATTATATATATATATATATATATATATATATATATATATATATATATATATATATATATATATATATATATATATATATATATATATATATATACATGTATATATATATATCAAACAACTTTTATTTAAACTAGAAATTGTATAATATAAATCTTTCCTAGCACTTCTTAAACCTCAAATTCAATTTAACTCTCAAAAAGAGTGTTAATTTCTAAGCATATACCTCAACTCAGGATCTTAAGATCCAAATACTGAGAATTCTCTCTGCAATCTGCCCCACGGATTAGCTATCCTTCTAGCCGCGTGGGCACGGTCCCACGCCCGCATTGAGACCCACATCTCGTCCATGTGGGGCACGTGGCAGACAGTTAGCGAGCGGCCGGTCGGACGCTGATAAAAACCCGACAATCCCGGCCCGAACGATTCTTCCCGGTGCTGTGTCTGTCTGCCCGAAAGCCAGCAATTAATGTTTGTGCTGCAAATACACGATATGACGCAAAAATTGCTGACTGAGTTAAGCTACGAGTTTCTTCTTAACTTTTTTCTTCTAACTCGTCTAGTTTTTAGTTGTTGAGTATTTTGTGATTTATCAGACACGGATTTTATTGTTAAGTCTTAAATTCGTCAGGATATTTATGTATTGGGTAGTTTTTCCGTCTGTATAACAGGAAATTAATCCAATTGTTCATTAGTTATTTACGTTATAAGTCCGGGTAACCAGTTTTTATTGTATGAGTAAGATGATTCCGGACATATTAACGGATATATGACGTACAACAGTTTATTTATGTCTGTGTCGCATTTAATTATTAAACATTATTTTGTATGGGGTAGGTGGTTCAGTGGTATCGAGTCGGCTTGTGAATCTTGAAAACCCTGATTTGATCCTCACAGCCGACAAACAATTTTCACAAAATTAAATCTTTCCCTGTGGCTCCCCCTCCACTAATATCTTTATGGGCCGTGATTTGACGGCCGGTAACCGCACTTTACGCGAAAAAAAATCACTTACCGAGTTCTGCTTAGGCAGAGTGCCACATCCAGTAATGGGTAAAAGGTGTGATGATATATTTATTTATTTATTTACATTATTTTTATATTCTAACCTTAAAAGTAATAATAATTATAATTATAATCAATATTTTTTTCATGCAAACAAAACTAATAGTCAAATCGTACATGTCAACTAAATTGTAATTTCATCTGCATCTCTTCAAAATATGTCAAATTTAAAAATAATAAAATAAATATATCATCACGCCTTGTACCCATCACTGGGTGTGGCACTCTGCCTAAGCAGATCTCGGTAAGTGATATATTTTTTCGCGTGAAGTGCGGTTACCAGTCGTCAAATCACGGCCTCCAAAGATATTAGTGGAGGAGGAACCACAGAGGTTGATTTTAAATTGGTGAAAATTGTTTGTCGGCTGTGGGGATCGAACCAGAGTTCTCAAGATCCACAGGCCGACTCGATACCACTGAGTCACCTACCCCATATATGTCAAAATTGAATGTTGTTAATATACTTAGATAACGTTGAAAACAACAAATTATTGATAAATTTGCAGTCATTTCAATTGTGAAAACTTGTCTTTTATTGCTTTTAAATTAGTTATAAAAGAATAAATTAGTACTAAATTAAATATTATATTATTTTTAATATTAGTTACTGTTACAAAAAGCAACCGCATAGTTACTTTCTGTTGGTGTATCTCCAAAAATGAGTTGTAGATTATTATTTCTTTTTTGAGGCACTAAATCGTGCAAATTAATAAGAGATCCATTTAATAATATTTAATTGGTTAAAATATAATTCTTTAACTGTAAATTTTAGTTGTGGGGTAAAATATAGTAACACATAAGATAACATCATGAAAATGAATTTCTGTAAACTGTAATTATATGTCTGCATAGATTGTTACTGTTTCCGAGTAAAGAGAATAAAAAGTCATGTAGGAAAAGAAATATAAATATGCATGAAGCGTTAAGAGTTATAGGTACTAACACTTAGAGAATTCTTTGAGAAAATATCGTAATTTCAGTAAATGTCCCACGCTACCTCTATTACATAAAAGATAAAGAAATTGTACCTACTTATTACAGCAATTAATTCAGGAAAAATATGATCTTATATGTACATTTCATAACGCATATAATTGAAGAAATATTTGCATTTTTCTATTTAACAGTTTTAGTTAACTCGTAAGAAAGTATCTAGTCTAAAGTTTAAAATAAGATCTCATTTGTAAAACTCGTATTTCGTACTCTTCACTGAAAATTTAATTTTAAAATTTATGTTCCATCTATAAAATATGGTAATTCCTTAGTAGGTATGAATTTACGTAGATCGATGAGAAATCTGTCGCGTTTATCATTTTGTTTGTTTTCCAAGGCGCAGAATTTTTTCTTTTCACTTTGACAGTTGAAAGAGTAATAAACTGTCAGAGAACTGTGTGGAGTCGCAATGTCGTTCTTCGCTACTGATCCAAGAAAATGGAAACAGAATATAAACTGAACTTCTTCTTTTCTTCACAATGTCGTCAGAGTTTCTTTTTATATTTTTAACATTTTTAATATATAACTATTTAATTTCTAAGACAAAAATTCATATGATGCCATAATTTTAACCAAGAATAAGACGAGTCATAAGGTCTTACCGTAAGCCAAGTAGCACATAGAATATAATTGGTCATAGACTATATTTGTTGATCCGCATTATTAATCTGTTAGTAAATGGTGTAAAATGATAAACGGAAATAGAAAGAAAAAGTTTGAGAAACGGAGTCGTAAGTCGAAGAATAAGCACCCTATTCACGCATTATCGTATTCAACAGTCGGAGAATCTTTCGTGAATAATTCAGTTATTTTTGATGAGCCTACAATATGCCTCCCGTGGTGATAATTCTGAAATATGAAACAGAGAATTCCTACAGCAAACAAAGGAGGGTAGTGTGTGGTGAGACATAGCCACCTGACTTTACAAACTCATATATAAGCAGGCGATAGCATCAGCGACACCTCGGTTCGACTATATATTACGGCGGAAGATAGTTGTTAACCTTTTACCCGGGCCGCGTTTTTCTCCGGTAATAATCTTAACATTTGGCGCCGCGTTCTTATCGTCTTGTCAAGTAAATGAACGGCGTGCGCGGCGAGTGTGCCCGCGATTTTTCAAGCGTTTTCGCCGAACGAAAGTAAATCGACAGGATTTAAAAAAACTTGCGACGTTTTTGTCCCAGCGCCCGAGTAACACTTCAAATTTCACGGTTGGAGGCTTCGCCAAACTGCCGGTGCTTTGCTACATCCTGCTGGATATTGCTTACAATCAATATAGCGACCCCAGCCTGACAATATGTTGCTGAGTTTGAGAAGTTTCGAGGTATTATTTACACACAATGCTTGCAGTCGAAACGTGACGAAGTTAGTGACGTTTTAAACTCTATTCTAGATGTTCTTACACCGTTCTCACTTCAATTTCAAACAAATGCCTGAGTGCCGCTGCATGTGTACGCACAGGTATATTTTTGGAATTATTATTATTTAGCAAATAATTGATCTCCATATAAAACAGTTAGTTTCGTCATTAGACAATGGACAAAAAGGGAGGAGAATTGTTGGCAATATAAGTGTCATAATTTTAATAAAATTCTCCATTCGGTAGAATATCCCAAATTAACGACCATGTTTCCGTAAATAGAAATTAGTCGAATAAAAATAAACCTCTTATATACACTTGCACCAACGAAACTTGACTTTTATGTCTCTAAGAGCAAATCGAAGTAAATTATTATATGAACACATTCAACATTACTGTTAAACATTTGATGTGATTTATTTATTTATTTATATTACTCTGTGCAACAGGAATTTAATCCCAATTACAGTACAGGGTCCGCAATCATCGAGCCGCAGTGTAGTAGTTTATATAATTTTTAGCTTGAGTGAGATTCGAACTCGGGATCTCCGGATTCGAATTCCATATTACTATCTACACCACCATACTAACGGACCAAAATTACCAGTTTATGTAAAACTTGAAATTTAAGTTGCATTGGTGTAAACGGGCATAATTGTAATTTTTAGTTGAAATAATTATTCAACTAAATCTGTAATCACGTGTGAGAAAATAACCAATCAAAATATGAATATAGTAATAATTTCCTTAGGGCAATTTTATTTATGTTATTATATTGCTAGGTACCTAACAGTATTTATTTTTAAATGGAACTTTCAAAGATTAGTTATGAAAATAATGATTGAATTGACAGAATGACTACAAAAAATTTTTGTACGAATATTGATAAATAACTTATAATTTTTTGCAATATCTTCAAGTATGTTTTTTTTTAATTAAAATTTCACGAGAGGTGTCAGAGATATTTGATGAACCCATTATTCTATGTAAGTACAGAGAAAAGGTAATTGTCCTGCATGCCTTGCCCTTAATCCAACTCCATCCTCATAAAATGTGAATCCAGGCCTCATTGCGCGACACGGCAGTAACAAGCTGCTAGCAACCTAGTTTCAAACAAAATAGGTTTAACGATCGCGCATACACAAATTACAGTATGAATAAATATCAAGATTAGGCTTCAAGCACTTTGAAACCACAGCGAAACATAATTTCACACATTTAATACGCTACGGTGTATTACACATGACAAACACCTTTAAAATAAAATCTAAATTACAACGTTCATTACCTACGTTACAAATGAGATAAGTTTTACATATCCCTCCGAGCAAAAGGAACAAGAACGCCGCTGATTGATTTCCATACGCGTCAGGTGAGCAACTATGAGCTCTCGTTATGGTAATAAGGATAATCTTATTACTAATGGAAATAGGAAAACTGCATCAGTAATGTTCCATGTAATATAACGGAACTGTTCTCTACCGCCACCGCTGAGTTAAGCTACCTCCTGGTTTAGTTTCCGTTTCCTCCCGCAACGGAAGACATATACTCGATTTAATTAATGTCATTATTAAAATACGTTGCTTCTCTATTTTACATCAGATTATAAGTTTATTTAGTTTTTAAATTACACTACACTTAAATGTTAGATTAATAATTAATCCAACCATTAGTATTAGTATTAGTAAAATATTAGCATTTTAGTTTCAGACTCATTTTATTCCTTAGCATTTTAAATATAAAATAAGTAAGAACATTTTTTTTTACTTATATTTAATTAAGTTTCATCATGTTTCACTACCTACTGTATCCGTATTATCTGTTTCCAAGTATATCTATAAAATAGTACATTAGTCTTATATTTTTTTTGTTGAAATAGATATATTACTAATTACATGTAACACTACATTATGAAAGTATATAATTTCATTCACATTTCCCAAACGTTAAATAATATAATGACAAAACTTTTTGTTATAAATTTCAATATATATAATAGGATATAATGTCTGATTCATTCTTCATTTTAAATCTGTCCAAGGATAAAACTAAAGAAAGCAAATAAAGATGTCGGATATGGACTAAAAATTCTTATATAACTCTGAGGGAAGTGATGGGGGTGGTTGTAGGGAGTTAAGAACCACAAGGATCTACGATTTAGCTCCAGAAAGGACCAAGGAATGAAAGAAACGCACTAGCAAGGTATCGGGACTGCGTTGAGCCGAAGTAATAGAAACTAAAATCGGGATCAATCCCACCGTGCGATCTCACGAATTCTTTGATTTTCGCGTTCATCCTCTTACTGGCGTCTTTGACCGAAATACTTGTGCTGACTATATTTCTTTTCTACATTTTTTTTGCATTGCTATTACATGTAAACTACTAAATTATTTCTCTTTCTTTTATTTCAAATAAATCTTTAATATTTTTTATTAATGATTTAGGACATTTTTACTATCAGATATAGTTCCTGATAGCTATTAGGCGAAATATATGAAAATATATAGTACTGAATCAAGGGTACACACCACAAAAAATGCGGTTCGATTTCGGCTAAACTTATTTTTTTGATTTAACACAATTGCAATTAGACACTGTATAGTAAAAAATGAAAAGAAAAAAGATGAGGAAGGAAGGGAGCATCTGCATGCGCTTGTTTGTTTATTTATATATATATATATATATATATATATATATATATATATATATATATATATATATATATATAATAGTAAATTGTCCTGCGTGATGGTCGCGCGGGTTGAGGTCCTGACTCATAACCATAAGGTCGTGGGTTCGGGTCCCGCCCGTGGAGACCATGCAAAGGACATATCGGCATATGACCTTAGTAGTTGGTCCGATATATAAATTTAAAAAAAAATAGTAAATTTATTTTTGTGGAAACAATTTTCTCTAAAATAATATAGGAACAGAAGATTAAAATAAATATATCATCATGGCTTTTGTTCATTACTGGGCGTATCATTTTGGTGTAGCAGATGTCAGTAAGTGATATATTTTGCGCATAAAGTTTATTTACCAGTCGTGAAATCGCGTTCCTCAAAGCTATTAGTGAAGAGGGAGCCATCAAGGTAATTTTAATGTGTAACAAAGTTTATCGGCTGCAGGAATCCAATTTAGGTTCTGAAATCCACAGATCGACGGATTTCCACTGACCGTTCTACCCTATTTGCGAATAATGATTGTGGAAAAGGTGGTATACGTCCCGTTTTTTTTATTACCCCGTGTATACCCGTATATAAAATTAAATTTCTTGATCAACATCCCAGATTAAAAACGCACGGCAACCTGAAAATTAGTTTTAATTATGCGAATGGAGCAAATCCGCACAAGAATGAATGACACAGACACCGAGTCCGCTCGGAGTGCCGCAGCAAGCGTTGATCAATACCAGAGTTGCCAGTCGAGAACGCAAAACGCGGGTAACGGACGTATAACGCACGGCACGACAGAACGGACCGAAGCGCGTGAAAAAAGAAACACGAGCATTACCATTTAACATACAGTCAGCAGCGCAAGGCTCCGCGTGTACTATGTGTTAATGTGCTGCCGATGAAGTGCGAGCTACGAATCAATATTCTCGCACCAATTAACGAGGACGGCGGTGGAACGCGGTTCACATACGAGGAACATACAAAAAACTCCCACACGGAATATAAGAATCAAAGTTGTTTGGACAAAATAGTTATTTATGTATCAAGTTCGCATACAATAGTTTTTATACAACTGAATTACAATATTTAAACAAAAAACAATAGTTATTTATTTACCAAGGGCTGAAAGTAGGTGTTTGCGGACCGAGGTTGGAGCTGCAATTAGTCGAGGTCAACAAAGATTCTTAGGTGTACACAAGTTTTGTTTTCTTTGATCGAAATTTAAATAAATATATCATCACGCCTTTTATCCATTATTGAGTGTGGCACTCTGTCGCAGTAGACCTCGGTAAGTGATATATTTCGTCGCGTGAAGTGCGGTTACTTGCCGTTAAATCACGGCCCTCAAAGATGTTAGTGGAAGGAAAACCACAGAGGTAGATTTAATATGGTGAAAATTATTTGTCGGCTGTGGGGATCAAACCAGAGTTGTCAAGATCCACAGGCCGACTCGATACCACTGAGCCACCTACCCCATTCAAATTAAAATAAACAGAATTGTAATTCATAAAAATTTTAAATGTAGGCTACTGAGAAAACATTACATAAATTTAAAAAAATTGCGATTTGTAGTTTGACAATAGTTCTGTAAAAAGCGCCTTTGCAACGCTCTAAAAAGAGCCTGCAATTGTTTACTTTCTGTTCCCAAATGACGTTCTAAAAGTCTACTATTTCACTCGTACAATTATTTTTGTACAACTGTCAAAAAATATCAATAACGTACGCTGCCTAACAGCGTGCGCGAAGTAGATACTTCACATACGCTTACGAGTTGCCATGCAAATGTAAACGATGAAAAAATGACCTACTTCGCACAGTAATATTAATGAAAAACATTTTTTGAGTTGCATAAAAATTTGTTTGTTCTAGGGTATCACCAAGATAAGAGATCTTGTTTTAAACTATGTATTTCTTGTCTGGAGTACAAAAAATTCTGGATACATCATTTTCTATAACTAATCTTGCGTAAATTTAAAATTTTGTTATAAATTATTTTCATATTTTAATAACTAATTAGATTTTGTTATAATTATATAAATAAATAAAATATATTGTAGATTATATATTATTAGTTGTAAATGTGTAAAATAATCACTTTATTTCATCACAGTTCTAGTTTCACAAACATATTCAGTGACAAAATTAAGTTATTTGTGTAATAATATGTTTGAGGGTTTAATTTGACTGCTAGTACGGTGCAAAACTAAAGTAGTTAAAGTGTACCTACTTAATATATTATTTAAAAATTCTGTTACTAAATAAACAATAAAGTGATCCTTAAATTTAAAACAGATTTTATCATCATCATAACTTTTCCCTTTATCACAATTTATACTGCTCATGTGCATGTTTCATACAATTTAAATTTTAATTTTACGATAAGTTTAATCACATCCTAAACCTAAGAACAGTATTGATCCTTTCTATTTTAATTAAATCTGCTAATTTGCATTCTCAATAGAGCAAATAAACTTGTACAGTATTACGAGTAACAGTTATTGGAGCATTTTCCCTTTAATTGTAATATACACTTTTGGGACAATACTAAAAGCCGAATAATTCACCTAAAAATGCACTGGCATATAAATTATTATATTTCAAAATACATTAAAATTCAATCCAAATTTTTAAATACTTTCCACAATTATTTGCTAGTTTTAAAATTTAATACAATACTCTCAGTTTCTAACCTCAAAAATATGTTTCATTTATAATAATAACATGTTTCAAAAATATTTATGTATAACAAAATGAAGCGAATGATTCACCTTAATAATTAGAATGATTTGAATTAAAGTAAAGGCAAAATTTTGACTAGCATAATATTATTTTCTCCTGTCAAACAAATTTAGTTGACACGTACAGCGATGCAAAATATCATTAAATATTACATGCGCGTCAGAACAATTACATCGCAATTCTGGTCACGTCCACCGAAAATATCAATTTCATTATTCAAACAATACAGTACAATACGTAGATATTTTCATTTCAATTATTGAAATATTCTGACAGAACCTGACAAGCTCGACAATGAACATAAATAATGAAATGAAAGAAAGAAACCATCTTGATTAAAACAATTGTGATTCAATGTTCCTTACATTATTTTCATCATTCAATTTTGTTTCAACAGTCTGTGGTTGATTCCGCGCAACTGTAGGAATTTGTAGAGGGAGATGAGAAGAAGAAAAAGGGTTTAGAAAGCTCTGCATTCTAGATAAATGAAAATCTTTCTCGAGACCCAATATCTGTTTCCAAGAATCCCGCTTAGCATTCAACAATCTCTTATCTGTATCGATGTTTCTTTATGTAGAAGCTAGTGAAAGATTACAAAAAATGTTAGACTATTTCAAAAGATGCACTGTACTAAATTTATGAAAACTATCTATCATGTTTATTTCTATTTACTATGTCGTGAGTCTTCAAGTAATACGGGAAGTATTCATGGAAAATGAATATTTTCGTACAGAGAGAAGGAATAATTAATAACGTCTAGGCATTTACAAAGTTATTGATTATTATAGACATATGATTGCAATCCTTATCAAATATAATTACCTATTATTGATATTGTTTAAATAAAACTAAAATGAAAAATAAAAGGATAAATGAATTTCCTGGAGTAATTTGTTTGTATCATAATTATTAATAACTGGAAGAATAAACTTTGCTAGTGAAATGATGAAAGACGGAAAGATAAAAATGAAAAATAAGAAGAAATATATCACTTACCGAGATCTGAATTTTTCTATAACTTTTTCCTGATTAATACCATTTTCAGCTTTTCTTCATGACAAAAATGATCGATTCTTATAAATTTAGTTTCTTTTGCAATACAATTATTAGAAAACAGTAGTCACAAAATTAATAAACTTTTCAGATAGTTCAAATGTCCATGGCTAGTATTACAAAAAATTAGAGATGGGCGAATATCATCCGCGAATAGTCGAATGCCGCGAATATTGACATTATTCGATATTCGAGATTTTCGAATATTAACGTCAGTATAGCGAACATTCGAATACCTCGAATATCGCGCCATATGTTGACCTCAATTTTTGACTATGTTTTTCTTTATCATTTGTACATAAACTTAAAGCTATTACAATATTTTGAAGTTATTAATAACAAAGATATTTTGTTTCAAAACCATGAAGACGTACCATATTTCAAATTTGTTTTTCGCCAACATCAGCCCGGACGTTTCACCTTAAATTTGAAGTTTTTGTCTTTTTCTTTTCTTTTTTGTTTGTACTTTTTGTTTTAATTTTATTTTATCTTAACAATTTCATACAAATAATTAAATTATTATTAATAATAAATAAATTTACTTTTAGGAGTATTCGAATATTCGAGTACCTCGAATATTCGAGATCTGATTAATATTCGTATTCGATATTCGAATTCGAGAAATTTGATATTCGCCCATATCTACAAAAAATCAATATTTATCAAACACATAATTAGATTTTACAAATTACAAGACGTGTAAAATAAAATGTAAATAGTGATCTAGATGCAAAATTTATACGAAGCATTTTTATCTAAAATTAATTGCGACCTTTCGCGTACGGAAAAACTAATTTTTCATGTTAATAGTCTATGTCCTTCATTTTGATTTGCACCGTGTATATTATTGAAGTATACAATATTAGAGACAATTAAATTTGATTTTAATATGTTTCAAACGCTATTTGAGAAGTAATGTCATTGTAAATGTAGTTCAGTAATTTCAATGCTTTGTGTCAATTACCTATAGTAGTACATCAATTTTCTGTCTTAATTACATTATGCTTGCAACATGCAATCTATCATGCGTGGAATGAAAGTAACTAATAGTTACATGAAGAGGATACGCAAATAAATAATTAGAGATGTCACTATAACATTGAATCATGGATCACAGATACAATCAAATAACACTATATTTATGCTGATTACTAAATAATTAGTTGAAGAATAGAGGCTATATGGAATTACAAATTTCTTATATTATAATAAGAAACCAACAAGAACTAAATCCTCTGGCTCTTTGAGTGAACGGAGATTTCTTTTTGTTCTTACTTTATTTGCAAAATAAATTAATTTAAGATTCTTTACAGGATATCTAATATTAATAAACTGTATAACATATAATTTACTACATACTTTTATGTTTATAACTAAATTAAAAGCTTTAGAACATAAATTAAACACTCTTTTCGAACTAAAGAAGCTTTTCTAAAAATAACTAAATAAAAAACAAAATATATTGAATGATTAACTAACAAGAAAAAGATGCAAAATATTTTTATGGTTAAAGAAACAATCTTTACGCTAATTATGATTTCAAAATTCAAATGACTGCTCAAAGAAACAAAATCTGTCAATATTTTCCCGTTTCTAATGCTACGTAGTTTACTTATCATCATTTGAGATATTTTATAAAGATTCAGCCAAAATTACACTAAAATTCACATATTTTTTTAATTTGTAGTTATTTTGAGTTTTGTATCATCAGTAATAACATAAATAGAGTAATGAGATGCAAGTACTATAAATCTCATTAATAGTCGTAATAGTAGTAGCGAATAAATCAGAAATTTATTTTTCATAACCGTATATTAAATGTAGAGGTCTTCCTGCGCCCTGCTTTGATATATGAGTGCAATTATCATTACACCCTCAACTTGTAACGAATTCACCCCTCGAGGACGAGGGTAAATGAATTACATAGAAATAGAACGTGATAATGTTATTGATTGCAGTATCATGAACCTGTGCTTATACTTATTCTATCCAGCACAATTCCTCAAAATATTATAAATCTATTTCGAAGCAATAAAAATGAAGTATTATCTTCATATCTCACAGCGCTCTATCTATGATGATGAATATTTATACTTGAACACAAAAACTAAAGCATTTATATTCTACTTCTCCTTGAACTCAATTTATCACCCACACTGAGAATAAATAACTTAATTTTTTTTTACTTTTTTACGTCCGGCCAGATTATCTATAATTATTATCTTCAAATAATTTAAATTAAATTCAATCAATTAGTTAAAGCTTTCAATTTAACCTTGTTAAGATTGTACTACTCGTTATGACCAATGAAATATTGCATGTTTATATATATATATATTGATATCCTACAAATATTGTGCTATAAGCGATAGAAAGAGAGAGAGAGACAGAAATTTTTCGTTGACCTTTTTTCCTGATTACTTTGCAGGAAAAATAAATTGCAATTTTTTGTTCATCCGGGAGGATATTTTGGAATATGGAATTTTTGGATTTTAAAAAGATTTCAAATTTCTGATTATGTGACAACTTGTTTGAGAATGACCACAATTCATGGTCGAAACATGATTTGACAATGTAATATAAAACAGAACTGTCAATACAACAATGAATTATTTAGTTTAAATATTTCATTAAAAGAAAAATATTGAAATGAATGTTTAGAATATTAAATTCTGCTTCTAAATCAGTCAAAATATTAGTCACTGTAAAAGAGTTTAAATGTAATCGCTAAAATATATTTAGAGCAAGTTTTATGCAATAAATAATTATTAGCACAGTTCCGAAGTAGGGCACATCAGATTTTAATTAACGAAACATTATCCAGTTTACAATTTCAACAAAACAGTTCCTAACCTAAAACTATCCCCGGAGTCAAGTCAACCTAGGATCTGTACTCCAGCGAGGGTTGCGCAACGAGGGGAGTCGCATGACGACCGCCACATCTGTTGCTCGAATCCTGATGTCATTCCCACATCCACATCCCGCATCAGCCCTTCGATTCATCCCCTTGCTCCCTGCCACCGCCATCCCGCCGCCAGCACGGTTATTTGATTTCGCCCCGTTATTAAAATGCAACAACTGTTGCCTCCATTTCCGTCCTGAGCGGCGGGCGTCAGGGCGACGCTCTGCCCCCAGAGGACAGAGTCAACATTAACTCGCTTACACGGAACCGACGCCGCTGCCGCCCCCAATCGTCGTAAAACCAAATCACCAGAATATGCCTGATACAGAATCTGATGTTTTAAATTTTTCAAAATCAGATTTTCAACTTTCGTTACATTATTCGTTCGAGAAATAGTTTTAGAGCAATTTGTTTAAAAATCATAAAAATCCCAAGGAAAATAATTAAAAATTTTCAAAAAAGTTAATTTGCTTTAAATGAGCTAAAAATTTGTATACAAGTCAATTCGGACACGGGGAATTCACTCTTTCATATCAATATCTTGCTTAGGTTTTGAGTTATAGCCCCTAGAAGATTTGCTGTTTTCAAACAATTTTCAAAATCAGATTTTCAACTTTCCCGAGGCTATAACTCGAAAACTAAGCAAGATATTTAGATGCGGTCTGAAAGGTTGAATTCCCCGTGTTTCAATTGACCTCTAGGCAAGTGATTTTTATTTTTTGAAAAATTTTCGCCATGCTAAGTAATAGCGTTAAATAAATTTAAAAATCTGCTGTATCCATCACAGTTCTTTTCCAACCATAAGTTTAGATAAACTCAGTAAAATTTGTATAACAATTAATGAACGATTAAAATTCTTTGCCTGAGGGTTTTAATTTGATATCAAACTCGGCAAAATTTAAATAAATTTCGGGAAAAAAAACGTTGGCAATTGCTTGAATATCATTTTTGATACTTCTACTAGAAGAGGTTTAATTTGATACCAAACTAGATATTTTAAATAACGTTAGAAAAAAATCATTAGTTAATGCTTAAACACTCAGCTGTTGTGAAGACTCTAGTTTAATGTTATGATTTTGATAATTTTTGTTCTCCACTTATTTTACAACAACTTTCTAAATTAGCAAAATCATTATATTTATAACAAATGATTCGATAATAATTTCGAAAAAGATTTTATACAAATATTGTTTTAAATCAAATCAGGGTTAATTTTAGTTATATTTACGAAATAAACATACTGAGAAGGGGTCGGAAACGTAATGATTCAGCACAATATCTAAATCGTGAAAAATTACTATCACAATACTTTCTCTATTAGCGGGATGCACAGACTTTTAAGATCAGGGGCCACATAGGATCCCTGTGTCTTATGGGTGAGTCAAAACAAAGTTTTTCTTTACGTAGTTCGTTGGTTAGTTTTGAAAATGTAGCATGTTGACTTTCAAAATATTTTCTTATATTAAATTCTTTTGGGGTGGTTACAGTATTTTTGCAAACAGACGATATTATTAAACGACTGCACACAAAAATATTTTTCAGGTCATTTATTCAGGAAACTACCGATTTTCATCTAGTATTCTGTGCTTCCTGATTGGTCCTGCTTTATCCATTGTAAAGGAATGGTAATTAATCATAAGAACTCCAGCTATAAAAACAAAATATTTGTGTGACGAACAAAAGGATTATAAAACATGATTATTAACTGAGGTAAATAAAGAGTGAAATATTTGTTTTCTTCAATACCTACACTCATATATTAAATAACAGTAACACACAAATAGTAAGTTACAAAGCAAGCTGGGTTAGTTTCCGAAGCCCCTCCACCTTGATTTTATTGCCTAATAATTTGTATTCTAGAAAGGTACATAAATGTTATATACGCGTCTGTTGTTACGTACAATCTAACACATAGTACGGTGGATCATCACAGGGCCGTATGCGGACCGCGGCCTGTGTATCCCTGCTCTATTATATGGATCAGGATTTTTGTTAAAATAGTAGTTAATAAAAGGAATCGCAAATTTAGGAAATTTTATGCTTGAAAATTTAAAAAACTATAATGTATGTATAGAATTTCCAGGATAAAGATATTCTTAAATCTATGCAAGTTTTCATTGTGCTATTTCCATTGTCATATCTGATGCCGTCATTACATTATCTAGTGCAATGTGCTCGTACATTATTTATAATTATTTTAGAGATAACTTTATTAAGCTGAAATTTAAAACTTTAATATAATATAGAATATTCTGGGGAACAAATGGGTAGAAATATAAAAATATCCATTCTCGATTCTGCGTTCATAAGATTTTGCCTATATGATAATATTTAAAACGATTTGAAGATTAAAATGTTATTATTTTTAAAAAAAACCGGTGTCATTATTTTAAATAGTTTAAGATAATGAAAGTCTGTTAAGACTAGTAAATTTCTCACGTGAAATTATATAGGTAATTATCAGTGAAATATTCACAGGGATTCATTTTCATTACAAATTATCTAAATTTGCTATTGTTTGAAGATTTTTACTGTTTTTGATTTCTTGCTCTTAAATGTTTATCCCTGAAGTAAAAATTTTGATAATTTAATATTGACAAGAATTTATTTTTCAAATATAGAAATATTTTCCAATTTTCAAAATTCAGGTAAAATACATTTCATTCTAAAATAAATAAATATATTATCACCCATTTTACCCATTACTTTGCGTGACACTCTGCTGTAAGAGATCTCGGTAAATGATATATTTCTTCGCATGAAGTGCGGTTACCAGCCGTCAAATCACGGCCCTCAAAGATGTTAGTTGTGGAGGAGCCACAGGGGTAGATTTAATTTGGTGAAAATTGTTTGTCGGCTGTAGGGATCGAACGAGGGTTCTCAAGATCCACAGGCTGACTCTATACTACTTACCCACCTACCCTATTTCATAACTTTGAATAAATTGTTATTTCTAGAAAACTTCTTTAATGAGAGAAGATTGCTGAAATTTGCACAATCTCTACAATGAGTGCTAAATGGAAAAATAAATCCTGCACTAATAGTAGTTACCCTGTAGTTCACAGTGTTATATCAGGCCACAAGTAAGTAACGTCAAAACAATGTACAAATTTAATATATTTCAGTGAATAATACTCGGGATCTCATAACAGTAAAATAATCCTCGGAATGTATCTTCTGCGAAGCCAATGATACCCAAGGTAATTCCACATAGTGCTGGTATAAATAATGATTCGCTAACCATCGTAGCATGCATGCAGTTACCAACAACAATAACTTTTGGCCAATTTAATAGATATTAAGTCGGTCGGGATGCAGTTCCATAACTTGCTAATCATTGTGTGCAGACCGCACCGAGGTGCGCCGAGATGGCGCTGACGATAGTGCAGCCAGTTAGTGCTACGACTGCACGGTGCAAGTGTCAAGTGGGATTCAAAGTTAGAAGCTGGAGAAGTGAGTGAGTGATTTACATTTGTTGTAAGGTGAAAACTAGTTCATAAGTGAGTTACTCGTTAACATCTTTTTTAATAACAACAAAGACAAAATTAATTGTCATCCAACACTTGGTGAAACAAGGTTTAATAAAAATATAAAGTAAACACTTGGCTATGTTTCACAAAATTCAGCCTCCAAGTCACCTTATGAGGGCATCGTCAGAGGCTGGCCAGCACAGTTCAGTTAGTAAGAGCGAAACGCGTCTATGGTTACTAACTGAACTGTGTTGGCCAGCCTCTGACGATGCCCTCATAAGGTGACTTGGAGGCTGAATTTTGTGAAACATAGCCAAGTGTTTACTTTATATTTTTATCATTTTTAATTTCATTTTTATCTCTTAATATTGTAATAACTATGAAACACGATTGATTTAAACAAGATTTAGAGGAATATTAGATTCATTTTTATTGAAAGCGAGTTGCTGGGAAACTGTCCGATGCCGGCTGTTACCTAAAAACAGCGTGTTTGGGTAATTTACCCATTTTTTTGTAGTAATTCAGAAAATTTAATTATTATTTTCATAAATAAACCTTGAATGTAACATTTAATAGTACATAAGTACCTAAGTAAGAATTAAAACGAAAAAAGTCAATAAAATTTCTTGTTTGTCTATGGATACGAATCGTTTATTTTTAACCGAAATGCGCAAAGGTTTGAGTTTTGCGTAACTCGCTTAGTAACGTAATAATTACCGTTGTTATACAGCTATCTGATTATTCTATTTTCTGCTGAATTGTGTAATCAGTATAATCACGTGATTAGTTATGGATGGATTTAATTAGATAATTATTTCAGAAACATATTTTTCTACAATTTTCATTTACGAGAAAGTGGTTGCTAGATGCTAGTTAAGAATTGTCTGATGCCATATTTCTCAAGTAATTTATTTCAGAGCAATGAATGAGGAGAATAAAGATTTGTCCTAAAAAAAATTAAATAAAAAATCATCACGCCTTTTATGCATTATTGAGTGTAGTATACTGCAGTAGCAGATCTCGATAACTAATATATTTGGAACATGAAGTGCGGTTATACCAGCCGTAACTTTTAATGTGAAGTCGAGTTTATCGGTTGCGTGAATCGAACCCGGATTCTCAAATCCAGAGGCTGACATGCTTTCCCATAAAATCTTCAGTGGCATTTATTGGGATAATTCACGGAGTAGAATATGTTATTAAGATTATGATATTTATATTCGCCATTTGTTAGGTAGATAATGAAAGTACATTCGCAAATACTTCTGTTCCCTGTTATTTCAAATGATAAAAGTAATGTTTCTATATGGAGTTTTTATACCTGTGTTGAATTAACAACAACTGGTTAGCTTATTACCGATAATCTTTTCAAAATGTAACGAAAATGCAACAAAATAAATCATGAACTATTTTTAAGAAAAGAACTCATTAAATAATTGGCTTTACTTTTGAAATGAAATAAAATGACTCTCTGACGTAAGTATATTTACATTTTATTTAACAAAATTGCAAAAGGGTAATCAGAAATACTTCTACGTAGTCTTGTAGAGAATGTAAACAAATATAATAAGAAAATGGTAATGCTCATCATATCATGATAGATGGAAAGTCAAAGACATATTTCCATATACTTGTAGTATTCAAATTATAGACTGGTGATGTGATACGTTGTTAGAGTAAAGAAATTCAGAGTAGCGAGATGGCAATGCGTAGTTTCCTTGTTCATCATCTAATCAAATAGCACGCGATATAAAAAGAAAAATTCAGCAAACGAGAGACTGGCGAGACTGAAGGAGAGAAGCCCGCTTGCATACATCTGATTACAGTCTTTTTTCTCCTGGCCATGGGCTCTTTGATCTCTGTCCTTCACAGGCTTCTACTTTCATTATTAAATTTCCTGCCTGCAGCCTTGATGAACGAAGATCCATTAGTCTCCGTAAGTTAATCGCGATGAAATGAAAATAAAAACATTCAGGTATCCTGACATCCTTTGCCTTTTTTTCGTCGTAATATAATTTCTAATTATTTTGGATATTACTTTGGTGCGCAAGACAACAAAGAAATATTTTTCTTTGGGATTAAATTCTCTAACTTTTTAACATATTACGAAAACTTTGTGCTATGGTTATTGAAATTCTCTTAAATCGTAAAGCAAAACTAATATACTTGATTTAGCTTTTTCAAAGAAGTAAACAAACTTCCATTCTGTTTTTAATATTTGCAACTTTTTATTAGAATTTGTTTCCTCCTAAACCATCAATATTTTTAGATATGCTATATTTTACAGTACAAGATCAGCAAGTGTCTCATACCAGAATACGAAAAAGTTAAAAAAAAACAATACACACATGATTACATTAGATTTGTTCATTTTGAAAATTGTACAAACAAAAAAATACATCCATGCCGTAATAGGAAAGCTGGTCGAACGAAATATATATAAGAAATAAATTTATATTTTTATATTTTTATGCACCATAAAAAATACTACTTATTGCCCTGAATACAAAGTTCTAATTTTCTTAATAAACTATTTTTTACTGATCGCATTTTTCTTCTTGATGTTAGAATATGAACAATATAATACTAAAACAATTAAAACAATAGAATAGTGACATCATTTCAAATTTGTTTAATCATAACACTCTTTGCATAATCATATTTAAATAAAAATAATACATACATTTATTTAGCATTTGTCTTTAACAAAATGTTATATGAAATTCTATACATATTATTATATCGTTAAAATTAGAATAAAATCTCTATTGAATGAGCTAAAAAAAATATATTTTGCTATTCAAAATAAAAAAGTTGAATCTTATATTTTGAAAACCTTTGTTGAAAAAAATGTGTTTTTTTATTAATTAAAAGTGTATAGGCATAGAAAGTATTTGCTAATTTAATCAACTTTGTTCTCGAAATAGCAATAGCGTACAATTTAAAATGAACACCCTGTATATATTTATGAAATATTTAAGTAGTTAGTAAATCTATAATATGAGAGAGTTGATTTTGTTTTCTGAAACATCGGTATATCCTTTTTTTGCAATACTTTTGTATATCCAATATTCAATCATCAGTCGTTCAACTATCTTCAAATTCCCTTCTATACATGATATTTATGCTAAGAGAGAAACTGAAAAAAGAAGCAAGTAAGAAATAATCAGTTTCCGACTGTCCATCGAACAATACATGTGATGAGCTGTTGGTAGCGCCTCCGCCACTTTGTGTTCTGCCGCGCAACGACTGATAACATTCAACAAGCGAACGTGGTAATGGGCGCAGGTAGCGCGCTGATAAGGAGCTGCCTCCGACGCCACCGTCCCCGACACTCACGCTCTCAAGTGTTTGTACTTGGCCCGGTGAATGGCGACGATGAAATTTAAGCACCCGGCCAGCGAGGCGATAGCGCACGTCTTTCACGTGCCTTCCATCATATTGGTTTGGCGAATCTCGACAACCCATTTGGCTTTACAGGTGCTCTTGGTTGTTGGGATGTTTATATCCTTCTGGACTATTCTGTTGTCATTACAACACATGCAATCAAATAACCGGCTCTTCAAATAATTCGGTACTAGAGTGTAAGTTTACTAACAATATTAAATTGAAATAATTGAAACCACAAAAAAATATTTCTAATATGTCCGAACGATACAAACAATTTGAATTGTAATATACCCGGTTAGTCTAACGTCACAACGGTTTCAAACAATTGATTGTCATAGCGACACAAACAACGTTAGTTCAGTGGGACCAACATAAAATTAGCTACTCTTAAATTTAGGAGTAGCTAAGCTTTTTTAGAGAAACGGGCTATTAAAAACTGTACATAGCAATGCGATATAATTTAAAACTAGATATAGATATACCGGCACAGTCCGTAATTTATTTTTTTGATGATGTTTGTATAGTTAATTAAATGATACGAAAAGATCTCATAGCCCGAAAAGCCTGTAACAGTTATATTGCAATGCGTCAACGCGTATTGATACTATAAATTACCTTTTCCTAAGCAAAAAAACTCCAGGCAATACTCTGCCAAGAACCATTGCAAACTTAATGTCCGCATGTCCGAATTCAGCATACAACATATGTCTGTAAGGTATCGATAGCATCGACGACACAGCTCCGTCGCGGCGGCAGCCACGTAACGTTACCGTTATCGCTCCGCGGATCTGCCTCGGAAGTGGTAAACCCTCACTTATCCATTGTGTTTGACCATTCGCCTGGCGCAACCAAGCACTAAACTTTAATGCGATGTTCCTCGCACGCGGCGCTCAATGCTGTGTACACACGCTGCAGACGTGATGGTGTGCTCGTGCATTCGTGTTCACAGCCGAATGCTCTACCTTTGCTACTAAGCTTACGTCTGCAAATTTCGCAGGTTCGAGATATAACACTGGTATTCATATGACGATATACATAGGTAGTTTAATACGTCACTGGTAGAAATCAACTTCTGACTAACAGATTTTGCATTTTATTCAATTAGTTTCCTGAGGTAATAAACAAATTTTTGCCATATACTTACCACTAACATCTTTGGGTGATGATCAAACTTTTAGGGTAAATATAACATGTATTATTAATAAAATAAAAAGAAATGTTTAAAAATTTAAAAAATTGAGTGAAGTTTATCTGAAATAAACGCGTTTTTCCTACTTCCGTTAGGAAATAGACGTTTTATTTCACATATTTGAGTTAGGTAATGAACTGCATTATTTAACTAGTGAAATAATGAGGTAACATAGCAACACAAAAAATTAAGATATCGTGGTAGACGAATTCTGATGTGTTATTCTTTTATTTTTTGAATTTATAACTGTCATGAATATGTCAAAATTTCATAATTTCAAAAACGCTCTTTCGTATTTATTAGAACGGAAGTAGAAAAAATATTGTATGAAACTAGTAAGGAAATAGGTTATTACCTTACTTATGTGTTTACATAACTCGGCTACGCCTCGTTCTGCAAATTTCACATGCGTAAGGTAATAACCTTCATTTCCTTACTTGTTTCATACATAGCTATTAGTATCACTGAATTATATATATATATATATATATATATATATATATATATATATATATATATATATATATATATATATATATATATACTTTTTTACTAGATAAAATAAAGCTTACAGCATAACTATCGATTAAAGTACAGCAAAACAAATTATTAAAAACTGTTTCCATATATTTATTTTTCCATGCATGAGAAAGGTAAATAAAAACTATAAATTGTCTTACGCTATCTTTTTAACATAAATTTCTTTTATGCTTTTACATTATAAATTATAGTTCACTATAGATAAAAGTGCGTGGATATTTTGCAGCAAATTAATTTAGACTAAGATATAATTCAGGTTATTAGGTCAATATTTATAGAAATATATAAATATAAAGCATGCATGTTTGTATTGATTTTATATTGACACATTTAAAACAAATAAATGGTCGGTGAAATATTTATTGAAATGTTCGGAAAAGCATTGTTTTTTTCATATTTAAAACAATTACAATCCTGGAGACATCAGGTAATAAAATCGAGATAAAACATGTATTTTAGTAGTTAAAATTTCATTATAAACTGTAGATTTGCTGTTTTTTGCATATTTATTTACAAAATGCACCCATTCAATTTGTGCAGTCATCTGACCACAAATAATGACAATTTGACAATTACATTACCAAATATGCTGCAAAATTAGTAAAAATTACAATATTTTATTACAATATTCGTTGCTCAGTGCTTTAATATGGTGTATTGTAAAACGTAGCTAGCGTTGGAATATCATTAGCTCGAGTGGCACTAAAAAAAGTTTACCTTACATTGTAATAGATAGTGTTTCACACACCTTGATTATTTTCTTTATTATTGGGAATAGAAAAAATCCTCTAATAAAAATTGTAAGACATCGAGAGATACATTAATTTATTGAAGAAAAAAATTTAAAGAACCAAATTATTAACTTCTAAACATAAACATCCGAATAAAGTAATATTCATAAATAATTTTTAAAATGTATTTGCATTGTTTTATTCAATAATTTTGTTGCTGATCATGGCGTATTGATTTGTGATTAAGTTCCGATTCAAACACAATAAAATGTGTACATTTTATACGAGGGAGATACCAATATTTATTAACAGAAAATAGGTCAATTTTTCCAATTTTAATTTCATATTTTCTAAGATACGTATCTTGGGTTGAAGTTAACCACGAAGGTAGAAACTAAATGTTCAACGATCAGATACTCGTAATATCCCATTTAATACTAAAAATGAAATGAAAGTAAAAGAGTTTAGAGCCGGTTAACTTCGCCGACAGCAGAATCTGATGATCGGCGAACGGCGATCAAGGGGGCAATTCTGCGTTCGTTGGTCGTCGACATTCGTCGTCGTCACCGTCGCTTTATAATTCTACGGTGTGTACGCGAACGCGATAATAAAACCAGTTAATAGCGTAGTAGATTGTATTTGAGTAATGCAATTTTCTTGTATTCCGCTTTCAATACCAGCATCGACAAAGTTTTCAACTTCGACCCCTCACATACCTTTTTCATGGCTGGTAGCGATTTTTATTGCAGCATTTTGTGCTCCCTTACGATTCCCTGTTACGGCCAGTTGTTTGCGTAAAGTTTGATTTATTTGTAGGTTCCGTTACATAATGCTCTGTGCTTGTGCGCTGACTGCTGTGTATGTCGCCGTAAAATGTTGCACCTTTCAAACGAAATTGCGTCTACTTTTATACAAATTTTTTATTAGCGTCAACGCATGAAATATATGTCACAGTAAAGAATAGATACTGTATAAACCAACGTACACTATCACAATTTTATACATACCTGTACCAAATTTGGAATTATAAATAAAATACATATATTTTTCTTAAAATATATTTACATTATTTAAGTATATTTTCTTCAAATACTGTTTTCTGTAAAATTTTAATGCTACCAATTGCAAAGTAAAGTTGTTTATAAATTTAAAGTTACCATTAATACTTTCACGTGATATTTATTATATTGTATGTTAATAACTAATCAATTTTGTGAATCTTCTGGTAAGTAATTTCATTTGCAAACCTATCGTTGAAGTAAAAGAAATTTGACAAAAAAACAAACAGCCCACTTGTGTGTGAAACTATCAGAAATAATGCAAGCTATCCATGCAGTAACCAAGCTCAACAAACTTATATTTCTTTTCTTTCGCTCGTAACTTCTTTAAAAGTGTTTTCTTTTTGTTTCTTAAAAAGTCTGTTTAATGAGAATTTAAAGAAGTTTAGAAGAAAGATGCAGAGAATCGTAAACTTGAGAAAATCACGCAACTTCTGAGTGACGCACACGCAATAACTGAAGCATAATCATTTTATTTTACTGCAAAGGTAAAACACATAAAAATTTGAAGGAATAACAAGAGACGAGGCAGTCGGAGTCAGGTATCTGCCAGGTCAGATGGACTTCCTTCTCAAACAAAACCATTACCGTACAAATACTGCGGAATTTCCGCGTTTTAATTTTTATTTTAATTTCATCTCAACATAAATTCCAAAGTTCCAGGCCGGAGAATTTTTCAAAGGAAAACTTAAAATACAACACAATACACCGGACGTTCGCGAGTTCGCTGCTAAAAGTATAAAAATTTTCAGTTTTTCTTTTTCACGGTGTTTGCGAAGCGCTCGTGGCAAGCGCTCAGCACATAATTTCATAGTGGGGTTAGGGGTTTGCGCCCTCATGCCCCACTAGTGCTGCCACTGCGCGGCTCAGCGGCGTACATTTGCTATGTCAATAAACAATACTTCCATAAGTGAGGAAACCATTAGTAACCCGATCAGCGTGCTGCGCATAGCGCCGCGGCTCTTCCCAAAGAAAACAAAAGAGCACCTCCACCATTTTTCTATGTTCCGCTCGACAAATTCTGCTTTTAAAATGCTCGCAAACCAATCTACTACTTTTTCAATATGAGATACAGATAAAACAAACACATTTACCTAACACAAATTTAAATGCGCATTTTTACATTGTTTGCTTTATTCATAAAACCCTTTTGTTAATTAATATTAGATTGCGTTTCCGCAGCAAATACACAAAGAAAAACAGATAATATTACTACTCGTATGTGTAGATATCAAAATGGATGTGGTTTTTGTGTAGTTCGGGCATACATTTCTTCTTTTTTGTTCATACAAGTTCAGTAAAACAAACATTTCAATTAATAATCTTTAACGATAATTATGAAATATATAGTGCAACAGTCACAAAATAAACCCTTGAAAGTATTTTGTTTGCATGATCGGATTTTTAAAATTACTGATCAGTAAGTAATATCCACTGAAAGGCGGTAATTAATTAAAAATCGATACGGTGTTTGTATCATCAATAAAAATTAAAAATTAACTAAAACCTAGACAGAGGTCTCCAGATGATAAATTTTATTTTAGTTGTCTCGTATTATGTCGTTCACTCTGTTGTCGGTCGCGCGATTGTTAGTAGGTCATTTTTTTATAATCCTCAAACTTCTACAATTTTCAACTGATTTAAATTATTGTTTTTTACAGATAAAGTTGGACTTATAGTTGCCCTAAATATTTCAATTAAATAGTGTCAAATTTAGACGGAAAAAAACAGTTATACAATCCTGTATTTTTTAACCGATTGTAACTAAATTAACAACTAAACAGCTAAAATTGAAAACGTATCATGTTTGGCATCATTAGAAAGGGTTTGTGCAAACATTTAAAAAAATCTATTACGAATTGTCACACGAATCTTATATTAATATTAAGTCCAGAGTGACTTCGCACTTGTTTACGTTTCAGAACACTATATCGAATATTACTCGTATAAATAGTCAAGCTATCAAACTAAAGAGATAAGAAGAAAAAGTTTAATTGGACATTTAAATATCGTATGTGTAAATTTGGCACGATTTAATAAAAAAAAACTGTAATGCTATTACTTGTCATAATAAAAAATTGTAAGTTAATTTTCTATACAGTAGTTATAAGGTTAAAGTTATAATCACAAAATACCAATTTAAAACAGTTACACCATTTAATAATAAATGAATGACATCTCATTAATAAATAACTAAATCTAAACACATGATAACAAAATGCGCATTCAATTTTACACTGAATTATTAAACAATGTAGGTATATCATATTCGAACCATTGCACGTTACTTTACAGGAAAGCCATTGATTAAATTTTATATTCAACATGAAATTAGTGTAAAATATTTCTCTCTCGTGTTTATATTACATTTTGAAATGTTCATAAATTAAAAATAATGCAATAATGAAATATACGGAGTAATACACGTTATGACTATGCGATGCGAGACCCATTACAAATATAAGCCACGTAACGTGGTGCTGGTGTTGGCGCACATTAATCACATCACGTATTATTGATGCGTGCATCGCACTGTGCCATTTGTACGCATATTGATTAAAATATCAAAATCTGTTGGACTGCGTATGCTGTTTCTACTGTGACTGTGCCCAGAAGCAATACGAAATGCAAACAGTCCACTATAGCTAGCTACTAGCTCATGATAAACCGATTTCGTAACCGTTAGCATTTGATTCAAAAACTCGCATGATTACAGACCTCAGCGTTGCCTCGGGCAGCAATTATTTATGCTTGTACTGAAAATATGCACTATAAATAACTATTCTAGTTAAAATTTTTACTCTGTTTGTAATTAAAAAATAGCAAAACTGATATATATATATATATATTAGCGATGGACGAATATCAAATTTCTCGAATTCGAATATCGAATACGAATATTAATCAGATCTCGAATATTCGAGGTACTCGATTATTCGAATACTCCTAAAAGTTAATTTATTTATTATTAATAATGATTTAATTATGTCCTTTTCATTATTTGAATTGTTAAGATAAAATAAAATAAAAAGTACAAACAAAAAAGAAAAAGACGAAAACTTCAAATTTAACGTGAAACGTATAGGCTGATGTTGGCGAAAAACAAATTTGAAATATAGTACGTCTTCATGGTTTTGAAACAAAATATCTTTGTTATTAATAACTTCAAAGTATTGTAATAGCTTTAAGTTTATGTACAAATGATAAAGAAAAACATAGTCAAAAATTAAGGTCAACATATGGCGCGATATTCGATGTATTCGAATGTTCGCTATACTGACGTTAATATTCGAAAATCTCGAATATCGAATAATGTCAATATTCGCGGCATTCGACTATTCGCAGAAGATATTCACCCATCTCTAATATATATATAGTGGAGAGAAATAGGATAGAACAATCCCTTAAAATATTCACAAATTCTTAATATAACCTTTGGAGTATCAACTGAAACTGTAAATTTATGAACAACCTCATTTTGATGTCAAATTTAATTATATAAAGAAAAATTGGAATACCTCCAAGATTTGACAAAATTAGTAATTAAAATAACAATGTCGTTGCAGGCGAACTCTTTATAATGTCTTTGATTATATGATGAAATCATGAGATCCAGGTTGCAATTGACACAACATAACTAAAGAAAAATTTAAATAACATCAGATTTGGATCGCATGACGACCGCAATTCAAATGATTGAAAGTATATCACTGCAATTTATTTGTCTCAGGTCAGATTATGGTGGTATTCCAAATTGTCATTGTTAAGTATTTACTAATTAACCCTTATTATATTTTGTAAATATTTCAATATGAAATAAAATTGTTAATTTTGAATTTAGGTAATTCTAGTTATGAATCTGTCTGTATAAAAATATCTATTTGCCTATAATTTTGTTAATTACCCTGCATACTGTTTTAATCAATCAATAGACAAAATATATCAATTAGAAATAAAAACTGCAATATTTAGAATAACATAGTCACATCCACTAAACAAATTTTGATAAATTTGTTTAGATTAAGTTAGTCAAAATATTTCAAATTGAAATGAAAAATATGATATTTAAAATGACATAGTCACTGTCAGTAAACAAATCTTGGTAAATTTGGTTAAAAATACTAGTAATTAAATCCCTTAGTCCATCTGTTCCAAGGTGTACAACATTCCGAAACCTCGTTTCTCTACGTATGCCATTAATTCGATTCTTCCACATAATATCTCAGCGTGAGCGCTTGCTCGGTGGTTCGGTGTTCCAATCTGCATATCGGAACCAGCGTCCGACCTCAAACCCTCTCCTCCGCCCGCACCACCAGCAAAACCGACCACATAATTTACAGTGTAGCCCGGGACTGGTCTGGGACTCCAGACTCCGGGATAAGAGAACCGGAGCTGCCGGAGTCGGAGCCGAGCGGCTGTATTGTTCCAGCCAACATGAGTTCATGCGAACCGATGAAATTGAGTTATAATTAGGTTTCACTATCTTAACGCTACAAATTATCGTTATGGTGTTTCTTATGTGAGATGTTATTAATAACTGTATTGCTATTCATTCATTCCATCACTATGAATGCGGAGTTAATTTCGCGGTATATTCATGGAACTAAATTACTTACGCAGAATACCAGACTATTTTTGGATTAATAGGCTTTACATTATATAGTTTAATTTAAATTATCTACTATGCGGTAATGTATCGGACTACGGAAATGAGAACCCGAGTTAGATTCCTACAGCTAACATATTATGTATCTCTCTCTCTCTCTAAAAGAATTGTAAGAGCCTAAATTTGACACTCGTTTGTCTGTACTTCATGCGCAAAATATATAACTTATCAAAATCTACAGAATGGATAACCTGGAAAGATGATACAATGTCCACGTTAATGTATTTGTAATCGATCAATATGTTAATAATAACTTTCTTTTATGATCAGTAAAAAATTTAAACTTTTCGAATGTCATTTGGTAACAGAAAGTAAACTTTTGCGACCTAAGGGTCTTTGCAGACCGTTGCTATTAAAATCGTGTCTTTTTGCAAACGTTACAATACTTAATTTTTCCATTTTCGGTGTGAACTTTTGTTCGATTCCATTCTACAGTTGACCATTTTAGATCGTTTCCAAGCTAATTATTTACTGTTGCTCGATGTTCTGCTTTCATTTTGGAAATGTCTACCATCTCCATGTTCGTAGAAACACAATTTTGCAGATCACAAGTGTTAATTTTAAAAAATCAGTCATCAGCTCTTAAGCAAAACCATATTCAATTATACCATTTATTTATTGCTTATATGACTACTAGTAATATAAGAGTACTACTGATTGTTTAGTTCCCTCAGTTTGTAAATCTAGATAATAGATAACATTACTGGTCTTTTTATATTTAAAAATAGTTTAAAAATGAAATTTTGACAGTAATCTGTAAAGTGTGCTTTAATCCATCAAAGTAATAATAAGAGCATGAAGAACGTAGTTACAATGAAAGACAACAGCTAGATAACAAAAGTTATCATATGTAAGTTAGACAAACAGAAAGTTGTTCACTTTAAAGCTTTCTCGCATTACGCGTGCTCGAAATGAGGTAAATATTTAATTTTCAAGTTTGAAAACAAGTGCTTCTGTGAGGCAAGCGCCAGAGTCCCAACTTTAATTACGCCGGGTTATTTTTAGCGGGTGTGCGTGATCGCCGCCACATTTGACTCGCGAACTTCGCCTCCGAGTTACGGACTCTCACATCTTGATTCTTAGACATGATTTATTGCTAAACGGAGCGAGTTTGTAATCTAGTTACCTGATTAAAAGAGCCAGTGTTCACTTGTTTAGTGAATTCGTGTTTCGCAAGTGAAACTGCCTGTGCTATGCGCTGCTTGAACTGCGCACAGCTTTTCTGACCGTAATAATTTATTGTAAATTGTAACAACTTAATGGCAACCTGCTAAAACGGAAAATGAATTGGTTTTCCGCTGCTCCTGTACGAAATAAATAATATCACGAGGAAATTTATTTTTTGTTGAGATTAGGCTGCGTTTGTTTCGT
Source organism: Pterostichus niger (assembly GCA_947425015.1). Taxonomy (NCBI): domain Eukaryota; kingdom Metazoa; phylum Arthropoda; class Insecta; order Coleoptera; family Carabidae; genus Pterostichus; species Pterostichus niger. The sequence goes on from OX380335.1 coordinate 1,916,850, forward strand.
ATACAAGTCAACGACTCCAAACGAAAATTTACCTTCATTTTGTAACTTTATTTATTTTATTTATTACTGTTTCATTTCAAATTTATTTTCTTATTTATCTGTCATACAAGTGTTGTTTTTCTTGTGTTATATTGATTACAACACAAGATCGGCAAAGGCGAGGAAAAAAATCAATTGTTGTATACTTACAATATTTATATATATCGTAACGAAACGAAATGCCAAAATGATAGTAAAATGAGGATGTTTTGCATTATTTCCATCACAACTATTGTCAGTTTGGTAAATTCATCTGAACTTGATAATAATAAAACTCTCATTATAAATGAATAAGCCAGTAAAATAGTTACGTATGTCTCATACTATAAACAAATTTAATGACGCAGTGACAAATGAACAATTCAAACATCAAATTTCAGGACATAATCCATTCCAAGATGCTGTTGTTCATTTTCCATAGAGAGTAACGTAATATGTATAAATCTCCATTGATGAACATTTCTATGTTCTTATATCAGAATATATGTATAGATAGGTCTATATAATAAAATGGTCGAGTGCTACTTCATTGGAATTAAGTGTAACATATGTAATTTATCGATTAGGTACGTTGTTGAAAAACTTCTAGTTACAAATGTTGATTTAATAAATACCTATCTAATTTTACCATAACTCTAATATTTGTGGACATATTCGATACACTATGCTTGTAATTATGTACAATATTAAATTAACATTACCATACAACATTGTATTAAATGTGCTACTGATATTTTACAAATTATCAACAAACAATGCTGTGGTTTATTAGTCGATGCTTTATTTATAACGAAATATGTTATCAATTATTTGTTTAATATCTAAATTAAAATTAATACATTATGCCAACCATCGAACTGATTTGTATTGAATGTTCATAAAATTTTAAATAAATAAATAATTGAAACATTGGCAGATATAATTTCAATAAAATTTTGTTATATATAAACAATTTATAGATGAATGTAATGTAACAATAAAACGAAATACGTTTTTGTTTTCTTGGAAAATATTAAAAATATATTAATATATTATTTGTTCAGGCTGTTTCAAAATTAATATAAAAAAAAAATCATTCCCGGTTAAAACAGAAATAATATGTTTCTTATTTATAAATAATAACGACGAAGTTAATAGGGGAGGCCCGCTCTCTGTGGACACCCGATATTCCCTTAAATTATTTTCCAATAATTTTGAAATATCTTAGTATATCAATCGATCTTTTTTCCATACTTAATCTTCATTTGGAATCATATTTATATTACTAATAATTATAAAATAATTTTGAATCTTGAACCATAGTGAATTTGATCAAAACTTCGAAAGTTGAAGCTTAAATGTAACAGGATCAGAAATATTTCTATTGAGAGTATTTAACAAATTGTATGAAGTGGCGAAATATTTTTGTGTTTGCCATAGAAAAGTTTGATCAAACGATAAAAGCATTGATCATTGAACAATTACGTAATTAACAAACCACTTGATATGACATAGTATATGGTCGCCGTCGTTATTATACAAGGCCTGGAATGTAACGCTGCTTTCCAAGTAAAATTGAGAAATATACGTTGCAAAAATTTGTTGCAAGTGGTGCTTCTCCCGTCGATTTTGATAATAGGTACAATTATTTCATTAATAAAAATTAATTATGTTTATTTCAGTTGTTCAAATTATTTTGACAATGATATTAAACAAATTAAAAATATGAATAATTACTTAAATTAAGTTTGTATAAAATAAATATTGTTGGAAAAAGCACCTCTTACGGTCAATTTTAGCACTCAGTGTTTTTCTGTTTTATTTGTGACATTCTATGCTTCAATCATTAATCATAAATTTCAATTATAAATAATATAATTCTGACTGAACTTGTTCTAATAATATACTTTCTAATCCGATACTTTAATAATGTTACTGGAATTTATTTATTTATGTTACGCTGTAGAACAGAACTTAATCCCAATTACAGTACAGGGTCCGCACTCACCGAGCCGCAATGTAGTAGTTCATATAATTTTTAGCCTGAGTGAGATTCGAACTCGGGATCTCCATATCGCTATTCATACCACCATGTTGACGGACCATCAAGATTTTTAAAATATTTAGTAAAGATATAGAATATCAAAGTAAAATTTTGTGAATATTGACATAAAGGGTTTAGCAGTAGGAGCGAGTCTGCAGGATGTCTCCGCTCGCAGCTCAGCTTAAAATCGATGAAGTTATCCGGGTGCAAATGGCATAGCTTTCATTTTAATTACGATAAAGTGTCGAAGAGCGTTTAAAATTTTCGTATAAATCGATCAGAACAAGTAGGAGAAACTTAAAGTTTTAATGAAGCTTATTTTAATGGCGGAAGCGATGTGAAGAAGTCACGGACCCGGGTAGGAGACGTGGGCGTTGCGACGGGTAACGAGAACAAAAAACTTGCGGAGAAGTTCTGTGCATGGATTACCGGTTCCCAGTGGAAATACTTTAACAATATTGCGATATACTTACACGTTTTGTTATACTTAAACAAAGGCGATATAAGAACACACTTTACTTTGCTGTACTCTACACACCAACTTCTAGGTCCTTTGTCTGTGCAACAATATGCTTTATGCTTTTTTTCTGTTTCGCCATTTATAAATTTCTGCTTTTGTGCGATTAAATATATTTAAGGTAATATTGTGGATTATATGAAAATGGAGTTTCCAGTTTGTGGTGAACGCTGAAGAAGCCTTAATTAAACAGTTTGTTTGCCTCAAATAGATGAATTAAGTTCCACAGTATACTTTGTGGAAAGCTATTATATATAATCATGCTAAACTTGATAAACAATTTATATTAAGCACATCTACTTGAACAAGTATTAAGAATTTTAGATATTATTTCCTCACGAAGTTGCTATTTTTTAACACTTTATATCGCAACTTATAAAATAACTTTTCTTGGTTTGATACAGCTCTGATTTAACTTTATATGTCTAATATTGGTTTTATGTAGTTTTATTAGGTAATTATAGAGATGTATTATTTGCACCGTCAAATGCTAAATAAAAAATAAATAGAAATTATTTCTCATATATAATATACTGGGGTAGGTGGCTGAGTGGTATTGAGTCGGCCTGTGAAATGAGAACCCAAGTTCGATTTCCACAGCCGTAAACAATTTTCACCACGTTAAAATTACTCCTGCGGCTCTCCCTCTACTAACATTTGTCGGGGCTGTGATTTTCCGGCAGGTAAACGCATCTCTCGCGCATAAATATATGACTTACCGAGATCTGCTATGGCAGAATTCCACACCCAGTAATGGATAAAAGACCTGATGATATATTTATTTATTTATTTATATAATAATCATTGCTAAGTTATGTTCCAAAATAATCTATGGCAAAAAATAAGTATTCTTACAAATTTCTCATTTAAAAGTGCATTATTTTCATCACTATGTATATGGTAATATTACTTATCGATATATTAAATAAATATTATCACGCCTTTGTGCTGTTACCGAGCGTCAAATCACAGCCTCCAAAGATGATAGCGGAGGAAGAACCACAGGGGTAGTTTAAATATGATGAAAATTGTTTGTCGGCTGTGGGAATCGGATCCGGGTTCTTAAATCCACAAGCCGACTCAATATCACTGAGCCACCCACCCCATATCGATATATTACATATAATAAATTACAAATATTAATATTTAAAATCTGAAGAAATGTATCCTTAATCAGAAGTCTGAAGAAAAAACTCTGAACCTAATGTTTCTGAGCCAAAACAACCCTAGTTGGCAACCCTAGCACTGAAGCACGCCATCAATATATACTTAATATTATTTATTCTTCATGTTCATATCGAATCGATATCCATTTCTATTCCATAATTTTAAATATTTATATTAATAAAATAAAATAAGTATGATTGGAAAATTATTATTATTTTGTTGCATAATTCATAAAAAATAGATAATGGTAATATTTACAAAAATGGACAAAAGTATTTCATGTAAAAAAACTTAATTATAACACATGTTATTTCATGAGCGCATTTCATTGCACGTACGTAATCATAGAAAATAAAGTAGAGTCATTAATCTATTAAATTAGTACCATGAGCTTCAAGTAAACGCTAAGTTTGTAAGTTTAAAAATGTTTGTATAAAAATGAACTATGCCAATTTGTATTGTTTGCATATGATTATTAGAAATATAAACGTGTAATCAAAAGTAAATAAAAAAATAATTGTTGGTACTCGGTAGGACTAAAATTTTGGAAATTAAATTTTTTTACAAATTAAATTAGTCCCATAATTCTGGTAGTATATTGAACTTTAAAACAATCCATACACCTAATTTCATGCACTTATCTTATCGTATTATTATTAAGTATTAATAAAATGTGAATCTACAGCTTCCATGACATTGAAGTAAAGTGAGAGAGTATCGATATGAGTAACTACGTATGCTGGTGTGGATAGCGATACGGAATTCTAATCCGGAGATAGTGAGTTCTAATGTCACTCAAGCTAAAAATTGTATAAACTACTACACTGCGGCTCGGTGAGTACGGACCCCCTGTACTGTAATTAAGATTAAGATCCTGTTGTACAGCGTAACATAAACAAATAAATAAATAATTGGTGAAGTTTGTCATATTTTGTAGAGATTTAGGTAAAATTATACTTTAGTTTACATGTTATTCGATATTTCTTTCCTTTCAATTGCACAGTACATTACATGAGATTAGTTTAAATTCTCATTGCTAGAAGCCATGGTACTTTATTTTAACATTTAGCGACTAAATTAAATACAGTAGCGACATGCTAATTTTACGTAAATGTTTGATAGATAAATTTATTCATTTTGAACAAATTAGAAACAAATTATGTAAATTAATTAAGTATATATGTATATATCATTATACCTTTTATCCTTTACTGAATGTGGCATTTTATCGTAGTAGATCTCGAGCTAACCTGTGGATTTGAGAACCCGGGTTCGATTCCTACAGCCGATAAACAATTTTCACCACGTTACAACTACCTCTGTGACTCCCTCTCCACTAACATTTTTGGGGGCCGTGATTTGTTGGCGAAGAAATATATCACTTACCGTAATATACTACGGCAGAGTGCTACACCCAGTAATGGGTGAAAGGCGTGGTGATATTTAATTTATATGTCGATAAGTAGTATTACCGTATACAGAGTGATGAAAATAATACACTTTTAAATGAGAAATACTTATATTTTGCCTTGGAGTATTTTCGATTTAACATAACTTATCAATGATTATTGTATAAATAAATAAATATATCATCACACCTTTTACCCATTACTGGGTGGGGCACCATGTCGTAGCAGATTTCGATAAGTGATATATTTATGCGCGTGAAGTGTGGGTACTAGCCGTCAAATCACAGCTCCCAAAGATATTAATGGAGATAATTTTACTGTGGTGAAAATTGTTTGTCGGTTGTGGGAATCGAACCCGGGTTCTCAAATCCACAGTTCAATTCAAACTGAGCCACATATCCGTTAAAATGAAAATTCGTATTATGTCTACGTTATGGCGGCGTGCTTTATTTGTCACCGCAATACTTGATTTAAATTACTATATTTTTTTAGGTATTCTACTTCAACAACTCCAATTCCATTCTTTCCTTATATAAAACCATTGATAATATTACTGTGCAAATTATATTGTAGTTTTAAAAGTAAAACTATACTTTTAAAATTCTGAAAATATTCGAAACATGTGTACTTATTATTTCTTCCATCTTACTAATACATATTTTACATAAATGACGGGTACATTAACCAGACATCCGCAGGTTTATTATAAATAATTTCGCTGTTGAAAGCACAGCAAACATTTGTAATCTCAACAATAAATGAATATTTAATCAAATCGATACCTAATGGTTAACGACCAACAAATAACACAGTACATAGCTTCAACTAGGAACTGAAACTCAATCTCATTCGTACTTTCAGGGTAACAATGTATATCCGTATGTTGGTGTCGTCCGGTCCCACACCACAGTTGCCTGCATGTGTTTTCTACATGTGGACACGCACCATGGGTGAGGGGAGAGGAAACGCAGCCAATTGATGTTAAAATAACCTCGGGTGACTCATCAATTAAATGGAGTAATTTAGATGTTTCTTTCAATGGCTGTTATTTGTGTTCTGTCCTATGTTTTATGAGATGCCAGTGAAATATTTTCACCCATTTTTCAATCAGTGATTAATTAGAGGCTATTATATTCAGTAATTTTTTACTGAAAATGAGGTCAACGATCATGTTTAGATTAACGAAGGATATTCGTCAAATTTTAATTTAACAAAAAATAAATTTTACGTTATGTAATTTAAGGACGGTCACTGAAAATTCTGTGTAATGTGAACTTGTGCTTAACATTCGAATTCACTCGTTGTTTTCGTGGACATTATCTTCAGAAAAATTAAAAACAACACGAAAAATAATTCAAGCGAAACAACTTTCGCCTCACAATCCGATTGGGTTCGAATTTCACTATAATTGGTAATACATTTCTGCATTAAAGAGTAGGTATCAGAAATAAAAATACGAAACAGAAAAGTTTTTAAACAAATAAATAAATATAAATAAATATATCATCTCGCCTATTACCCATTACTGGGTGTGGCACTCTGCCGTAAGCAGATCTCGGTAAGTGATTTTTTTTTCACGTGAAGTGCGGTTACCAGCCGGCAAATCACGGCCCTCAAAGATGTTAGTGGAGAGGGAGCCACAGGGATAGATTTAAATTGGTGAAAATTGTTTGACGGCTGTGGGGATCGAACCAGGGTTCTCAACATCCACAGACATTAAACAAAAGGTATAATTTGTGCAACTTTACCAATCACGGCAAAGAGTTTAGTAAGATTATATTAAAGTGCGGATTAGAATGATATGGTGTTAACTAATGAAAACTACTTTTCACATGTAATTTATTTGAACCCAAAAATTAGAATTTCGCCCTAAAACTAGTACAAGCAATCTCTACTACATCTTACAGAAATATTTGTTAGTCACCCCGGAAGATTTGCGCACATTCCCGGCATCTAGAGACCATGCTGCCGAGAGAAAGGTTTCCCTCGATGGTTTATATATCAGTGGCCGCCCTACGCCATTTCTAATTATCTGCGGACCCAGCAAGGATGTTTCCGAGCTGCAAGGGAGCGGGGAACTTTGCAACCCCGGACCCTGATAGTTATATTCGAATCGCGGCGTGAACGTTATTACAGATAACTTGTTAGGATAATAAGATTCTGATTCTAATTAAGCCACAAAAAGTTTAATCGGATTAGAGTTTGTGTCCCTAAAAGGGGTGAAGTACCAGCACCAATCGCCTAGCCTTGTTTTGGGATGTAATGATTAGTTCGGAAGCCATGAAATCTGTGGAATGGAATTTTTTCATTGAAATTTACAAATGCCTGCTGTAACCGATTAAATATTTTTGTGGATTTTCAATGGTGTATTATGTTGAAATTACAAATTTGGGCGAGAACAATGAACTGAAAAATAATTTTCCAGAATGTAATACACATTAATCACACTGCCTAATAGTAAAAATTCTGTTCGAAATTGGATTTAACCAGAAATACTAGACAGATAGGTTAATTAGCTTGAACTGTCAAGATGGTCAGTTTGAGTTCTTCTATAATGTGCCGGGAAAGGGTAGAACTACAATGATCAAATTAAGCACAGTGGCTACATATAATATATTCCGCCATGTTCTTACTAAATTTATTATAAGAATTTTAATTAATTTACTTGAGACCAAAACAGATATATAATATTTCAAGTTGCATATAGAACTAAGGCTTATACCTACTGACTAATATTTCCACTCATTTTAGCATTTAATACTTTGTTTTACATTTGACAGGTTAGCTTTTCATTTTGTAAATCATTTTAAATTATTCTTATTGATATATACAGGGTGTTTCACAACTTAGAGCAAAAAATTAAAGGGTATATTATGTACGACGTGCTGATCATGAAACAAAAAGAATTTTTTTTAAATTCGTAAAATTAAGGGTTGTTACCTAAAACATTTTTTGTAGTACTGCACTGGATTCGCTTTCCTATTAAACACAAACAATGAAGTTGGTATCAACTACGAAAGAATAATTACACAATTCAACTATTAGCAGTTATTTATAATAGAATTTTATTTAATTAATAACTTTAACATAATCATCCACCCAGTGGCAGTGGCAACGAAAAATTTTGGACTGGGAAACATGGAAAATAGTAGTTGATACCTACTTCATTGTTTGTGTTTAATAGGAAAGCGAATCCAGTGCAGTACTACAAAAAATGTTTTAGGTTAACAACCAGGGTTCGAAGATATATATCGATCGATATATATCATGATATTTATTTTGATATATATCGTCATATTTTTGCAATGATATATATCCATTATATAAAAATATCAAATAGTTTTTGAGATATAGCGCCTCCGGAGAAGTGAAGTTTTTCGAATTTTTCAGTTTTTCTACATTTCCGAGGCTATATCTCGAAAACTAAATGTGATATGAAAACGCGGTAAACGGCATTAATTTTCTCGTGCTTAAGTTAACTTATAAACATAGTTTCAGCGATTTTTATTTTTTTTTAATTTTCCGCCAAAAAAATCGCAAAAAGCGGTTTTTTAACATTTTCTCGAAAACCAGAAGTCATATGCATTTGAAGATTGCACCACTGGATTCAGTGGGTCAAAATACATATGTATGTAAATTTTCGTTTTAATAATCCTACGATTAAGGATTTTTGGTAAAATTGAATTAAAATCTGAAAAAACCAAAGGGGTACCCCTTAGGAAATAATTAAAAATATTAAATTGCTTAAAATTGTGTGAAAATTTGCTTATAAGTCAATTCGGACACGGGGAATTCAACGCCGTTGAGCGCATTTCCATATCTTGTTTAGTTTTTGAGATATAGCCTCCGGAAAAGTGAAATTTTTCGAATTTTTCAGTTTTTCTACTTTTACGAGGCTATATCTCGAAAACTAAATGTGATATGAAAACGCGGTCAACGGCATTAATTTTCTCGTGCTTCAGTTAACTTATAAATATAGTTTCAGCGATTTTTATTTTTTTCAATTTTCCGCCAAAAAATTTGCAAAAAGCGGTTTTTTAACATTTTCTCGAAAACCAGAAGTCATATGCATTTGAAGATTGCACCACTGGATTCAGTGGATCAAAATACATATGTATGTAAATTTTCGTTTTAATAATCCTACGATTAAGGATTTTTGGTAAAATTGAATTAAAATCTTCAGTTAACTTATAAATAGGGTTCGAAGATATATATCCATTATATAAAAATATCAAATAGTCTATAATAAATACAGTATACCTCTCATTATTACTTTCATAAATTCTGTTAAAATTATATTCTAAAGATAATTCTTACTTTACTAGCTTTTGACTAACTTCACATCAACGACATAAATCCAAATTGTGTGCCATTTGTGATGTCATTAACGGCAAAGTCTGAACCATTTCCAAAATGTTTATTTGGTACTCATTTTAGAAATACAAATCATTTAATATGGTGGAAAAGTGTAACTATCAATGAGTCAGAGTGGCCAAATAAAAGTACATTTATTGAACTATGTGAACAGTTACACACTGCTGTAGCAGGCACAGCAGGGCTGGAACGATATTTCTCCACTTTTGGCATTGTCCAATCTCAATTACGTAATCGTCTCGGTATGTTTAAATATTTAAACCAAAAAGAAACTAATTTAGATTGGATTTGGCCACGTGAGTCTCTATCTGCAACGCTATGTTCAGGAAGTTCATCAGAAGATGATGATTTGCTCTAGGATATAGGATTATTTAAATATTCTTACTATTCTTAGTACTATATAATATTTGTGTATCCATTCAATGTATATTTACTTTTTTTTCATTACCTATGTTAATTTTTTATTTAGGAGTAATAATTTATTTTGTATTTTCTATTGTGATAATAAATGTGTACAAAAACTAAAATTAAAAAATAAATATCCAAAAAGTGATATTTATCTGATATATATCCTATATATCAGATATTTTGATATTTATTATAAATATCATGATATTTACGAACCCTGTTAACAACCCTTAATTTTTCGAATTTAAAAAAATTATTTTTGTTTCATGATCAGCACGTCGTACATAATATACCCTTTAATTTTTTGCTCTAAGTTGTGAAACACCCTGTATATATCGTTTGTTAAACACTTTAGACATAATAGTATACTGTTTTAAATGGTACTGTACTTTAAATTATATATCATAAATCAGGTAGACTGTACTATTAACATGTAGCGAACATTTTTCACAGAGAGTAAACCTATGGGGTAACTCAATCTTCTTGTTTAGTAACCGTGGTTCAGGTTTGTAAGTAACAATTTTTACGAAAGCGTATTAAAATAATAAATATAAATCCGTGACAAAGCCTTTATAAAAATTGCAATATCAGCGAAGCAAGCCATTATAAACAAACACAATCTAAAACAAAATCATTTCGACAGCTCCGTCACCGTCACGGAAAACTACACTGTAAACGAGGTTATCGCGATCAATTTAAGCACTTCATTTAAATTAAAATTAATTCGGAATTAGTTCTTGTTGCACCTAGTTATTATTTCCCTTCGTCGCCGTTCGCCAGGCGTCGAGCAATCGCAATCAGTGCGCCGGCGTCGGTGTTGCCTCTCGGCGTCTCTGTCAGGGTAAAGCGCGTTTCGCGTGCTCGACGCACATAACTCAAGTTCACCAGCACCGAAAGCGCTGAGCGCTAGTGGTGGTGCCGGCGGATTGCGACGGACCGCCGCGTGCCGCGAGTTCGTGTACACAAGTGTTTACAGATGCACAATGTGCTGGCACTTTGAATACTTCAGTCAAATGGATGGAGATATGAGTTTCTCTTCAAAGCAGTTACATAAACTTTGTTTTTCTATTTTTATTACCTTCGGTCATAGAAATTTAAAACAATTTTATGGAAATAATGATCATTATTTGTATTTCACAAGAAACAGTTTATATATTCTTTTATACTATATTCAAATACAGATGCTTTCAATAATTTTTTGAAACTAGTGTAAATATCACTTTATTGCACAAGTCAACGTAAATTATATTAGGTTACTTTGTAGCTTGCGTATCAACATCTATTTTATTACATGCTGTCATTAGTAGCGTACACTAAAACGTTTTATCTCAGAGTAGCTGTTTTTTTATGTAAATTATAGAATCGTTTTCAATTATTAAAATCAGCTATTATTTACTAAAATATTTAAATCCATAAAAATCATAAACAACTAACAATTTATCCCAATGCTTGAAAACCGGGATATTTCACTTACTTGACAGCTTCTCCATGCAAATTGAATTTAAATTTGAATAATGTACTAATATCAAACGCTGTGCGACAAATAATCACTGCTTACACTGAAAATGATTCATTTTTCGCAAGTTTGAGGAAAAATAACTATTATTTATATCTAGTTTCTGCTTGTACAATATATTTGAATACTCGTAATTAAGTTTTAAGCTATTCTGGGGAAATATAACATATTTAAAAATGAATATTTATATTTTACTGTAAACTCTTGAACTAATGTAAAAATGAATGGCTTGATCTTTAAAATACCATGGAAAACAAACATTGTTAAAACTTCTATATGAGTACTAAATATTTGAAGAAGATATTATTAGCTTAATACCACCAAATAAACGAAAAACAAGAAAAACATTTTCATTTACCTCGGGAGGTATCTTTACTTTTATAGAATTAATCATTTCATTTCCCTGTTATTGTTATTTTTGTTATCAGAAACGTACTTATCTTTCCTGCTGCTAATCGTTCCTAAATTATTTTTGGGTAAATGATTCAAATAAAAGTGTGAAGAAATAAATATATATAATCTTCATTTCTTTCATTTAAAGTATTTTTCTTCCATGGGGTAGATAGCTCGACTCGTCCGATTGTAGTTTTGAATATCTGAGTTCATGCAGCCTACACACTGATTTACACTACATTAAAATAATCCCTCTGGTCCTTAATCACTAACTTTTTGACGGCTGTGACATGACAGGTGGTAATCACACTTCATGTGCATAAATATATTATTTAGCGAGATCTGCTATGGCAGAATGTCACAATTAGTATTGGTTAAAATATCATAATAATTAGAGATGGGCGAATATCAAATTTCTCGAATTCGAATATCGAATACGAATATTAATCAGATCGCGAATATTCGAGGTACTCGAATATTCGAATACTCCTAAAAGTTAATTTATTTATTAATAATAATTATTTAATTATGTCCTTTTCATTATTTGAATGAAATTGTTAAGATAAAATAAAATTAAAAAGTACAAACAAAAAAGAAGAGAAAAAGACGAAAACTGCAAATTTAAGGAGAAACCGTTTCACCTTAAATTTGGAGTTTTCGTCTTATTCTTCGGCCCGTACGTTTCAATGAAACGTACGGGCTGATGTTGGCGAAAAACAAATTTGAAATATGGTACGTTTTCATGGTTATGAAACAAAATATCTTTGTTATTAATAACTTCAAAGTATTGTAATAGCTTTAAGTTTATGTACAAATAATAAAGAAAAACATAATCAAAAATTGAGGTCAACATATGACGCGATATTCGAGGTATTCGAATGTTCGATAAACTGACGTTAATATTCGAAAATCTCGAATATCGAATAATGTCAATATTCGCGGCATTCGACTATTCGCGGATGATATTCGCCCATCTCTAATAATAATATATTTATTTTTATTACTTTTTCAAATAATTTACAAACATTGAACAGTGAAAAGAATATGCATATTTTCAATGAGTTTTGAATTTACTATACGTAATAGAAACATCAACTTAATAGAAGAACTGTGGAATTTCTTTATTAATGACATTACATCCAATTCGCTTTAGTTCAATAATCATATATTGCTCATTACACTAAATGTTTGTTTGTAATTTAATTGTTCCTCTTCCATGTTTGCCAATTCCCCACTAGTTCACCAGCGTCGTCCGTGATTAAGGTAATGGGTCCGGCAATGCCGTTTTTTATCTGTGGAAGATGAATATTTAATAGCGTCGGTTAATATTGGCTTGATGAACGATACCGCAACGCAGGCACGAAATCATTTGATTATCGAAGCCGATAGCATCAGTCAAATAGCGTTTCTTTGTGCTTTACTGCTTTGTGCTGCCTTTTAATTCTACTCTGCTAATTTAATGATTTTTAAATATTGATTTGACATGAATTAGGTTTATGCCATTGCCGTATGAATATACAAGGATAATTTGATTGAACATTGGACGCTGAATGAGTTGAAATCAATTTACATAATGATATGAATCCAACTATATTTATGTTTTGAAAAATGTAGCTCAGATAATGGATGATATACTTAATTGCTGTTTTTACTTATTTATGAGGTTTCTGATATGAAATTATTGTGGTACAGATTTACATAAATTTCGATATTTTGTTGCAACTTCATTTTATAGACTTTATTTAATCTAAAAAGTATAATTTAAAGGTTAATTTTAGTAATGGACTATATTCAACCAGTAGTAACACAAAATTATTTATTTTTGAATTTTTTACATTTATTTTGTAAACGATACTAAAATGAACCATAAATTTATTCAAAACAAATTTTAGTACTTAAGAACTTATTTATTTGATATCTAAGTATATCCCAATTATAGTAACTTATAGTGTTATCAAAAACCCCTTAGACAAAATCGTATTTGTTATATAAGTTGATTCAGTGAGATTTGAATAACTGACCTCTTGAGTGTAAATTAATAAATACAAATTTTATAGAAGCTTCGCTGTCAAATTGCGCCAGCAATCGCTTTTTAACCAACGGTAAGCGAAAAAACAACGTATTTATTTCGCTTAGAAATATAATTTGATATTAATTATGGAATATATAATAAATACACCTAAAATTAAAGTTCATAGCACTTTGAATTTAATTTGTGTGGCAGCACTAATTTTTAACTTTGCTTACAGCTCTTAGTAATAGTATAGTGTTTTATTATTGTTTTGATTTTTAACATTTTGATATTAACTACAAACGTTGTAAATGAAACAATATAAAAATTCATGACCTTTGATTGAGCGAGGCACCTATACTTATTTACTGAGCTACGATTCTCTAAAGCATACAATAAAAGTTCTCTAGCATAATAGTCGTTGTGCTGTGTTTAGTATTAGAAATAGAAATAGGCTCAGAAATAGTCGTGAGAATCTAATTCTTCAATACGTGCCTGTTCCGCGAATCAGGGGACGAAAATTCATCGATATTTTAATGCAAGTGCCGTGAGAAGACACAATCAATCATAATAAAATACATAAATCATACAAAAGGTTACTAATCGCGTCCCGCCATGTAATCAAATTATTGTTAATCAATCAGTTTCCTCCCTCTACCGCTCTGCAGGTTTTGCTTCTGTCTCTCGCGGGCCGTGCGCAAATTAAGATCGAACGTACACGGCCCTGCACACCTGAAGACTAAAGAGATTTATTTATTCATTGCTCCGTGCTTACATGACATGAGCGAGCTCTACCACTCGTGCTTGCTGCCTGCACGAACATTACGTGAGAAATTACATTTACTTATTTTAGATTCATTTGTGACTTCATTAGCTTACTAATATAATGAGTTTTAGATTTTACTACAAGTTTGACATAGACGAAGTTAGTACTAGGATACTAAGAGTCTAACAGTCAATATTTCAATTTCTAACAGAATTCCAAATAAATTTATGCATATAACAAACTGCATATTGAAAAACAGTTAATATAAATATAAAATAAAAATCCGTCAGTACGGTGGTGTGGATAGCAATATGGAATTCGAATCCGGAGATCCCGAGTTCGAATCTCACTCAAGCTAAAAATTATATGAACTACCACAATGCGGCTCGGTGAGTCCGAACCTTGTACTGTAATTGGGATTAAATTCCTGTTGTACAGAGTAACATAAATAAATAAATAAATCAAACTAATTTTTTTGAATTTTTTTTTTATTTTGTCTACGTTTCGTCCAACACTTCAGGCTTCTTCAGGGCAAAATAAATTATACAATACATAATTTTATTTTTATTATTATTTTTTAAAATTTATAATAATGATATTCATATAAAATAAATTCATATGCTTTAATATTTAATCAAGATTATCATTACTAATCATTTTAATTTTTTTTTAAATATTATATATTGTATAATTTATTTTGTCTTGAAGAACACTGAAATGTTGGCCGAAACGTCGACAAAATTAAAAAAATATATTGACTTAATTCCGAAAAATATGTTTTATATTTATTTCAAATAGCAGTTAAAATAATATTTAAATCCATTTACAGTTACTATGATTTTCATAATATAAACTGTTTTTGTTTATTTGTAACATTATTAGAAGAATGAAATATACCCTTTAATGCAATTATTATTTAGTATTTTAGGAATTAAATTTTCAGTTTTACAGTTATACTACTTTTGATGTATTTGAAATTGATTAATAATTTCTTATAAAATCAACTACGTCAATCTAAATTGTTATCTGCTGCGACAATAATATAAAAAAATTACATATATTTTCATTTTTATCAATTCAAGCTAATGTCTCTAAAATATCCACCTTAGAGACATTAGCTTGAATTGATTTAGATTAAAATATTTAATATACTCATGTAAAAATTAATTTAATACATTAGGTTTGAGAAAACTATCTCTACATTTATTATTCAATATTTTTATCTTTATGAATTGAAAATAATTTAGTATGTTATTATTCCATTTAATTTTAATGATTTGAATAAATTAGGTTTGCTATCATTTATTGATACTATATTTCTCATTATATTTCAGTTTAATAAATATTATTTTACTATAATTTTTGTTCAGTTCCTGTTACATACTATAATTATCAGCTTTTTGAAATATTAAAACAAATATAAAATATAAATATTTATTATCAATGATTTGAATAGGCAAATACATTATGTATTTATATATCAACCTACATTGTTTTGAATTTACAAATACAATATTTTCAAAATAAAATGTAAATAGATAATACTACGCATTTTTCCATATTTAAGGAATTTTTAAAACTATTTTATTATTATAAATATGGCTATAAATAACAAATTTTATTATTTGTAACGAATATTTTTTATTTTCCAGATGAGATAACTTTAGATAATATGTATTTGAAATAAATGTTATACTGATACCTATATTTGGATGAATTTGTGTACGGTAAATGTTGAATTTTAAGAAAAATATCGCGATAAATTCATGTGATTGCAAAAACAACGATTTGGAACAATGACAAAGAAATATAACAAGCTACATATTTCGCAAAGCGGAAAAAGAAACATATTATTCCTTAATTTTCTATCTCCGCAGATTTCTGCAGGCAATTTGCAGGCAGCGAGGGCAAAGTGTGTTCTCGTTTGAAATTCGCCACTTTATATTCGGTACGCACTGCTCATATTTTATTAAAATTTTATACAAATATACGTCTGCGAATATGGTTTATTACCCTTCGCGAGGGATACGCTAAACACGTTTAAAAGCCGTGGGGTTGAGAAGACAAATATTTGCGAAGGCGAATTACACGCGAAACGGCGCGGCGTGCGGCTTCAGCATACATTCGCTCCGCTCGTATTCACACACACTTTGCAGTCGACGCTGACTGCGACCAGCACCGACACAAAGGCCGACCAGAAGCAGCGGCCACTCGTCTAATGTGAATTAAATTACAAAAACATTGCGCGTTCAGCTTGTATTTCGAATATCTCAATACAAACATATACGAACAATTTCTCACTTGAAACTTTTAGCTTCACAATTTTGTGCGTGAAACTTTCCGTAATAGCAGTTAGATGAGATGTAATTATTTCGTGACACAAAAAGGACAAAAGTAGAAAGCAGAGTCAAGTTTAGCGACATTTAATTCGTAACTCTACCAAATGAAACTTAATTTTTCCAAGAGGCTGCAGACGAGTTTTCGCATATGATGGAAGAGCAACTTTCTTAGTTTGCGGAAAGCAATTTTCTGACGCAAGTTTTCCTCTGTGGCGGCAAGTAATTGAAAAACAAGTTGGACTCACCGATCATCGTAGACAAAACCAGCATCCAAGGTATTGTAGTAGAGCAGAAAGGCGAGCAAACAGCAGCCGAGGCTGACGACGTCCATCGCGACGGCAACGGCTACTGTGACGACGACAATGATGTTGAAATTGATGATGTTTTAGGACTTCACAGGCATAACAAAGTCAGAAAAAAGTCCGTTAGTAGGTCCTGCACAGCGTGACTTGTTGCTTCCGGAAGACGATGTCTAGTGGCCGGAAGGGCTCGCGCTATCCGGTTACAAGTGTAACAATGAAGTAGTCAGAGATGCACGACTCACACCGAGAACAAGACGCCGAACAAAACTGTATCAGTGGTCCATGATGCCCCGGGACCGATACAGAGGGACAGCGCGGGTCCCGACGCGGACGCGCTCATCAAGGAGCGTAGGAACATGAAACAACACAGCGACAAACAACGAACAATGAGACGAGCACGTGCGAGTCGGGACCAACGTGCAGAAGAACTGGCGCACGGAGCGCGCGCTCTCGACTTATAATCCTCGGCGCGCCGCGACAAGGACGACTCGCGCCGCCGCACACCCGGAATCAATGGGCGCCGTATGCGTCGGCGCACCGACGCCACTTGGAGCATGCGTACTCGTTTCATACACCCCGCACCGCAACTTGCATGTTGCATGCATTACTTTTCTACGGAGGGAATCATCGAGGTCCACCTGAAAATCAACACGAAAAATATTTGTTGTCAAATTGCCCACAGTATTATAAATGACTACAAGCGCGGTGGCCGAGCGTGGTAAAGCACATCTCTTAACATACTGTGCCGTCACCCGAACCAAGGTTCGTCAGTTCGACAATGTAGCGCCAGAGATGATGATTATAACTGACTAGTATATTTGTTTCATTAATAATATTTCAGATATTAGTGTGCAACCTATCTCACTTTGTTCAACCATTAATATGATTTAATTATTAAATATTATCCAGCTCTTGATTTAAATCAAATAAACAAAGACAAGTTATATACAACTTTTTCAAAAAAGACAATAATAATGAAATAATTTTAATGGGTATGTATTATAACATACCTGTTTATTTTTCATGATTTTGAACGTATTCTAAAGTAATGGGCGTATTTTGTAACTAACTGATAATTTTTAACGCCTATTTAAAAATGTTAACCAATGAAAATGTACATGGCAACCCTACTTTTTTTATTGAGTGTCGTCTATTCTAATTTCTTAACGAGCGTTAAATATTAACAGAATCAATTATAGAATACGTCTACTTTTGTTAATTTTCACGCCTGTTAAAAATTTTGTCCAACATCAACAAACGAGACTAAATAAAAAAAAATACAAACTTATTACTCTATAATCAGCTTTTCCTCTACCGGGTGGAACATCATACCTGTGTACATAGACGATTAACATGAAAAAACAGTTTTTCCGTGCGCATTGCTCCCGAAATTATTTTAGCCAAAAATGCTTCAAATAAATGTTGTAGAGCATAACATTCTGCATCTAAATCATTAAACAGAATTACATTTACATGCGTTATAACGACAGAAATTAAATAAAAATATATTTAAAATTACGTTGAAAATATCTAATAGCCATGGAATTGAAACAGAAATAGATAAAAGCTATCGTGGATAAGTGCGCCTTAATCACAAATAGGCAACTCACTAATGTAGACATTCCTTCTAGACTTGGTTATTGCTTGGCTGAAAACGGAGGTTTATTTGAATATTTATTATAATAATAAATTGTAGTGATTATTTTATTGAGAGAATTATTGTTTGATATTTGAATTGTAATAGAAAGGTTATAATTTTTGCATGACAAACCCAATAAGAAATAAACGTTTCATAGAAATGTACAATTGTTTATTTATTATTAAATCGTAATAATACGTATGGAGCTTTTTGTTAATTTGTCGGCACTAAAATATCAAATAGACAGGAAAACGTCAAGCATTTATCTATTTTTGTTTCAATTCCATGGCTATTTGATATTTTCAACGTGATTTTTAATATTTTTTTATTTAATTTCTGTCGTTACAACGCATGTAAATGTAATTATGTTTATTAATTTAGATGCAGAATTTTAGGCTCTACAACATTTATTTGAAGCATTTTTGCCTAAAATAATCTGGGGAGCAATGCGCACGGAAAAACTGTTTTTTCATGTTAATCGCCTATGTACACAGGTATGATGTTCCACCCGGTATATGTAAATTGTTTATCATATAAATATTAAAAAGATCCATGAAGTTGTATTTACAAAACCATTAAAATTACGTTCTAGAGATCCTCGTAAAACTCTGTTACAGGTAGGGTACTAAATATATGATCTGAAGTCGACAGATCGCAATTTATTTTATGTTTTATGTTGTTAAAATGATCTTTCATAATCACTAATAATTTTCATTAGAAACTATAGCAAAATAAATGCAGCTTGAAGCGAACTCAAATAACTATAATTAAGTGAAAAGTATATAGTGCTCGAATATGAAGTCATAAAAAGGCATTTGCATGAAAAAAGAAATAAAGCGGCTAAAATATCAAATTGATCATTATATATAAATCGAAGGAAAATGATTTTGGTTTGGGACAAACATTATGAGTAATGATAAAACATGGCATATTTATGTAAATGGGCTAAACACGCAACTACGTTCACAAATAGTGAAACACGTAAACTATTCCTTGCCTATATAACTTGATAAAACTCATTGAAAAATGCTTCAATTTCCTTTAGGTTTCATAAAAATTTACTCGTCCATACAATATAACGTGATTGGTGAACCTCAAAAATTGGCAGCACGGTTAATGACAGCTAGCATTAGCTTCCGCATATTAAGCAATTTTGTATCAAATGCACAAATATCACAAAACACTTGTATTGTAGCTATTTATGAAAAATAAATTATGATGAGAAGAATAAATACTTCCTATAAATTTAATCATTTACAAATTTATAATCTAGTAGAAATATGATAACAAACTCATATACTATTTATAATATTTCTACCTTACGAGTATTGTTCAAAATTTTCAATAATGTTACCTCAAGTTCATAGAATTCTCTTTCAAAATCAAGCATAGTCGACATATTCTTACTGTCTTATTTATTGATTCGTTTTCTGCTCTTACAATAGAGTGTCCAACTGTAATTATTTGGAATTCACTTTCAAAAACAAGCGCTGGTCGTTACTTTCTCTCTTTATGTAACACGAGCAAGACCTGGGCGAATAAGTTAATCACAATTAAAAATTTAATGTTTATTAAGATATATTCACAACATAAAACTAAATTAAAAAGTTTCAAAATTACAAAAGTGATAGATATTAAACGAAACATATTAAATTTCTATTTAAACAACTTGATCGAAGATGGCAAACAACAACAACATATGAACTAAAGTGACTACATCTTGTCAATCCAAAAGCTAAACCACCACTGACTATTTGTTGTTGTTTTCCATGGGACGTGCTGATAAGGGGTAAGAAGGTGGAATCGTTGACTTGGTTAGAAATAACTGTTCCCATGCATGAATTTACATAAAAAAGACCAGACGCTTCTAAGGGATGAAATACAAGGATCAAAAGATATTTCAGACCAACGCACAGCTAGTAATTTACCCAGAAGCGCAACAATTCAGAGAAGCCATAAACTCGATAAATAATCATCGAAGAATACTAAAATTATTACAAACATATGCACTAATAAATTTGACAACCAAAACTCTGTCAAGTCAACTTAAAAAAAAACCTAAAATTATATTTAATTTGTCTGTATCTTTCGAAGCTGAGTTGATAGTGAAAAATCCTAATTATAACAAAAACTAATTCAGAATTGTTTCACTTTGTTACATTTGTTATCGTTTTGATTCGATTCCAGTTCTTACTATAGAATGTCCATTTGCAATTTTATGTAATTTTCTTTCAAAAACAAGCACAGGAATTGCTTCATCCCTATTTTATCTTTTTAGATTCATTGTTAGATGAGTGCATAAACACAGCAACAAACAATATACTCGAAAAACATTGAGAATTTGAATGACATAATTCAAAGGTGTTATTTATATCTTGTATCCCAAATGAATTTAACAACGTTATTGTCAATACATCAATCCATTAGGAGTAGATATAACTAGAGTTTGGAAAGTACTAATTTAAGAGTATTTAAGTATTACGTACATCTATTGATAGTCAAGTACTTATGCTTAAGTAGTAAGTTTCGGTCAATTTAAAAGTATTGAACCTTATGTACATGTCCACATCAAAAATAGTAAGTATTTTAAAGGACTTTTCAAGTAAAATTTATCTATTGTTGAACGCATATTCGTATCTCGTTTAATTTTTGAGATCTAGTCCAGGGTGTCTATATCTATATGTAAATGCGCTCGACGACATTGAATTTCAAATTGACTTATTGACAAAAAAGAAAGAAATAAAACTTATTAAAATATTTATATTATATATTTATCTTAATTATAAAATTACAGTCTACCTAGCAATTATATTTCATAATTTCTTTAGATTTTCTTCATTTAGATTTTCTCGTACTTTATATAAAACAAAATTTGAGCAATGTCAACTAGGATAGATAATTTAATTCGTACAAAAACACGTAAGTATCTACATTAAAAAATCTTACTGTATTTACTTAAATAGTACTTAAGTATTTCTCGAGAGATTTTAAGCATCAGTTCAAGAACAAGTACTTAACATACAGTAATTGGAATTAATTTTGAAAATACTAAAGTACATATATATATATATATATATATATATATATATCTCAAGTATTAGGAAAGTATTTCAAAATTTACATCAGTATTATCCAGCTCTAAATACAGCCAACATTCTTCAATTGTAAACAAATTTATCTCGTGCTCCAAAGCTCTCTATAATAGAACAACTTACTCTAAAAACAATACAACGCTTGACTGTTCATAAAACCGAAACCAAACAGAAGTGAAAATCATGGTGTTCACTGCACGTATTATGAATATTGGCTAGGTCAGTTTGCCGAGGGGTCCACAATAATGTAAAACTAAACGAGTGCGAATCCCCCATAACAAACAGCTCGAGTCCGGGTATCGCGGCGCAACAGAAACAGTGGTGCAGTGCAGAGGCGTAGAGTTTTCATTTTATCTCTGTGTTTTTTTTTTATACCAGCTTGCAATATTTTATTTAGATGCATTCACAGCTATCCAATTATCAATTAGTGGCAGTATCTTGCCATCCAAATTACAATTAATAACAATATAAGTGAATTATTGAGAGATGACATTGGTAATGAAGGGAAAAATCATGAAAAATTGTAAAATTCATATATGCATCTTCTTTTATGAAATATTTTAAGTATTATTATCTTCATATTTTCTAAATACTGTAATTTGATAAAATTCTACTAGGTACTTCAATTATCATTGTTAATAAAAAGTAAAAAAAATCGGTAACGATAGAAGATAGAGACAAAATAATATATCTATCGTATTCATTGTAATTTAAAAGTTTTAAGTTGGCAAACATTTCACTGTTAATGTGAATGTTACATAATTTGACATAGAAAACTGTTATGAAATAATGCAAACACTCTTCGTACATTGATCGTAAAACTCGTCTTTTAAACTAAAAATCAAAAGAAAAAAGTAAATACTACATTATCATTGGTTTAATTTTACTCCTTTTCAATATTTTTATTTATTTGTCTTCTTGGAGATAATTCGAAATTTAATTTGTAATCTGTCAAAATAATTTTAAATTTGTATCTCCATAATATCAATAATATTAATATGCAAAAACATTCGTGAACAACACGTAATGACATGTTATTTGTTTCACTCATTTGATTGACGACTTGGACATTGTCGTCATGCCCCGGTCTTCAAATTTATGAAAAAAATATTGCATTTTAAAGCTAAATATTATTATTAAATCAAATTAAAACTTATAACAAACATTTTAATTAATCTTAAAGTTTGTATTTATAAATGTAAAGAAAATACTCGTATATTTTTTTAATATATTATTTAAAAGTCAAATATTGCTGTGCATACTTTTGATTCGTATGGCTCCTTGAGCACCCATACTCTCACGTACTCTACGCCGCTGTGCAATGGCATCGGTGGAGGTTTCTCCCTAGAGTGGCTCAAACCACGAGGGTTGTTAGGGTGCTCTGTGCGTATTGTGCACCGCTCGCAGCAATGATACGGTGACGCATGCAGGGGAAGCGATACGATCCCTAATTGCAGCAGCAAAGGTAATGCAGAGGGTAGCAGTGGTGGCGGCAGCCATCATTTTAAATTTTGATAATTCACTGACTTATTTTCACAATTTCGTGGTCATAAATATAGTAATTAGAATAGTAAACAAGATAAATAAATGCTAATAACTGCCAGTACACTAGTAACTTTTTAATGGCTGTTCTTAGTTCATTCATAACTCAAACTAAAGTTAGTTCGTACTTACATACATATCGGTCTTATTCTTCTATCGTACCTGAAGCCAGGCGCGAAATAAATATTGGACGATAGGTCCGTCTTATTTCATATTATATTTGTTTCGAACATTTACAAAAACTCTGTACTCTGAAAATTTGTTAAGATAAGAGTATTTATTTTATACTTTACACATTTTTTTCATAAATTACTATTGTTACTATTATTTACAAGAATAAATAAAACAAAATAAATAAATAAATATATCATCACGCCTTTTACCCATTACTGGGTGTGACACACTGATATATTTCTTCGCGTGAAGTGCGGTTACTCACGGCCCTCAAAGATGTTAGTGGAAGGGGAGCCACAGGGGTAGATTTAATTTGGTGAAAATGTTTGTTGGCTGTGGGGATCGAACCAGGGTTCTCAAGATCCACAAGGCGATACCACTGAGCTACCTACCCTATAAAAAAATTAAATAAAACATTACTACTACAATTTGTCAGAATACAGTCGTTTTGTAATTATGCATTTTATTGCCTGGTGATTGTGTAAGTACTTAAAAGTAAATTAGACTGAACACCCTCCACAGATGAATGTGGCACTGGTACCCGTATATCACAGTACTTCTTTATAATACGATCTATCGGATATTAAGATCTACATCAAATGCAAAGTTGTCACCCCCAGAAAAGCATGATTTACATATAGTGGGGAGATTATTTTAGTATGATGCAAATTTGATTGATAATATTATGTATTACAGGCGCGGTGGCCGAGCGTGTTAAGGCACATCTCTTAACATACTGTGACGTCACCCGAATCAAGGTTGTTGTCAATATTTTTAGACTACATGCAGTTGTCCTTTTTTTGACGTTTTGTTGACCAATCATCATTAAAGTCTAATACGTTCTATACCTTAAAATATTGCGTTAATATCTATATAAGAAAGAAATATTACTTTTTAACCACTACATTAATTTTAGAACATTTTAATATTTACATGCTATTTTATCTGTATTTTTCATTGTTATTGCTAAGTTTGTTAATTTGGGAAAATACAATTAATAAAACTTTATTAATAAAATTAAATTAAAAAACACTAGGTTAGTTTCAAATAATGTAAATTTTATTTTACAATACGTATTTCGGTCGACTAGACCATCATCAGGTGAAAGATAAGAATGAATTTGTACATTTGAGTAAGACTTATAAATAGTATACACAAGAAGTGGGAGATACAGGATTGAAAACAGATGTTATAAGTACAATTTGTTTTGGAAAAATACATTTATGACCATAGTTAAAAGGAAATAAGATCAAACAAGAGGTACCTACAATTACAATTATTTGGACGGAAATTACATTTTAAACCTAGTGGTAAAGAGATTAAAGCGGACGTATTAAAGATGAACGGTACAAATCTATTTGTTCATTCGTAACTGTTAACTGGTCCTTAATGGCAATCTGAATTTCCAAGGATTCTAAGAAATCCAACTTTAATCCCTTTTTACAAATATGTTTGATTGACAAACTCTTATCATGTAACTTATGGTTATTGTCAAGACAATGTTTAGCAACATTTGAAGACACATTATTATTAAGTAACGCTTTCTTATGCTCATTGAATCTAATGTTGAAATTTATTAATTTAGTACGAAAACTATACCTACGCCACTGCTGGTAAATACACCTAGACATGTCATGATGTCACACGTGAACAGCCCCAGATAATGGGGCTGCTCGCACCGCGCACCGGCCCACCACACATGTGACACGTGGCTGTTGAATGTGACTAGTGCATTGAGCGCAGTGCATGACGTACATGTATTGTGCACTGTGATACAACTAGTACACTATAGCCTTGCACTATATTTTCAGATCTGTGGTTAATTTGGAAAGTGTCATGTAAATAATTCGTTGCTTTTTGATAAGCGACTACAGTTAGTTTTCTATAATTAGATGAAAATGTTAATTTAGCAATTTCCTTGATAGTTAATAATTTGCAAATAAGCACGCATGTTGGCACGTTAATGCGTCAGCTGATTTCACAGTTACTCTAAACCAAGTTAGTTAATTATCCATGCTCCACACAGAATTAGGGTTATCGATTTCAATTTTGCTGAAGACGGTCAAGTTTATAAAATAATGTGTGGAAACAATCATGAAACTTGACAAGCTCAAAGTTTCCGTAGCTGAGGAAAAACTTTATTAATCGTTACCACAAATAACAGTATAACGATTGACGATTTATATAAAGAAATGGTTATTTTTAGCACGAAGTACTTCAGATATTATTCAATTAAATTAAGAAATATTTACTTCAACGTATAACAGTATTTTCCTTTTAAAAGAATGTCGAGATGAGAATTGTCCATTTCTCGTTTATTAAATATAGAATATGGGGTAGATAGCTCCAGGGAAAACGCGTTGGCATATGAATTTAAAAACCCGAGTTCGATCTCCGCAAATAACAAACATTACTTCACATTATAATTATCTCTTTGATTCCCTGACTACTACTATCATCTTTGGAAGCCGCGATTTAATGGCAGGTAACCGTCACTCACAGCAATGGATAAATGGCATGATGATATATTTACTTATTTTATTTAAAATAAAGCAAGAAATATCCAAGACATAAAATTATTTCTTTCTATTGTGAAAATTTGTTATTGGTTGTTCATATGTAGCTAAATATATTCATGTTTCACTAGTCAAAATTAATATAAAATAACTCAGTATTAATTCGTACCCTTTATACAATATTCCAAATAAATTTTCCTCGAGGAAATAAATCAGAAAATGCAGTAATTTCAATTAAATTTCACAATATATCTGTTCAACTTTCTGGCATGTCGTGATATGTATCATTGAGAAATTTATTACTACGTTTAAATGGGGAACACTGATATCCTTTATTAATTAAAAACGAGACAAAGACCGATATTCCGCAGCAATATATGAACGAAAATTCTGATGATATTGCATAGTTATCTTGCGAGTAATATAAAACTAATTTCCCCGTAAAGGTCTCTCGCAAAAATTGTAATATCGGCTAAGCTCGCGTTATTGCATGAAACTCGATGATGGAATAAACTATGACAGGCACGTGATGTTCATCATGAAAACAACAATAGCTACCGGAGGTTACATAAAAGGTTATTAAAATTAGGATAGGTGCTGTCTAAATTTTAGAAGGATGCATGTGGTGGCATCTATTATTGCCTAAATTAATTACCTTATAATTAATAATAAATATATCAATAGGCAAATATTAAAGAAACATTTTATATAAGAATAAAGAACGTAGGCACTTGATGTAGTTTCACAAAATTATTTATTAACAAGTTGATCGATTTCGGCTTATTAGGCCATCTTCAGATCGTTGACTGATTAAAATACAAGTTACACACAGTTTATATAGTACAGTGATTAACGGTAAAGTTCATTTACAAAGATCTTAATACTATCCGAATGAAACAAATCCAACTGGTCATTGAGGACATTTAAGCCGCTATGAATAGCTTTCTGAATTTCAAATGCTTCTAAGAAGTTCATTCTACGTCCTTTATTGGTAAAGTGTAAAATTTCCAAATTGTCAATGTTGCAGGTATGATTTTTTTCATTCGGATGTATCGCCATATTGGAGTCAGTTTTTTTAAATTTGAAGGATCTCATATGTTCGTAAAACCTAATCTTAAAAGATCTCCCTGTCTGACCAATATAAATAGCGTTACAATCGTTACAATTTAGTTTATAAATACCACTATTATCTAATTTATCTTTAACGGTTAATTTGTTATTGACTAAAATATGCTTAATAGTATAGTTGTTATAATAGGCTGCATTAATATTATAATTCTTTATCTTTTTATATTAACATTTTATATAGTTACAGTCTATGAAATGTATCGTGTTGAATTATAATTTAGATAAGTTGATGTTTGACTGCTAAAAATAAGCGAATGAATTATTAGTTAATCAGCACACTTACTAACCGATATTCTGTAGGTAGAATTACGTGATGATATATTTATTGTATTACTTATCTTTGGCGCAAATTTAATCGTTGATTATAATTTTATCCTTCGTGAGTAAACTAATTTAAACTGCCATGAGTTTGAGTTAACGGTATAGTGTGATATGTTGATCCTGAACAATGTAATTATAATTTAGAATACAGGTGATGTGAAGTTGTCTGTTCATACGAGTAAATGTTATTAAATTCTCCACCCTTCGAGGTTCACTATGAAAACTATTTACTCATACGTTACATGTCAAATGTGACGTGCAGGTTATTATAAAATGTCCTATAAGCAAGACTAGGATCGCACCAGTTCATATCTGCTTGTTATATCATTCATATTGAGAACAATTATTTATACGGGAAGTTGTAGCTCGATCGTTAGATCGGTCGCTTTATAAGAAATAAATTCCTTAGATCTGTTTTTAACCAATTATGCAGAATGTCTAAAAATTTGACCATTTAAAATTTAAAACTTGCCTAGTCGTCATAAAAAATAAATATATCATCACGCCTTTTATCCATTACTGGGAGTGGCACTCTGCCGAAGCAGATCTCGGTAAGTGGTATATTTCCAAGTGTGAAGTGCGGCTACCAGCCGTCAAACATGTTAGTAGTAGGGGAGCCACAGGGGTAGATCTAATTTGGTGAAAATTGTTTGTTGGCTGTGGGGATCAAACCAAGGTTCTCAAGATCCGACTTAATATCACTGAGCCACCTACCCCAAAAAGTCGCATTTTATTGTTTTTTGATGTTTTCAACTAAGAATCGACGATTTATTTTGAGAAATCTGCTCCGTACAAGAGACTTTTTATATATACTTTCCACGTGATGTGATGAGGGAATTGCAACAATAGCGTTGGTAAGGATATAAAAACATCATTGTTTTCTTTGAAACAAAATAACTGGAGCACTATTTTTGTACAAAAACATAACGCTATTATTTTTTAATCAAATTTCACTTTCTGTCTCCCTGATACTAAAATAAAAGTGAACTATCCCTATTTAAATGTTTAAATTAATTTAAGTGTTGCAAAACAATTACAATTTATTAATATTTTAGTATAATTGAAATCAAGTCCCTGCATTTTCAGTATAACAATTAAATAAATGAATCATTAAATTTCTACAAAGAATTGAACACCCTGGACAATAACAAATATGGGGGTAGTTGTCACAACGAGTTGGCCATAGTTGAAATTAACAAAGTTCTATCTTACGTTTACACTATGTTACTAGGCGGTGAAGTTAAAGAGAACGAGGAGCGAGCAGCTGGCGATGCGAACATTGCGAACCCAGTGAAAGTTTGTCACCTCACGTACAACTACGAATCTAGCCCAACTGAGAGTCGCGCCACCAGGTTTCACCCTTATTTGATCTTTCTCTGTTTGACCTCTCACTAACACACTGAAGATAACTATTTTAATTTTGTGAGATCACAAAGTTATTTACCAAGAAAAGATAAATCAATACTGACTCTATTTTTCTCTGATAATATTCAAAAATAAATACGTAATCGATCAAATCTGTTACCATCATTTCAGTATTCTGTGATCAAAATTTGTTATTTGTTTTTATCTGTCTGCATTTTGCTTTCATATTAGTACAAAAGATATTACATTTTAACAATACTTGTTAGGAAAAAGATATAAATATAAACAAAGAAAGTATGTCAGTTACAGGTTACAGTTGCAACTTCTTTCTATTACATCATAAAGACTTTAGTAGAATCTATCGAACTACCTCTGTAAATATTCCAGCGAATATGACATATTTTGTTCGGGATTTCCATTTGTGCAGTTTGAACATTCAAGAATAAAAATCCAGTATTTGTATCATTAGGCAACAAAGGATTTATATCTAAAGGAAAGAGTTTTATTGCAGATAATGATACAAAGAATAGCCGGTGTTGGGTGAAGAGATTCCCGCTTCAGTTTCGGATTTACAACTGTCGAAATAGTCGACGCTCGACAGGAACAGATGCTGTTGCCGACGAGATTCCCAGACTAAGTCTGCTGTACAGGACCGTCTTTAACCTTACGCAAAATAGCAGAATGCTAAATACAAATTTAAAACCTCAAACTAACATCAAAAGTTCCTTTAGAAGAATGATCGTAAATGCTTGGTTTAAGAGATATTGACATATAAACATACCGATAATATACATTTTTAGCATCTATATTATCTCTTTCAGTTTTTAAGTCACACTTATTTTTGACTATTTGTAAATCTCAACTTTGAAATTCTCTATCTAGAAAGCTAAAAGAGATATGGAAATTCGGTTTAAATACATATATTGCAGGGAAATTTACAATTATTTGGTGATATTATTATCATTTACATTTAATAAATGCATGGCTTAGGACAAATCGGTTTGTCGATATTTGTGTCAAAACGGTGACTCATCTCAGTTGTTAATCGTGAATGTAATATTTAAAATGGTTATCTGTTTAATTAAAACCTTATTTTGTTTGCATTTGTAATTGCATGTTTAGAGTTGGTGGGTCAATTATATTACAGACCATCCCGCAATATTTTATTTAATCCAGCATATAAATTAGCAGCACTGAGTGCTCAAAACCACTATTTATAACATAATATAATAGTATTACTGTTATTATGGTTAATAGTAAATTAATAAAATATATTACTAAATATTAAACTTTGCTGTAAAGATAATAATATTTATTAAATCAATCTTAATTGGAAATATAGATAATTTTTTTGACAGGAATGGAACGTGTTTCATTTAGATTTGTATTTATTTAAACTACGCAAATGTAAGAGTTGTTCATTGACGCAACTGACCATAAAAGAGATTAACTAGTATTCGAATTACTTAATGTTCCTTTTTGTTTCGGTTTTCATCCAATAACGCTTAATGTTCTACGTACTAATGCACTATACGAGTATAGTTTTAGTTATCGCAGTGCTGTAAACTGCAGGACCAGAAAGATTTAAAGCGACACAAAACCCGTACGTTCCTCAATCTCATCTGTTGAAATCTGTTTAGAGGTATCTTTAGTGGTCCACTTAGCACCTTCCAATTTCTGGGAATCGGCATCAATCGCGTGAAGGACTGGACCACTACGGAGCGGCGCGGAGTGCGGAGAAATGAGGAAGAGAATCGAAACGATCGGTCCTCGGCCCACGGCCGACACAAGCACGCCATTTGTACGATTTGGATTTCTCGACGTCGGCATTCCGAATTCCCAGGTTATCGAACAATTTGGAATAGCTGCTATTATATTAAATATTCAAATGGATTTAGTCAATTTCTCATTTACTTAGTGCAGTTTAATTATGTATTATGTATAATGTTACAGTAAATTTGTGGCGACAGATTATCAACTGTCAAATCACAGCCCCCAATAATGTTATTGGAGGTCGCAGAAAAAATTTGAATGTGGTGAAACTGTACAAGATATTAAAATTGGACAATCCATGCAAGTTGTACACTATGCTTTTCTTACAACAACGATGTATTTGCCCTATTAATTTGTTCCGATTTTACTATTCCTTTGCCAATTCTAATTTAGTGTTCTAGCATTATAACAATCCTTGAAAAAATACATTCATATCTAATGTTATCTATGGTAACCATGAGACATTCCGAAAATTCCGTTTTATTTAAAACACCTGGGTGAATTATTTGAAAGTAAAATTTGCAGGAATAAATTAGATATTTAGATTTAGGTGTCACTAATATCAAATCATACCGTTGTTTTTTAGTTGTTATTTGGCTTTACTTTTTCCCTAGGAAAGAAAACAAAACTTTATTCCCTAGGGTTGAAAAGTACTTGTTACTTTCTACTCTCAAATGAGGGAAGAAACAGAATCGTGAAAAAATCATAATAAGTCAGACGTAACAAAAATGATATTTTAAGCAATTTTTCTATAATATTTTTCACCGAAACTTCATAGTAGACCGATTTACACAACGAAATATTATTATAAAGGAATTTTAAAATCTACAAAATATCACTATAATCACAAAATTGAGTAAAACTATGAAAACGATGCATTGATTGACAATGTACTAACATAAACATATAAATACAAATGAATGTCATCTATCGTAATCACTTTTTGTTTCAGTGTAAATACACTATAGGGATCAGTAAATTTTTTATTAGGAAAAAATGTACGTCAAAAATCAAATAATAAAATGACTAATTTACAAACATTTTACGGCAGAAAATATAAAAGGGAAAATGTTACAATCTGAAAAATTGGTAGATACCTAAGTCAGTCTTCCAGGAATCTGATGCAATGGCACGCATGGAAGACGCCGGCCGCAGAGGCGGAGAAATGGCGAGATTTACGGGACCACATTTCCTGCGGGCACGGTCCGTTTGGGAAACAAGAACGTTTGATAGGCAGCGCGTTTGTCCAGAAAGTTTTGCAGACTGTGTCAGCGTCTACACGTGGTGATACTTTGGGACGTGTGACACAGACATCGCAATCGCGGAAGAAAGAATCCGTGCTGACGTAAACATAAACACGACTCAGACACTCAATTAATAGAATTCACAAATGACTGCAAAGTAAACCTTTTCATCAGAATTAAACACAATACAATTGAAATCAACGATAATATAAGCAAAATTATTTCATGTAAATTGTTCATTTAATCAGCTAGTATTTAAGCTTATTAAAACAGATATAAATGGAGTCTAATTTATTGTATAATGTTGCATGATATCACGTTGATGCATTTATGATATTTTCCTAATTATATTGAATATTTGTTTTCGCGGCACCGTCCGGCATTAGCAGTATTACATAACAAAAAATCGTCCGGAAACCATGTGTTGCAAAAATTAGTGACTTTTTATGGTTATATGTTGACATCACTAGTATAGCGAACTCCTGAACGTACGAAATGTCAAAATATTGCATTGGGGTAAACATATTATGATAAAATATTCATAGTTCAGTATTTTCAATACAAGAAAACATAATATTTATACATATATTTTAAACAAAATTGTAAGTAATTATAATTGAATTAGCAATGTAAAATCCAAATAAAATATGTTGATTTTTTAAGTTATAATACTGGAATGACAAGTCGTGAAATAGACAAAGAAATGAATTATGTTTTATGTTTATTAAATAAAGTGTACAGTGTAATTAAACTTATTGAAGATGTAAATTGATGAACTATAAATAATTAATTAAAATTAAAAGTACAGTTCTGACAATTAGATAATACCAACATAAAAAAATTCCGTGACATTTAGAATGTGAGTAATAAATTAAACATTTTTATTAAATTTACAAAAACGTCGGCGCGAAAAATCTTGTGTATTACACGTCCAGAAACTATTTTGCGAGTGCTCGTATTTAAAGGCCTCGCCTGCGGCTCATCCTTTCAAAATATACTCGCACTCGCAAAATAGCAGTTTCTGGACTAGTGATACAAATAACTATATTGTATATTTCCTGCTGTCAATCATTCTAAAATTATTATTGAGAAAATTGTTTTAAACCAAAAATTTATAATTTTGTTTAAGATTTTTTTCGAGAAAATCAAATTTTTACTGTGTCTGGAATCGGCGACATTAAATCATATAAATTTAGTCAATGCTTAATATTTAAAAATTATATATATTTTTCAAGAAATATTTAATAATTGTTTCGAAATAAAAAAGCAGGACTAATTTATTGTAATTTCCAGAAAGGGCGAAAATATAGTTAAGACATAAAATTTTAGTAGTGATGTTGGAATTTCCTTCTCCCATAATTTTATTCGTCATAAAACCATCAACGTTAGACCGCAGTTAAGTCATTTGAAATAAACAGTTCGCACTACACGATAACTATCTGTAGGTCGGTTAAGAAGGCGGGAAAGATTGAAGGAATCTAAAGATTTAAATTTGTTGGTGTTATAATCATATAGATATTTATATATTTAGACCGTAAACTAATTCTTTATTACTCGCGCACGGAGCAAGAGGAACAAAGATACTTTACGCTCGAAATGCATATATAATTTTAATTAAATTAACAAAATTGATATTTTTAAATTGAAAATAATTATATTTGGTTAGTTCAATCTATGTTAAATCAAATAAATTTATTTTTGTAGGTTCTAATTGTTGTTTTATTTTGCGTTAAAATAGAATTTTGATTGATTTGGACTTAATTTTACTCGAAGGTTTTTGCACATCGATTCAATAATTATAGTATACATCCGGTCTCGACTGTCTGTGTATATGCACAATCAGTGGACCGCAGGGGTTGTGCCTCCCTGAACACTCGTTCATCAGCGCAGAGCCGGCTCCAAGGGGCAAAGGGCCTGAAAAATATGAGTCCTTCATCAGGAGGAGAAGAACACTTGGCAATAAATCCGACAAGAGGAGGACATAAGAGCAGGCGGGATGCGCCTTCGGCAGAATAAAGTGTTGAATGGTTAAATGAGTCCCTTGAGGGCCAGAGCCCCAGTGACGTCATCGCTCCTCCACCACCGCCATGTTACATACATGTTTCTCCACATATGAAGCGATATACTTGTAGATTGTAGACTAACGTTTCCTTTTTACTAATGCATGTTTTATTTTAATTAGTAATTCGTTTCAAAATTATGTCGCCATAACTATGATAGTATAGTGAGTAATTTTAATTGTTATTTATGTACTAAAAGTGATAACTGATATTTTAAGGTTGAAGATTTTGTTTAGGAGTTGATGTGCAACTGAGGGTACGAAGAAAACTTAAAATCTTTTAATTCAGTTTTTTACGTTTAATAAAAGCAAGTTTCCATTTGAGTGAACAGACATACAGATCAACGAAAACAAAATTGTTTGAGGCAAGGTGTCGTCGGTCAAGTCAGTGGGCATACATACTCGTAGGTATTCGCATTTTTCAACAGTGCGTTGAAATTTCCAGAGAAGAGCGATTGAAAACCGCCGTCCGCTACACGCTCCGATTAGACAGATAAACAGTGGCATGAATATTTCATGACTCAAATACTCAATCGCGCACGAATTGTTTTTATATAGATTTCATCCCGATAGCGTCAACACTGGATGTTTATACGCGCCGCGGTAAAAATAACAAAGCCCATACGTGCCATGGTCGATCAGTCGACTTTTTACGATTTTTGTTGTTGACAGTTCGGAAAATTGGATGAGTTTATACAATAGATTTTTTTCTGTTTTTTCTGTGTGCATTTTTTATCATTTAATTTGCTAGTGTTTGGTTAATATCAATGCACAATGCAGCTTATGTACGTATTGAATAGGTTTTCAATCTCTGTATTTCAGTTTTGGTAGCGAAGTGATAGAAGAACAAACAAAATTATAGTTACAATGTAATTCTTCATGCGTACTCGTCACTGTGCATTTTATGTTTTGATATACGTTTGTATTTGGTTTGTTTGATATATGATTTTGATTTCACGAATCCATTCAAGCTTCATTTTATCAGTTTGATGTTATATTTATTTCAATTTTGTTATTAGATTGGTACATTTAGAGAATATAATCAGCTAGTTTCATTGAAAGTGGTAATAGTGAATTCGGACCCAATACAAAATTCGCATAAAATATCAGATTCAAAGTTCGAATAAATATCCGATCCAAAATTTGGATACAACATTCAATGCAAAGTTTGAATAAATCATCTAATTCAAAATTCGGATAGAATATTCGATCTGATGGCCAAATAAAACATCCGATCCTAAATTCGGATGAAATATTCAATCTGAAATTTTTACTCTTTGTAAAAAACAAATAAATTCCAATTTCATTCTATAGATATGATAATGCTAAGTAAAATTTATAAGGTATCGTACTATTATATAACTATTATTACAACAAAATTATTAATTGCTGGATCTTTTTGGACTTAAATAATGGATCGGATATTGGATTAAATTTCAGATTGTTTTAGTTAAAAGTACAAGAATAGTATTATCAAATATTGATACTAAAGTTGGTTTGAAAACGTACTAACAAATGTGTTTAACTTTGTAATTTAAATTCCATCCACGCTGTATAAAATGTAGTTTATTCAGAAATATTAGCATAATACGAACACGCTTAGAGTAAGCAACATGAAAGAATGATTTGTGTTCGGTAGCGTAAGAGCTTCACTAATATCCTCAAAATAACATGAAAAGAAATAAGCAATCCCTGAAGCAGGCTATTCATTATCATAACAACAAAACTCATTTGAAAGTCCTTTACAAGAAACGCACAACAAAAACTGCTATAGAGCCTTTTCACACGTTTGACCTGAGTCAAATCATAATCTTATCTAAGTTAAAGTGATTGATGACGGCTCATCCATCCGCGAGCGAAGCGGTACGCCGACATCGCCGTCTCCGCCGCAACTGTGATATTGAAAACGCGCCTTTATGGCGTTCAAGAACCGCTCGCTTCGCTATGAATACACATTACCAAAGAATCGGCTGCATTTGTATGTACAACAGTTACACGATCTAGATAGGGAAAACTGGATTTTGTTAGAAATAAATCAGACTACGAAGCGAAAAAATATACACACGCATCAAATCGCTTTTTGCAAGTAGAATTATTGATAGTTATGGGAAACTATATTTTTACAGGTACTATTGACTGGCTAACACGTAACTAATATATAAAAGCGACTAGAGTAACAATAGTATTTGTACAGAGTTAAAAAAAAGCAATATTCTTGTGCATTTTATAATAAGACAGGATATAACCAATAAGTGAAAAAAAATGTTATCCTATAATTTGCTATGAAAATTTCTGTGGCGTTTTCTCCATGCAAGCAAGGCAAGCGCCACTTGTGTTTGTATTTTACAAATTTAAATTTATTCTTACAATATATTTTTATTATTTTTATTTATGATTATTTATTTTGAAAATAGTTGAAAAATGTGTCATTTACTATTAGCTGTCGAAAATTCTCACACCGTTATTGCCCACCATCAAGAGCTTGGTTTGGCATTCTTTAATATAACCACTTATTTTGCCAAATAGATTAAATGATGCCTCATGTCACGATTTCCTACAAAAATAATTAATCCGAGAATGAATATGTGATTTAAGCAAGATGGAGCCTTGCCACAATTTACGCTTATTGTTACACGGCATTTAAACCGCATGCCCCCTGGAAGATATGGATAGAAAGAGGAAGTATCGTTTCATTTCGCCCTAAATCTGTGAATTTGACACCATTGAATTTTTTAATATAGGATTATCTTAAATGATGGGTATACGAAGTACCTATACGTAATTTAGAAGAATTGCAACAAAGAATAGTACAGAACTGCAACAATTTTGAGATGGGTAGAAATTTTTGATATGACATAAGCATCATTTTTTAAAAGATGCAGAGCTTGTATGGAGATGGAAGACGGGTATTTTCAACATCCATTATGAAAATGTTTGTACACATTTATTATTCATAAATAATAAAAAAATAAAAACGAATACATTTGGTTGAATACCCGTTTATTAATGTTATGATGTACAAAATGTTAAATACAAATTTATTTATTTGATATTGAACGTTAGTTATGTGAGTAAATAATTTATTATTTTCATGGTATCGAGTCGGCCTGTGGATCTAGAGAACCCTGGTTCGATTCCCACAGCCGACAAACAATTTTCACTAATTTAAATCTACCCCTGTGACTCCCCCACCACTAATATCTTTGGGGGCCGTGATTTGACGGCTGGTAACCACACTTAAATATATCACTTACCGAGATCTGCTTAGGCAGAGTGCCACACCCAGTAATGGATAAAAGGCGTGATGATATATTTATTTATTTATTTATTAAAAATTCCACATCGACCAATGGTAGTAAAAATGTTCACTTCTACATAGATGTTGAATATTATTTGCCGAGATCTGCTCGCTAGAAGAAATTAAATTGAAGAAACTAGTCCATTAAAAATAAATATTAATCAACTTTATGTATTTGCTGTTCTTGTTATTTTTTTTCTTTCATGCACTATGTTTTTATATTGACTAATATAAAAGTAAAATCCGGGCTTTAATCATTTGTCAGTCAGATGAATTATTTTGAGTTGGAAAACGAGTACTTGGGTATTTAATAATGTTGATCTTAAATAATAATTAGTATTATATCTGAAGATGGAAATCCTTTTAATAAGGAAATATAATATGTTTCTTGTAGTTATATTGCAAAGCCAAGTTTCTTTGAATAGAATCGAAGTCATTGAGTTAAAATGAGGAAATATTCATATTGCGCGTCTTTTCCTCAATATCTCGCATATAGCAGGGCATTTTTCAAATCCATCTAAAAACATTCGAGCAAAAGGCATCGTTGTGCTTGGTGACAAAAGACGTTCGCAACAATGGGGGAAGAAATAGCGGCGTCCGTGAACGATCGTGACACGAGACCGACAAGCCTCACGGCCAGTTTCAAGTGATCTGGGATCGTATATATTGAAAAATACAGGCATTGTTCACATATTCACCGCAATCTGTCTGAAAGCTGGCCGCGGGGAGAGACGACGAGTGAGCAGCGTGAAGCAAAACCATTCAAGAGATTCCTATTTGATTTCAGTTGTGTCATAGGAGCGTGTTGTAGCGCTGTATCGGCGGCCGAGCGCATATTACGCCAGGACTATAGAGCCGCAGCCGGTGATATTGAAAACCATGCCACTACAATACTCACTTCACTGACGTAGGTATTTTATTATCGCCCAATAGGACTGCGAGCGCTGCCTGCTTGTGGCATGAGTGTCAAGTGCTGAGATCAACAAATTGCGATTTTCTCTACCACTACACATTTTTAGATATAATATTCTCGCGAATTTCACAAATTCACATAAGATCACATAAATATAATAAAAAAACTCAACATTTCTACGATTATATTACAAACAAACATTTTTCCTAAATTTGTAAATATTCAAATTAATAAAAATGTAAAGTAAACACTTGGCTATGTTTCACAAAATTCAGCCTCCAAGTCACCTTATGAGAGCATCGTCAAAGGCTGGCCAGCACAGTTCAGTTAGTAACCATAGACGCGTTTCGCTCTTATTAGAGCTCATCAGTATGGTATAACTCACTTCTTCACCTAGAACAAAGTTCATATGAAGAAGCTAGTGACGAAGAATTTTGTGAAACATAGCCAAGTGTTTACTTTACATTTTTATTAAACCTTGTTTCACCAAGTGTTGGCTGACAACTAATTTTGTCTTTGTTGTTATTTAAATTGCTATTGCATAGCTTTCCCTTTTTTCGGTAGATGGCATGACTAGTTCCACAAAACTTCTCATGTCATCTTACTAGTTTGTTAGAGATCTTATTCTCTGCTGGCACAGTTCTTCGTCACCAGCTTCTTCACATGAACTTTGTTCTAGGTGAAGAAGTGAGTTATACCATACTGATGAGCTCTAATAAGAGCGAAACGCGTCTATGGTTACTAACTGAACTGTGCTGGCCAGCCTCTGACGATGCCCTCATAAGGTGACTTGGAGGCTGAATTTTGTGAAACATAGCCAAGTGTTTACTTTACATTTTTATTAAACCTTGTTTCACCAAGTGTTGGATGACAATTAATTTTGTCTTTGTTGTTATTCAAATTAATTTTATTTATTTAAAGTTGTACAGTTCTTTCAATGTTTAATGTTTACTAATTTTTATTCATTATTCCTAAATTCGCAGATATATATATATATATATATATATATATATTTACTTACTATTTAATGAATATCATAAACTACATAATACAAAAATCCCTATTTTAAGCTAATTTTCAACAATTTCAATGTAATTACTGGCGTTATAAAGCTGGCAAAATTAATTCTATTTGCTGAATTTAATGTAGAATTTTATGCTCTACAATATTTATTCGAAGCTTTTTTCTCTAAAATAATAAGGGAAGCAGGAAATTATAAAAATATGATTTTACATGTTCCCGTGTCGCAGTCACTAGTCTGTATTCAAAATTTTAAGTTTTGATCTGGTTCAACAAAAAATGCACATGTTGCGAGTTTGTAACTTTTTATATAACACTTACCGATCTTGAAAAAATATTTGGTACACTTTGCACATTATGTAGAATTAGAATATCTGATCATAGTCGTATATGTAAATTTGGTTGTGAGTTGCTGCTAGCATCAGCTTGAGCATGTACACCGCCTTGTATATATCACATAACATGAATAGTTCCGGAGTTTCGCTAACTTACTGGGCTGGTAAACAGGCTGAACGCACTTCTTTGCCTGGGAACAATAGGCGCCATATTTAACTCGCCACTCCGCGCCGTACTCGGCGTGATTACAGCGCGAAGCCCTTCGCTGCCGAGACAAAGCGGACCCGCGCCGCTTGACTTTAAACAGGGGCCTGTGGCGGTGGTGGTGGCGACGACGACGGCGGCGGAGGCTTAGCATTGTTGCCCAAGCGGCCAGCCAGCCGTGAAAGACGAGATAATGGCGGCTGCTGCTTGTGCCAGGGTGTACTGGTAGTTGCGTACCCTCTCACTATATTACTACATCAAATTGGTTCATTAGAGTACCTACATAAGGAATTAGATAGAATACAATGTTTCACATCAACTAGAGATTTCAATAATTTTATATTTATAAGTAAATGATTAAGGAAATAACATATTGTTCTGAACTTTAAATCCTTCAAATAAGGACTTACTACATAAGTAATAATTTTTGCTAATTTCAAAAAAGTTCAATTTGTTCTATAAACAGTATATCAAATTATACGCTGTAACTCAAAAACTAAAAAAGATAAGAAGATTATATAGAACCACATTTTAATCATTTTCGAACTGGTTCAACCCAAAATTCTCATTATTTGTATGTACGAGCTCTTAAACGAAGAATTTGCGAACAAACCTCTACACAAAAGAACTTTTGGATTGTTTTGAGGTTCTAAATTTATACCTAACGTTTAGTTAATGTAACTCAAATTCATTTAATTTGTTTAAACTTAAAATGTTTCTTTTACACTATAGACTATTACACTTCAATGCATTGCTGAAAATATGATTTTCCCTATGTTTACTTTTAAAATAAACGCTCTAATGTATTGCTGTCAAACTTTTTAACTGTAACTATGGTAATGATATATCCCTGTTTACTGATAAGAAAAACTCCCGGTATATATATATATATATATATATATATATATATAATAGATATTAGTTTTACGCCATTTTTAGAGTTC
This sequence comes from Pterostichus niger, assembly GCA_947425015.1. Taxonomy (NCBI): domain Eukaryota; kingdom Metazoa; phylum Arthropoda; class Insecta; order Coleoptera; family Carabidae; genus Pterostichus; species Pterostichus niger. Next base: position 1,957,682 of record OX380335.1, read on the forward strand.
GACGACCGGTAACCTCACTGCACGCGAAGAAAATATCACTGCTACGGCAGAGTACTACGTTAAAAGGCGGGATGATATTTTTATTTTTGTTTGATCTCCATATAGATGTTTTTGATCTGGGCTTTTGCTTACGTTTTTCTTGAACGAGCCAACCCTGTTACGATCATGTATGTTAGAATGTCTGGAGCCAAATTTTGACAAATAGAAATTGAAACCACCATTATCACCAGATCACCACTCCTATTATAAATTCACTCTAATATTAATATAACGAGACCACCAAAAAATGAAGCCTGAAAAATATATGAACTAAAGTGTAAATTTGTCTGAATCTCTAAATAAAATTTGACAAATGATTATGAGTAACCTCGATAACGTTGGAAGCAGCAATATTTTGATAGATTTTGTTTCTTTACAACAAAATATATCTCATTACTTTTTTACAACAAAATTATAAATTTAGTTACGTTACAATTACTTACACAAAAATACGAAAAACTGTATGGACTGGATTTCGGATCAAATATCTGATCGGGTTGGATATCAGATCGAATTTTGAATCGGAATAAATCTCGAAACGAATTTTAGATCAGATCTCGGATCGGACTTCAGATCTGATCTCGAATCAGATTTCAGTTTGGATTTCAGAATGAATACTGAATCAGATCGAATTTCGGATTGGTTCTTGAATTGAGTTAGAACGGTTCTTAAAATTATACTTCATTGTCCTGATGGCCATTTACAAACGACAGGTCACATAAAATCACGTTTAATTTTACAACTTTGGTTACAATGTTGCAAATAGAAATAATTTTGCGTTCTTCATCGATGTTTTATGACTTAAAATTAATTGTAATAGTAATCTGGTACATAGGCAATATCAATCCTTTCGCCTGTGTCATAATTAGGGAGAGAAACGCTGCAACATGAACTTTAATTTTGCATTTGTATCTATGTTTCATGCCAATGAATACTTATTAATAAAGAAATCTTCTATTTACATTTGAAATCATGTTTTTCTGATTATAAATATAAATATGTATTCCAGGACTATTTCATTTTCCACTTACATGCATTCACTTTAAATTACATAATTTCCTTCACGATCACGATTCTTCACATCTCGACTAGAGTATCTTGTTCATGTTCACGGTACGTGAGTCACTTTACAAGGAATTATTCATTTCTAACTAGGATATGCAATTGATAAAAGAAATAATTATTAAATAAATGAAGTGACTAGTTCGTTTTATTTTGTAGTAAAAATATTTTTCGGTAGTCACAAATGTTTAAGAATTCTCCTATGTATTTAACGTTTTGTTGTTTGAAATATGGTAGTTGAGATGGGAAACAGATTGTCTCAGTGACAACATTATCGACCTGTGTACGATTCTAATATTATTGACAGGTTTGTAAATAGTTTGTAGTTAATGATTAAAGTAGATACTTGGTGGTGATAACCGGTTCATTTCCATGTAAGCTGTAAGCGATCGTAGTGCAAGCACATCGTGAATGTTAACGTCGAGAACGCGTTGACGTATGTATATAGAGCCATTGTTTCTCGCTCTCCATTGTCTTAGCACCACAAACAGAAGCGGCAGTGGCAGCGGCGCTCATCAGTGCTCTCTGGCGGCCACTCAACGAACCCTTGTGGCATGTGGCGTTCACTGTGCTGCGATACGTACAATTTGCCAAACCTCAACAAAAGAAACCACTGCGAGGATTACTTGCTACGGTGGTGGTTAACACACTTCAACTCCTGCGTCTTGTTTCCTCTTCCGTGATATCCGCCATCCTCGACGCCTCGAGCAAGGGTCTGCTTGTGTACTTGTCCTGCATACTCTTCACTCTTGTGACTTACTTGGCCTTGTGTTCACTACAGAGGTCTAATTGACAGAGGATGTTGCAAAACAACTACTCTAACTCTATATTTGTTTTATTGTTTATTTACTAGACTCGCAAAATTATCTTGTATCTGTAACTTACAATTTAGAGAGAGCTTCGGTAAAAATTATGGCTGTTCGATCTCTGTCTCAAGGCACTAGCATTTTTGTTTAATTTTTGGACCAGATTTCTCGTCACTGAAGTGTTTGTTATGATTACAAAAAAATCCACCTTTACAAACAAAATGTCAGCCTTAAAATTTTGAAATATATAATCATTAAAACAATATCTCCTCTACAAATTGCAATATAATAATGCTCATATTTTCTGAAACGATTTTTTTATTTAAAATTGCTTACTGGTATTTTGTAGCATTAGTTTTATTATTCCCGAGGAGCCTAAAGACGAAATGAAATTATTTAAACAGATGTGTCTTTGTAAATATAGGAAGTAACGGATTGTAACATTAAAATATTTCAAAATTTCCAATTTAAACAAGTAAACTTATAGTTTGCTCTCTATAAAATTGATAAAAAATGCTGGCGTATTATCGCGATATATCGTTGAGCAAGTTATCTTCTCCTTTAGTACAAGAGCCACGTCCTTATAGGTAATTACTTGCCAATAAGATCGGCTATCTCTCAGTTTGGATGGTGTTAAATATCAACGACAACGAGTGCCGGTCAAGTCCAAGCTGAAAATGTTCCAACGGACGGAAGAAAACATTTAAGAAGATATGAAACGATAACAATAAAAAGTTTTGAAAACTTCTGATAGTGAGTTTATTGGAATGGTTTGTAACGTCGTTTATATGTGGCTGGGGGCCGATATAACTGCTCTCGTAAGTGGGATAAAAATATAAAACTAACGAAAACTCTCTCTTGTACGCCTTCCACAATATAACTTGTTCGTCTTTTTACAGCGTCTTGATTTTTAAAATTTCATTTACAAGTTAATTGCTTTGCTTAAAAATTTATGACAAAAATTTTCTACTAAAATTTAATTATTGTTACGCAATTTTCTTTATAGGTTTTAGTATTTCTTTCTTCCAATATTATTAAATAACGAAAATATATTCACTCAATATTTTACATCATAATTACGAGCAGGGTTCGAAGATATATATCGATCGATATATATCATGATATTTATTTTGATATATATCGTCATATTTTTGCAATGATATATATCCATTATATAAAAATATCAAATAGTTTTTGTGATATAGCCTCCGGAAAAGTGAAATTATTAGAATTTTTCAGTTTTTCTACTTTTCCGAGGCTATATCTCGAAAACTAAATGTGATATGAAAACGCGCTTAACGGCATTAATTTTCGCGTGCTTCAGTTAACTTATAAACATAGTTTCAGCGATTTTTATTTTTTTTCAATTTTCCGCCAAAAAATCGCAAAAAGCGTTTTTTTTACATTTTCTCGAAAACCAGAAGTCATATGCATTTGAAGATTGCACCATTGGATTCAGTGGATCAAAATACATATGTATGTAAATTTTCGTTTTAATAATCCTACAATTAAGGATTTTTGGTAAAATTGAATTAAAATCTGAAAAAACCAAAGGGGTACCCCTTAGGAAATAATTAAAAATATTAAATTGCATAAAATTGTATGAAAATTTGCTTATAAGTCAATTCGGACACGGGGAATTCAACGCCGTTGACCGCATTTCCATATCTTGTTTAGTTTTTGAGATATAACCTCCGGAAAAGTGAAATTTTTCGAATTTTTCAGTTTTTCTACTTTTCCGAGGCTATATCTCGAAAACTAAATGTGATATGAAAACGCGCTCAACGGCATTAATTTTCTCGTGCTTCAGTTAACTTATAAACATAGTTTCAGCGATTTTTATTTTTTTTCTATTTTCCGCCAAAAAAATCGCAAAAAGCGGTTTTTTAACATTTTCTCGAAAACCAGAAGTCATATGCATTTGAAGATTGCACCACTGGATTCAGTGGGTCAAAATACATATGTATGTAAATTTTCGTTTTAATAATCCTACGATTAAGGATTTTTGGTAAAATTGAATTAAAATCTGAAAAAACCAAAGGGGTACCCCTTAGGAAATAATTAAAAATATTAAATTGCATAAAATTGTATGAAAATTTGCTTATAAGTCAATTCGGACACGGGGAATTCAACGCCGTTGACCGCATTTCCATATCTTGTTTAGTTTTTGAGATATAGCCTCCGGAAAAGTGAAATTTTTCGAATTTTTCAGTTTTTCTAAATGTGTACAAAAACTAAAATTAAAAAATAAATATCCAAAAAGTGATATTTATCTGATATATATCCTATATATCAGATATTTTGATATTTATAATAAATATCATGATATTTACGAACCCTGATTACGAGTATATATATTGTTCGCCAAAAATTAGGAAAACTAACTTATTCAGAAAACGTATCAGCAAAACTACTAAATAATAGAAAAACAAAAATATTTGTTGAAGAGCGCTTGCTGTAGCACAATAATGATATAAAATAATCTAATTTAGATAACCTTTAATGAAGATTATTTGATTTCTTATTTAGCTTTGAACTTCAATACTAAATAAATCATCACGCCTTTTACCCATTACTGGATGTGGCACTCTGCCGTAAGCAGATCTCGGTAAGTGATATATTTTTTCGCGTAAAGTGCAATACAATAATACAAAATAAAAGCTTGAACTGTTTTTGCTTTTAATCAATAAAATTTGTTGTTTTTTTTAACATATTAATCATGAATAGAAAGTGACATGTTTTAACTATTTTAAAAATCGCTTCAACAAGTAAAAATAATAAAACAAGTACATTCAACATTCTCGTTGGTTTAATTTTATTTGTTTCACAATTTCTACTTCGTTTATACTAACGAAATTTTGACTTTCGTCAAAATAAATATTAATTTTTATCTGAGTAAAATCAATCTAAAAACTAGGTGTACAACAAGTACTGAAACCATATTTTTGTAACTAATTTTTTTGACCTACTATTTGTAATATTAATTAAAATGTAAATAACAATACTGAATCATCAGGCTTAAACATTACAAAGGTTTTGTCTATCTATTTGATATGAGATCAAAGCAATTTAAAAAAAATTATATAGGTAAAATACACGGCCCATTTCACATTAATAATTAAAATTTGTAAATATATATTACAAATATTAAAATTAAATTTATAAAATATTGAGTGGTCTCATAAAATTGTCAGCATTATTTGACAATATTATTTAATTTATTTAAAACATACTTCAACCTAAATATATTAACATTAATTGAAGTAAAACAATTAATTTCATTTATGTGTATCAAATTTTATTTTGCAACAAAGATTTCATTTTTATAACAATTTATTTATGTTACGCTGTACAACAGGATTTTAATCCCAATTATAGTCCAGGGTCCGCACTCACCGAGTCGCAGTGTGGTAGTTCATATAATATTTAGCTTGAGTGAAATTCGAACTCGGGATTTTCGGATTCGAATCCGTATCGCTATCCACACCACACTACTGACGGACAAAGAAATATTGAATATATGTTTCATAAACACATAATAAGTTACGTATATATTATATGTTGGCTTTAAGTTGTCACTTATAAACACGAATATTTATTGTCACATTCATAATAGCGATTTTATTGAGATTATGAAAAGTCAATTCAATTTTGAATCAAGCCTGTTTTCTATTTAAGTTTGACAATCATGTGTAAAGAAAGTAAATAATAGCAGAAGAGGAAATTGTGTTCCTCGCACAATGTACGCATAAAATACATCGGAACTTTTATATCCACGCAGTCTGAGCAGAAAAAACAAATCCCATTGTTTCGATAGTGGTCGCGTTCTAAATCCTGCTTTCTCTCTTCCGAAAGAATCAAAGGTTTGCACATTTCCGGAATCAAAGACAAAGTTTATATACAATCGGCGAGCGGCATACGGCGGCAGCAGCGATGTTTGTTCAACGCAACGCGATCGCTTGCCTTGTGTTTGCTCAAGTGAGCAGGCCTATCGGTATGCATAGGTAAGTCAGCTTCCGCAGTCGGTAGTTCGGCATGACGATGTTTGTACAACGTTGGACCGCCATCGAGCTTTTGATGCGGATATAGATATTCTATAGCAGTTACATATATTTAAGAGTCCGTAAAAGAAGGATTCACTAATTGTACATGCTGCTGGGTACTAGTGAAAATATTCAAATAAACCTTCATGAAGGCTAAATAAATAAATAATTATTTCTATTTATCTAACTTTCATATTTCTAACATTTTAATTTATTCCACACTTAGAATTTGTACTACCTAATTTCAGTTTTATCTATCGTAACCCTAGGATATTACACTACTGAGAGCAAAAATATTATTAAGTGTGCAAAATATTTGTTGCTCGTGACAAAAAAAAAGTCATTAGAATGCGCCAAGAAACAACAATACAAACATTTTTTCTACAACTGTCAAATAATAATAATATAAGGTGACAATTATACTATATACTGATTGTATACATTTTAGAAATTATAAACATAATTTTTGTTTTTACGTTAAAAATATTATTCAAATATATACTATAAATTTTAACAAACTGAAAAAAATATATAAATTTAACACATCAAATTAACAAACTTACTGTCTTGGCTAAAGTTGTATCCCCAGATGAGCAGTAGTAAATCTGCAACTTTTTTCCCTAGTTAAATAAATAGCTGTTATTACATAGAAGAGTGTGTTTACAGGAATGATTATAGTCTAGAAAATGAAACTTCAAACAGCAAAAAATTATTATAAAGAAATTTTAAAATCTTGAATATATCACCACAATCACAAAGTTGAGTAAAACCGTGAAAACGAAACATTTACTGACAGTGAATTGACGCAAATAGTAAAATACAAATGAATATCAGTTGTAATCACTAAAGCCCGGATATTTAGGCTCTTAAAAACACCCAAATAAGCAGGCATATAGGCCGGTAATTACTCTAAAATTATAGGTTAGGTTGAAACATTTTGTCGAGTGCTGAATTAGTCAACGAAGTATATGATAAACCTTGTCTGCTCAATAAAAGTTAGAATAGGCAACAAAAATAGGAAAAATAGGCTGTATAAGGTAAAATAGGCACAATAACCAAAATATAGATAAAATAGGCTCTAAGGCACGAAAAAAAACCTTCCATTATACGTAAACATATTACCTATGTATAGAAAAACTAAATTGCCTGAAGTATATTAAAATTTGAATCTAGGCAATTGCCTAAAAATCCTGGCTTTAGTAATCACTACTGTACTTTTATGTTACATTATAAATCCGCTAGGGCGATCAACTAATCATCAATGCGAAAATTTATTCCTTACGCTGTACAACGCTATGATATATGGTGAGAGAGTATAGATACACTTTCTAAGTTAGAATTAGAAAATAATGTTTAATAATGAACTGCGACATAATATTAAATAAACCGTTATACGTTAAACAACCGCTAATAATTTTTATGTTATTCATTTCGAAATCCAGACTAAGTGTTCCTTCATCATCTCGTCTGAAAACAACTTACTTATGCCCTAAATACTGATTTATCGGACTTCTAACGTAAGTAACTATTCTTGTAAATAATAAAACAGAAAAGAAGCATTCCGAATTTAGAGATTAACTACACGGTTATCTACACACATCATTATAATTTTCAAAGACGGTCCACTATCGGTACCAATAAAGTATCTAAACCTTAGTTTCGATACTAAATATTGTTGAGCGTGAAAAAGAACAAATATATGTATTTATTTCCAGTACAAAGAACGTTGTGCAGTAATAACCGTGTGTAGGCAGGATCTCATTTAACATTCCTCAGCGCTGAGTTCGCTTCACTAGCTCAACATCAACATCAGCTTCATACCGCATTCTCCTTGCTCATCTTGACGCACTCACGGTTCCTATTATTTATGTATGCTCTGAATGGACAAAGGAATTGTATCGAGAGAAAAGCGGATCTCAACCAACAACCAGCCGAGCTCACTGGGTTCGGGTTCTACTAGCAGAATGCCTTGGCCGAATACGCTAATTAATTTACCTACGATGCCCAGATATGCAAGAACACAAAGGAAATTTCGAGGAAATGACAACACTGCTGTCCGCTGTATTGGAATGAGCTTACCTAAATTTCTGTGAAGAATTATTATCTTGTTGATTGTAAAGCTTTGCAGGTATTTTAATTAAATAACTTGAGGTTTTTAATGGATTTTTACTTCATTTTTTTCATGATTTTTTTTTTCTTTTTGAGCGAGCACCATTTGCATTTCGGGTTGGATTTAAATCAAAACTATAAGCATGTTTTTTAACTTAACTGTGTGTATATAAATATATAAAAAAAAATTGATATTTATATTACATTTTTTATAATAGTTATTTGTATATTGTGTGAAATTCTTTCTATTCTTAGTCTTGAATGGCTAATTACAATTGAGTGAAATTTACTTTTAAAAACAAGCGCAAGTTGGCATTCCTTTCGTTCCTTATTTTTTTGATTCCTTGCTAGAGGAATGGGCGTTGAAGTAAGCTGCTTTGAGCCTGTAGCGAGCACATCGAATGACAGTTTAATGAAACTAGTGCTTAGAAGTGAAAAAAAAATCAGGTGATTGAAAATTTGTTTCATGATGAAAGTTAGGAATAAATGAACTTGTATGGAGGAGGGAAAGTGACTGTGGCTGATGCGACGATAGTGTACTGTTCCTTTGATGAATTTAATGAGTGAATATTCTGCGCATGTTTCAGAGTTTGTGCTACCCCATTTACGGGATATAGCGTCATGTTTGCATGTTATTTAATTTATTTTCTGAAGTATAGCAACACTCTATATATGTTAATATTATAAAATTAATATAATGACAAGTCATTAACAGTTTTTAAATATTTTTTTGTAAAAGTAAAATAGATAAAAATAAATTATTTTAGTTGCAGACTACCGAAAGAATGGTAAGTTCTACCCTTAATATATTAGAAGTATATAGTAATCATAGCATTGTAATTATTCTCTAAATAACTCTTTTGTCACTGGCTGAGATAGAGCTATCACAGAATAAAACAGAGAGACAACATTCGCTCCAGATGCTATGCTACATGGTGCGTATCCCTGAAGGAAGGGCTAACGGAGGCTGGAACAATGGTAAATGCGACGGTGGTGGCAGGGGGCAAAGAACACAAAGAGCGTGCAACGGACCGTGGGGCGGCGGTAGCGGCGATGGTGGCGTCACTATGATACGGGGAATTGTTTTACCGCCAGGAATTCAAAACATAACACGCGATAATTAAGCCCCTCGCCACCTCCCAGCAGGCAAAGACAAGGGATGCACAAGACAAGGATGAGCGCAGATGATGAGGGAGGAGAACTAAACAAACTGATCGTGCTAATTTAGACAACTGCCTATTGTTGTACCGCAACCAAGCTCGATTATACTTTGTTTCTTATACTTGTAGATAGCTGAACTTTTTCTCAAACATTATCTTTTGTTTAATTGTTTATTAATACTTGTTAGGTGCATTAGTTATCATTCTAATCTTTAAATCAAATGTAGTTGAACAATGTATTTCAACAGCATTTTTCATTTTAGGATGGTATTAATAATCATAATTTAATTTCAAAATCGTCGTCATTCATCATTACAGTGTCTATATCTTCTTCTAATGGCACTACAGCCCAAATCGGGCCTGGGCCTACCGGACACACCGAGCCGCAGTTTTTACACTGCCGTACTGCCGGTTTTCGTAGTCAAATGCTACATTATTTTAAGGCGTATAAGTGACTAGCTAATAGCGCCCGAGTGTGATAAATACATGTAGCTGTATTTTTTTATATTTAACGACAAATCGAACTGACGAACCTTGGTTCGGGTGACGTCACAGTATGTTAAGAGATGTGCCTTAACACGCTCGGCCACCGCGCCTGTTACAGTGTCTATATACCAGGTATATATTACCATATTCTGTCATGAGATAGGCATAGAATAAAATATTTAAGTTATGTAGAGAGTGACATGAGAAATAAAAGAAATAATTTGACAGATTCGTTAATACAAAAACTAAAATAATTATTATTTATATTTCTCGCGGAACTCTGCACAGCTTAAAGATGGCAATTTGACAGATTGATCAGTTCAATAATTTAAATAATTTTTTTTATCTCCAATAGCACTCTGTAAATAGCTTAAAGATGACATTTTAAATTTACGTTTATCTCCTGTAATTTTTAATTTTAAAAATGTTTTCTATTCACACTTTTGTTTTATGTTTTCTATATATCAAATAATAAATACCATATATGAATATAAACAGCAAATACGAAAATCAACTACTTTTATTTCACAACGAAATATCTTGGATACATATTTACCAAATAAGAATGTAAAAGTGTATTTCATTAAGTCTCATCTTATATTGATTCAAGGAAACGAACAATAAAAAAGTTATATCAATTATTTTTCTTACAGAATACTACTAGAAATAAACAACTGAAACTTTAAAACAATAAACAAAATTAATTACCAAGTTGAACAAGAAATTATGAAGTTGGGAAAAAATATCAGTTTCATAGGGTAACTTTGTTCGTTAGTTGCTTACCGGGAACTTTCGATAATTATTAGTGAAACCCTTCCAAGGTATAATTATATCCGAGAGATGCGCTTTTTGTCGGACGGAGGTGGATGGCGGAAGGCGGATCACATGTCTCCGCGAGTGCCGAGTGCGGAGTCAAAGTGGCGGCTCTCCAGAGACCTTCATTATCGATTATCAAATGAGCAGTGGTACAAGCACTGAACACTGTACATAATGGCTAGAGTTACGATGTCTCCGCGTAAAAAGGTGAAGGAGCTCTTGAAGATAAGTGCCACTGCCGCCTGCTAACGTCCTGCGAGGGCTGATCGTTTTCAGCGGCTTCAGTGTCGTCGTCTCCATGCTTGATGGTTGCTGCTAGCTACTATTTCTGCTTCTGGATATGCCAGTGGCGTAGAGACTTGATATTCATCAAATTACTCCGCTTATATCTAATGTGACCATCTTTTTTTCTTTATTTATTCTGTCAAATAATCATTTTTAAACTAGTAGGATAGATGTATACTTTATTACTCTGCACAACAGGAACTTAATCCCAATTATAGTACAAGAAACTTCAGTTTATTTATTTAACTAAAATGAAGCTAAATTCATAGGTATCCAGTTGTATGTGAAACAAATTAAAAAAATTAAATTAAAATGAGGAAAGGATTCGTCTGCGCCTCATTACTTCTTTAAAATTTATTTTCCGATATAATATCTTGACATTAAATATAATTCTTTTTGTTCGCGTAGTACAATAGGTACAAAGTATCACTCACTAACGCCTCCGTGATATTGCATTATAGCGTCAAAAGTCCTTTATTAACTTGATACTATTATTTACTTCGAACAATAAGTGTCTACTACGTCAATGCAAAATTAAAGAAATTTGAACATAAAACTTGAGTGTGGTCGGACAGCTCATTAGCCTCATAGAGGCGCGTGACAGCAGCGTGACGCAAGGACGCTACCTGAGCTCGCACTCGTTAAGCTACAGCATCACGTTACTTGCGCCACGCGGTCCGCTTTCGCTGTGGTGCGCGGCGCGGCGTCCATTGAAATCCGACGCCTCGTCGTCCGCCAATCTGCAGCGAGATAGAACTTTGCACTGAAACTTCTAGATGGCTCTGCCTTCCGTCGTTCCGAGAGAATTTTGCGTAGTCAGAATGTACGAATATATAAATATATAATAAATAAATATATATATATATATAAATATATAAATATAATATATCATCACGCCTTTTACCCATTACTGGGTGTGGCACTCTGCCTAAGCAGATCTCGGTAAGTGATATATTTTGTCGCGTGAAATGCGGTTACCAGCCGTCAAATCACGGCCCTCAAAGATATTAGTGGAGAGGGAGCCACAGGGGTAAATTTTTAAATTGGTGAAAATTGTTTGTCGGCTGTGGGGATCGAACCAGGGTTCTCAAGATCCACAGGCCGACTCGATACCACTGAGCCATCTACCCCATTATAAATATATATATATATATATATATGATATGATATGGACAAATATCCAAATGGTACATATAATAATGATGTCTCATCATTCCGTTTCGGAACATAGGGGCCGAGCACACCGAGCCGCAGTTTTTACACAGCCGTACTGCTGGTTTCTTCAGTCAAATTATTTTAAGGCGTATAAGTGACTAACTTATAGCTCCCGAGTGTGATAAATACATGTAACTGTATTTTTATATTTAACGACAAATCACATATTGTCGACAGGCGGATTCGAACTGACGAACCTTGGTTCGGGTGACGTCACTGTATGTTAAGAGATGTGTATTAACACCCTCGGCCACCGCGCCTGTTTAAAATGGTACATATAATATTATTAAAAATGAAAAAACAAAAATAGAACGTAACGGGTTTGAACTATAATTAGCAAAAAATAACATTTTATATTTAACTTTTTAATACATTTTTTAATTTCTCTATATGTTCTGGTACAGTGTGTTTATAATACTGACTAATCTGTGTTACATTGAAAATTTACCATAATTCGTTTTCAAGTAAATCGTTGTTTTAAGTATTGTACTGAAGAACACATATGTGCATACATATATAAAAATGAACTTTGAATGTTCCCCTTCTCTAGCAATCAATATGTAATGGTTATGATATCAGTGAAACGACTTAAAACGTCGTAATTTTCCTGTGTGCTATTATAAAATAGAAAATGTCACCAGTAAATATCAAGCGATTTCGTCACCCTGCTCTTCATAACTACCAAACAGAAAAATAAGGATAAAGTTGCGCAGAACGGCAGAAATACCGCATACAACACAGTTTAAACAAAATGCCACAAATCGTTATGTTTGACATTTCTGTCTCTCTAGACATTCAGCGAAATTTTCACAACAGACTGCTCCTGAGATCATTTAGAATTTTTACTTCCTTGTACGAAGTAAAGGAAGTATTGTAATCGCGAAAATTTTCGGTTCTCAGATTTCAACGGAAATAGGTGTTTTGGCCCTCCCTGAATCCATTTTGACTAATTTCGTCATGCCGTCTGTACGTACGTACGTACGTACGTATCTCGCATAACTCAAAAACAGTAAGCCGTAGAAAATTGAAACTTTATATTTAGGACTGTTATAACATCTAGTTGTGCACCTCCCTTTTTGGTCATTATACAACTACCGGAAGTGGTACTTTACTTGAAGCTTATAATAGATTTTCATGAAAAACTATATTCAAATATAATTTAAAACTTTCCAAATTTGGTATATAAGACTACTATAACAATGGAAATAACATAATAGATTTTGGTTAAAATAGACTAACCGGAAGTGGCACATTACATGAAGCTGCTAACAGTTTTCCTTGAAAAAAATGGTATTATTTTAATTTTAGAAAGGAATGCTGCAAATAAAAGTTTTAGAGAATTAAATTCTGCGTCTAGCACATTAAGAATTTTTAAATTAGCTTTTTGCATAAACGAGATATCTAAATTTAAATATTATATATTTTTTGATTTTTTTTTAAATTAAGTTTGCTATGGATTAGAACAAAAAATAAAAGATTTAATGTCAAATATGTGCAATTAAAAAAATATCTATAGTTTAATACGTGTACAAGGAAGTCATGTGGTGTCCACATCAGATATTTTAAACTATGATATACTACCAAATATTCAACATTATCAAAGCAATGATAATACAATATTTTTAGTTCTTACTCTGTATTACAGAAATTTAATCTCAATTACAGTACTGGAGTCCTGCAGTTTATAGTGGAATCCTGGAATCCTAATCTCTCAGATACAATCATATTTTGTATATAAGTTGAAATGAAATATTAAAAGACGCAAGTTTCTACCTTGATTGTATCCACTGAGCTATGATTGGATAAAACAATAGTCTCTTTTGTGAGAGATTACAGCGTAGTTGCATTTGATCTTGACTCTGACCGACCAAGAGGTCGAGAGGAAGATATGTTTACGAATTGGAGAAAAATTGTTACATTTAACCACTGAACCAATTTTACTGTTCCATATTTTAATATATATTGAAAGATAATATTTATAGTGTCATAAAATGTATGTATTAGTCTCAATACCCGAATTTAGGAATTGATAAAAAAATAACCCATTTTCTGACATGATCTAAATTTATATTTTAATGGGGTAGGTGGCTCAGTGGTATCGAGTCGGCCTGTGGATATTGAGAACCCTGCTTCAACCCCCACAGCCGACAAACAATTTTCACCACTCCTGTGGCTCCTCCTCCACTAATATCTTTGAGGGCCATGATTTGACTGCTGGTAACCGCACTTCACGTGAAGAAATATATCACTTACCGAGATCTGCGTCGGCAGTGTGCCACACCCAGTAATGAGTAAAAGGGGTGATGATATATTTATTTATTTTTCACTTATTATTATTTACTGTTTATGATTTTAAGTATATTAACAATTCCCCCAACGACCTGAGTATAATATGGGGCATTATGGTTCATAGCGCCAGCTCATAATTTACTTTGTACCTTTAAAATTAATTTTTAAATGGCTCCAAACGATTCAAACGAGATATTTTAACGTTTTCTACTTCGCTCTCACTAAAATATCTTCAACAATAAAGAACAAAACGAAATTGATGTTTAAAATTAATAAACAAAATAAAGAAACAATATTCTTAGCAACGTAACGCTACAGTTGATTAATAATCTTATACATGTTACTATAATCATAATTATTATACATTAAAACTAGTTCTAAATATTCTAATGAAAAATAAAATATTATATGCACAACGGACGTTACTAGATGAAAAGGTCCTTGGGTCGAAAATAGTCTACACATTATCATCTACATATCGCTCTTGATCCATAAATTATATTTAATTCGGTATTTGAGCCTAACATATCTTTTTAGAATATATAACTGAATTTTACGCATTGTTTATTCAGAGGACAATACGCGCTGGCCCTGAAATTATTATTATTTTGCTATGTAAATATGTCTCCATTATTAATCAACTAGTCGGAATAAAACACAATTACGTTATGATCTACCAGAGATCGAACTATAATTTAATTCCGTTTTTTAATTTTCTAGTTTACCTTCAAAAAGTAATAAAGCAATTGTTTCTATATTTTTAATTTAGCTGCATAAATCCAGCATAAAATTGTAGGATGATTATAATATTAATGAGTGAAGTTCTCTGCCGTAGTAGGTCTCGATAGGTGACATATTTTGCGCGTGATATGCGCTTGCCAGCCGTCCAATTAAGGTTCTTAAAGATGTTAATGGTGGGGAAATTACAGAGGTAATATTAATATGGAGTAAAGCTTATCGACTGCTACAATTGCATTGGGTTGTCAAATCCACATGCTGACTGAGGTATCTACCCCTTAAATTTAATAATAATAATAAAAAACAAATATTAATAATAATAATATATCAGACTACCTTTTATCCATTACTGGGTGTGGCACTCTGCCTAAGCAGATTTCGGTAAGTGATATATTTCTTCGCGTGAAGTACGGTTACCAGCCGTAAAATTTTGGCCCCCAAAGATATTAGTGAAGGGGGCGCCACAGGAGTAGATTAAAATTGGTGAAAATTGTTTGTCGGCTGTAGGGATCGAACCAGGGTTCTCAGGATCTACAGGCCGACTCGATACCACTGAGGCACCTACCCCATAAAAAAACAGTGCAATCCAATATACACAAATATATAAAAACCACATTTAGCAACAACAATGTCCTTCGCTAATTTCCCCATGCGGACATATGCCACAATACTTTGAATGAAAGCTTGTCTAATTGCCACAAATCGTTGAGTTTGACATTTCAATTTCCCGGGAGAGTTTGGAAAATTAGTGGCATATAAATTGGTCCGCTAGCGCCAATGATTAGCGCGCATGGCGGCACTCTGGAGAGGCGCTGATTATTGTTAATCGCACAATGGACGCGGAGGCGTGGGGATGTCGGCTGTGGCGGCAGCGAATGATCTCTTGTGCCTGCATGTCATGTTGAGGACACAAGATAAGGGATAATGTGAAGGTGACGTCACAATAGATCGCCGGAATTCATATTGAACACCAAATACGTTCAAGCGTTTATAGTTAGGACTGAAGATATGCGGTGACGGTGCACAATGTATTTCATCACCGGCAAGATGAGATTTCTAGCAAACACAATATTATGAATGTTTTATTTTTATAAATATTAATAGTTAGTTGAGTAAACTCATTCATTTTCATTTAATTAATGTAACTTTCACTTAACCTCAAAATGTAAAGTTGTTAACCTTAGTTGCTATGTTTTACTTAGGTATAGAAGGCTGTTTGACGCAGGAACATAGTGACGATACATGCGAGTATATGGTAATATGTTTATACGTAATTTACAGAACTCTTTAGCTTTACGGCAGTTGGCTTTATGGTCTGGAGTCGTCGTATAATTTATGACATTTAATTTCGACGGTTCATACACGGGTGGTGCTTGTCATTGGCTCCGGCCGCTCTGGGTTCGTATTCCGGAGTGATTTTGATTTCATTTTTGACTCGGCGCGTTTTCTAATTAAGTTTGCATTGGGCTACCGCCTGTAAACATTTAATATGTATTACATGAGAGATGGGATCTTCACACCCTGGGGTAACATAAAGCATACCCCTGCCTGTGCATGCGCACACGTTACGTGCTCAGCATGCGCTCGCGCGCTCACGCATCACGCGCCGCAGGGATTTCCACCTCATGTTTTTGTATCGTATCATTTTTACTCTTTGTTTTATAAATGTTTTTTTGTTTCTACGCTGACAATCGATTTTTTTAAATTAACTGAATTAGTAATGTGAAATGTTGCATGAACTAGAATTTTTAAATAAATTGTTACGACACCTTGTACGTTTTGTGCGAACTTTTTACCTTTACACTATTTACAGAACTTTCATGAATTTATTGTAGAGTAAATCTCATTTTAGCTAACTTCGATTAAATTGACTTACAGGTTAACCAATTCTAGTTTAAATTATTTTTGCTAATAAAATAATTTGTTAATATTAATATTTATTATACAAGTAACTCACGAAATTTGTACTGGCTAGTAATATGAGAAATAAGTTTTCTGTATCATTGCTTCTCTGATTACTATACTGAAAAATATTTTGAATCAAACCTATAGATAATTTAATTCTGCATCTAAATCAATTAGCATATTTATTTTTATTATTTAGTTGCTGCTGACACATTTTTAATAAGATCTGCTTCAATAATAATAAAAATATACACATGTACGAGATTGAATACAAGTGTACACATTTTAAATACCACTGAATGCAGGTTACATTATTAATATTATTATAATTAATAATTTTTTATAATTTAATTATTTCACATTATGATTGTTTAAACAAAACGGAGTAATAATATTTCAAACGAAAATCAAAAACAGTTCATTTGTTTATTATCGAAAAAATCTGAGAGTTATAGGATCTGTACTTCATTCATTTTTAATTAGAAATAAAAATGTCTGAACGATACCGAACAAGTTACAGCATACATTACGATCTTACCTGCCTATTAGTTCACAACGTTCACCAACGTTTGTTGAGTTGAGTTAGTCGAGTGTGGTATTCTCTTGTGACCGGAGCATTTTTCGTGTTTTGTTAGTGAATTAGTGAATTAATAACTGTTATTTTGTGTTTTAGTGTGTGCTGTTAATACATGAAAGATAGTGATATGGAATAGACTTCTTCAAATCCCTGGAGAGATGTAGCCGGTAGCTGATTCCTGCTCAAAGTAAGTCACAATATTATTGTTAATATAGAAAATATACTTTTGGAGAACATTGCAATTTACTTTATATTTACTTTATAATTAAAGTGGCAACGTGAACTTATATTTTCCGAAATTCGCTTTTACAGAAAACACGCTGTATATTTATAGACATCAATAACAATAATGATATATACTTTAATCAGTAAAATTGATATTAATTTAATAAACTTCCGGGAACATGAATTGATTCAATTTTTATTATATTAATATATTAAATAATCTATTTCGTAAAATCAGTAATTAAGGTTTTTTTGTTTTGTTCGATTGGTGATTATGTATATTAAATTTTTAATTACTAAAATGTGCTTTCGCGTTATTTTTAAAAAAACTTTAAAACTCAGCTAATATTAATCAAAGTTTTCCGCTAATGCTACATAAACAAAAGTGCAGTAATTTATCAGTAAGATAATAAACTTGCAACGTGACACAACACATATACTATCTCACACAATAAATGAAAAAACAAAAATCCATTTCCAAATGAATGCACAATTTCCAGAACATAAATCAGCAACGAAACTCTAAAATCTAATAAAAATATAACTTGTATTTCATAGTGTGATATGTCCATGGTGCAATGCGAAAAAGCATCAAAAAAACTAGATTAAATTTGCGAGTAGAAAAATGGCGAAAACAATATCCTCCTGTTCATGCATTCTAAAAACGCCAAATCCCGCTTGCCGTAAACACACACATACACACGGACACATTCGCTCTCGGAATTGATACATGGCAAACTGAGGCTGTGTGCGTGCAACAACATTATTTTATATTTATGTGACCACACGTACAAACAGTAAATTCAAGTTTTAATTCATAGATATGTCGGTGTGTGATACTGAACATAACTCAAACGGTGCCGGGCAGGTTCGAAAACCAATACAGCGCGTATTCACTGCGCCTGCTCAGTGGCAACTCGTCACTGACTCCAAACAGGGCACATTTCGCGAATTTTATACCTGTTCATATCAGCTCTTCTACTATAATTGAAATATATCTATCACAAAAAAATTGATTGATTTCTTAGAATATACAATAAATATTTGATAATAGAGTCACATTTTTTTTCGTATTTTGTTTATAAGGACGCACAAATGAAATGTTATAAATATTTATTAAATGAACAAATAAATCTAAATTACTATGTTATTCTGTTTTTTAATCAAAGATATGAATATCAAATGAGCTTCAAACTTATTTATAATTATATACTAAATAAAATTTACTTAAAAAAAAACATATTAAGTAAACAAATGTAGTTGAAATGAGACTAGTAGCTTCCAGACTAATAATATTTATGCTTAAAGAGCCATGGATATATTCTTCAATGTACGTAGAAATTAGAACCGTCAGGCAACTGGTGCTCTGCTCGAATCTGGCCTCGTATGCCGTTCAAATGATAAATTATTATATTGCATATCGTGCTCGATTCGCCGGTGATTGTAAAACCGAATTCGAAAATGCCCGCAGATTTATATGTTTTTAAAGTTCGTTTTAGAATTGCTTCAATTCTTCAGTTGATAAATGTGGAATATTGGCTACAATATGGGTTCCTTTAGTACCGGCTCTCACCGAAAAGAGCAGTGCATGTTTTATAAATAAATTGAATTAATAGTAAGAACTCAATTTATTTCTAGGTTTTTTTCATTATAACATTTAATAAACAAATCCTAAGCTCTCCAAACACACACCACATTCGCGAACAGTTATTTCGATTTTATTAAAACATTTTTAGGAATAATGCACATTTTCTTATTTACCTGTAGGCGCGGTGGCCGAGCGTGTTAAGGCACATCTCTTAGCATGCTGTGACGTCACCCGAACCAAGGTTCGTCGGTTCGAATCCGCCTGCCGACAATGTGTGATTTGTCGTAAAATATAAAAATACAGTTTCATGTATTTATCACACTCGGGCCCTATAAGCTAGTCACTTATACGCCTTAAATAATCTGACTAAAGAAACCGGCAGTACGGCAGTGTAAAAACTGCGGCTCGGTGTGCCCGGCCCCTATGTTCCGACACGGAATTATGGGACTCAATTTTTTTCTTATTTACCTAATTGATTACTTTTACTGAAATTTTACATGTATGTATTAAATATAATTCTTTCAAAGAAGATCGAAAAGACCGGGCTTTTAGCCGTTTTTTTAACAGGTCTTTTAACCATTTGGTTAGTCCGGTCGTTTTTAGGACCGGTCTTTTTTCAAAATTCTCAGCACTACTAAATAACTATGAACAATAACAAATATGTGTATTTCGACGCCATTTAGTGACAAATTTGGTCATTTTCTTTTTACATTTGTTTTTTATATGTTTTGTTTTCTTCAACATTTTTATTAAATGCAATTAAAAATGGATTAATCTCTTATCTCTATCTCTTATTAACCCATTAAGTCCCAACTCTAATATAAAATAAATAATTATTTACACAAAACTAACTTACTTTATTGTAAAAAAAGGGAAAAAATCATATTTCGTATTTATAAATATATTTATAAACAAATTATAGCTATGTACTTATTTAAGTACAATGGGACAGTCCGCGATCGTGTTGTATGATATATTCCATAACACTCCTTCTCGACGCATAGAGTAGTTTTAAATTTTTTGCAACACCATTTTATCTGTGCATGGCACACAGCACATCTTAGTTGTTTCGGAATCTTTTTAGGGTAATATCCAACATTATCATGGGCAATACTTGCAGGAACTGATGGTGGTTTACTTCTGTTTTCATTCATTATATATAAGCAATGTCGAATAATGTATCGGGTGAAATCCAATAAACTAATTTAATCATAAAAAGTTAAATGTTTGCTTTACTTACCTTCACTAATAAATTACACTTTTTCATACAAGCAGAAAAACTGCCAAAACATATTTACATTGCTAAACTTGTATAGAAATTATCGTTGTTAGTGTACTTATATACCGTGACAAAATACAAATTTATTTTATGGCCGATAGATGATTCTCAGCTAGAAAAAGGTGTGTACTAAATTAAGTACGGCGGGACTTAATGGGTTAATATAGCTAATTTCAAAAACCTTTCGTATCCAAATAACTAATACTGTCATTTTGTAAAATTTGGAACGAAAATTTTGACTTCTGAAAATCACGCAGATTCCATTACAATTGCTCACTGTGTCACCAATAGCTGAAATCACATGTAGCCTATTGAATGATTCAATCGTTTTGAATATTTTAATCCCAACCATTATAAAGCATTTTCCCGCCTTAATCCAATTATAAAATGGAACCAATAACAATCCAGCGTAACAAAGACAAATTAGTATTTACAGTATTATCGAAATGTTTGCGGACGCGCGACATTGGCAACATTGGATCACGAACACACAAAGGATGCATATATAAAGTAATGCTGGGCACACATGACACATTATCCATATGCAATTACGTATTAATTCGATTTAGGCGATTTGCAATACGCGGCACTCCATGTCGAATTTCACACGATGATAAGCGCCGTGACGTCCGTCACGCGACGCTGCTGCTGCCGCTGTCGCTGCTGCTGTTGGCGCCGGCATTTCCCATTTCGGTTTTACTCAATTCACGTATAACCACCGAAACATAACTGAAAGGGAAAATTCATTGGAAATTTAAATTGAAGATTACTATTTCTGTAACATTTTGCTCTCGTAATGTAATAATGGAATTCTCTGTAAATTCATACTTTTTATAGATCCGTAAATCTGTATATGATGACCACAATCGCAACGAAACTTTTCTACATATCAACAAATATTGGTGTGACTTTGTATATTATTTATAGTTGTACGGATTTATATACTTTTAGATTCATCACAGAATTCAACCATAAATAAATAAATAAATAAATAAATATATCATCACGTCTTTTACCCATTACTAGGTGTGGCACTCTGCCTAAGCAGATTTCGGTAAGTGATATATTTCTTCACATGAAGATAATCACGGCCCCCAAAGATGTTAGTGTAAGGGGAGCCACAGGGGTAACTTTAATTTGGTGAAAATTGTTTGTCGGCTGTGGGGATCGAACAAGGGTTCTCATGCTTCACAGGTCGATTCAATACCACTGAGCCATCTACTCCATAAATTGACTAATTCATAAAAAACACTTAGTACACGAGTATATTAGTAAATTATGCACCAAGGAAGTTAAATATATGATAATGCACAGAGAGCGACGGTATCTGGCCCATGCCCCAAGACATAGGTGTCTTCCGAGATCATTATCATCTAGTAACGTTCGTAGAGCATACAAAATTTTATTTTTCACTAGAACATGTATAATTACTTTTAATTTATAATTATTATTGTGTTATAGTAATGCGTATAAAAGTATTAATCAAATGTGGCTTTGCATTACCAAGGAGTGCAAAGACCAACACTACATTATTTTTATGAAATAAAAACAAAATGCAGAATGTTCTCGTATTTGCAAAATAGCCATCGTACATAATGTTTTGTATATACCTCGAGCGTAAGTAGTGTGATAGGGCCGTCGGCTTACATGTCATGTTCTAATTTTTGCACCTCAAGCAACAAAGATTACGTCTTTGGTTCATAAATAACTATTATTTACGACCATAATCAAAACTATCCAAATTATTAGAATAAATATTGTGAGCTAAGCAGAGTATACATTATCTTACTAATGTTATAATACAATAACTTTACAAACTGATTAGTGAGTGTAAAATCTTTCTTTACATATAAAATTCATGGCAGACTGAATTGAGACAGGGTAAAATGAAACAACACCAGGTTACGCAACGAAATTTCGTCCATTTCGCAGTGGTTTGTAAACAGTACGAACTGTACTCTACACATGCATCGCGTCATGCCGCACTGTTTCAATTAGAGAAATTACCTGTTAATCTACTGATTGCCACGTAATATTCATTCCAATTTAGATTATTATACATGAGCAATCACTTAGTATTAATATTATTGTGTGCAATCTATTTTAATGACAATACCTCGTATTATTTTTATGTTATAAATTCAATTCCAATTTAGCACGAAAATAATTATCTCTATTTTATTTTTTAATTTAACATTTAGTTTTAGGTTGATGATTTCAATTTTAGACTCACAGATGCAACTATTTAAACATAATTTTTTAAAACATCATACATATAAAACACACACACACACATATATATATCTGTACTTCGGAAAAAAGTTAAAGGGCATATACTACAAGACCTACTGATCATGGAACAAAAATAATATTTTTAAAATTCGCCAAATATATTGCATCGTATATAAAGGCAATATTTTGTTAAACACTAGTTGTTAGCTATTTTTAATAATTTTATTTAAATCTTCATAAAAGTAATTGTTTACACCAAATAAATGTCTGATGTTGTGTAATTAATAATTTAATTTAGTTAAATACCCCAGATCAAGCAATAAAGTACGCTAATCGAATGGTCCTAAAAATGCTCATTTCAAGTAAACCATCCTTAATTTAGCAAATTTAAAAATATAATTTCCATTATTTTTTTCCTCGAAGTACAGAGTACAGATACACCCTGTATATATATATATATATATATATATATATATATATATATATATATATATATATATAAAGGTTAGTATTAATGATAAAATTATACTAGTATTTATAGAATTTTTGTTTTCCACTCAACATATTAATTCAATTAAGTGCGAAAATATTTCATATGCTCGCAATTTTTTTATCGAAATACTAATTAAATTTATTATGAAAATATTCCATAATATTTCTGATATAAAACACGTAAATTAATATTAATATAAATCAACTCCACTCTCAAATTGAAATATGGAATCCTAATATGCACCTATAAATATAAAGCACAAAATATTTAATTAATCTGCATTCCATGTATTTATAAATTTATATATTATTCATCTATATGTATTATATTAACAGATAAATTAATAATTTTAATCAATTTCAATTCATAATACTCATATTTTGTAGAAGTGAGTTTTGTTTGTGTACTGTAAGTGGTTCAATACAGAATAAAATTTTAAATTAATAAATTATTTATTTTCATTCTAGAAATAAATAACTATAGTTCAATTTTTTAATGAATTCTGTGTCGAGAAGAAAGAACATATTTGATTTTTATTTTCTGCAGGGTTAAAATCGCAAGCATACACACATGACGTCTATCTCAATTTTTATATTCATCTCTCTCGTTTAATAGTTTGATAACTTATATACGAAAAATATGAAATAGTTTTCTATAAGCATTATGCTCTATTTTGTATTTTTGAATTTACGATATGTTTTATACGAAAGGTGTAAATTGACAGCCCTCATTTTCCGTAAAATTTCAAAACTAGAAATATAAATTTGGAATCTAGTCATTATCGTAAACAAAATATGGATATTTAGTTTGAATAAAATAATGATTGAAATTTTATAAGTAGATTAACAGTTTGTTAGTGTCAGTCTTTTAATTAAAGAATTCTTTAAAAATTAATTACACGAATGTGGAGAAGGAAGTTTGTTTAATACCAATTTGCTCGAACTTTAAAGCAACCACATTCTAGTAAGGACAAAAAATATTTGGTCCGAAAAATATTAAATCGCGAGTGAGATTTATTAAGATAATTTACCAAATACAATAATGAATTATTAAAATTATGACATTAATATTTAAAGCAAATAGTTTTTATATTTGCTTATTAAATATTAAACTGGAAAAATGATGTTCTATAGAGGGTGTTTCAGAGCAAAAAATTAAAGGGTATATTCTGTACGACGTGCTGATCATGAAACAAAAAGATTTTTTTTTTAAATCGCAAAACTATTTTCCATGTTTCCCAGTCCAAAATTTTTCGTTGCCACTGCCACTGGGTGGATGATTATGTGAAAGTTATTAATTAAATAAAATTCTATTATAAATAACTGCTAATAATTGAATTGTGTAATTATTCTTTCGTAGTTGATACCTACTTCATTGTTTGTGTTTAATAGGAAAGCGAATCTAGTGCAGTTTAGGTTAACAACCCTTAATTTTTCGAATTTAAAAAAAATTATTTTTGTTTCATGATCAGCACGTCGTACAGAATATACCCTTTAATTTTTTGCTCTAAGTTGTGAAACACCCTGTATAGAGATGAGATGAATTATCCACAATATACGAGATCTTAACGCTGCGGAAGAAAATATGTGAAATGCCTATCAATCACTTTTCCTGTTATATAATACGTGTCATACAATATTTAGTAAGCATAATATGATGGTAACTTACCAAATAGGAAACAAAACTCCATTACCCATAAGGCTGTGCGCGTGCTACTACAATTCAATATCCATCCGTTGACATTCACCACATCTAATAAAACACCAGATATAAGAAAGTTTAGTGTCAATTACTTCGCACCCTAGCTATACTTTGCACAGCACCCCACAATTCTTTCATTGCGTATTTATAATCCAGTCATCCACACTAAAATGTACACTCACCTCTGGCATGTTCTGATTCAGTCTTCAAATGGGCGACTGTAACCATCGAGAATTATTGGTAATATAAGGACCCTACACTGCGTTTTAATATTTGTACTTCGCTCTGTGATGCACCCTCTGCCTAAGGAGACTTTTGGACTATTACAGGGAATTTTATTTTCTATTTTCTCTAATGGAATGCGATGATTGAAAATGTAATTTTCTCCAAATATATTGAAGTTTGAAATTTGAAAATATATTTGCTATATTATTTTATTTATACTTTTGCGATTGTTAGTCTTACGCTCTTAGTTAGTATTATCAGAACAAGAATTAATACAAGTATCAATCAACTAAACTAAAATATCGCATAATATCAATGACAAGTAACAAAGTTCTTGCATTAAACTAACCGACAGTGTACAGCGGATTGAAATAACGAACATCAAAGTTCGCTGTGCAACCACAAATCAATTCCACGTTCCACGTCCACTTGAGGAAGACATGGCGATTGTGTCACTGCTCCACAACTTTCTAACTGATAATTTTGATTAGTTTAACTGAGAATCAACGAAAACTCCGAACCAACATATTGTTTTATGCTATATCCATAATACAGTATCTAGATGCTGAATTGTAGTGCTGATGCATACAGTCTGATATAATTGAACTGGAATACTGATATGGAGAAGTTTCGAGACATGAATGAAACTGCTTTTAAATAACTAACACTGTATCTTTTAGAGATGTGAGTATAAAAGAAAAATGTCTGTTTGGTAAAACTTCAACACTGTTTCCGTAATCAATAAATTTTAATTTGTTTTCAGTTATTCAAACAGATCTGTCGATATGAGCAATAAAATAAATTAAGTGGTTCGTTCAATTTAACACTGTAGTTTCCGGTTTTGTAAATGACAAATTAGTATGTCTCTACAGATAATAAATTTGAATTAAATGATTGTTGAAATGTTGATAGCTATGTTTTATTTATCACTAAATAATCAGATTAATTTTACAATTTCATCTAAATGTTCTATCAATGTAATTCAAAATATTTATTATTATAAATCATTATATTTTTTCCTATATTAGAGTATTTTTAGGTTCGCTAGTGAAATATATCTGAACAATAAAAAAATACAACTACTTCCAAGGGCTCAAAGTTTAATGTTTCAGTTGTTATGAAATATGAGTAAGAAAAATAATTTTGTATTGTTTCATGACGACTAGCATTATAGTCTCAACCTTTTCAACCCAGTCAAGAAATCTCAAAATATTGTTTTCTAAAATTAATCCTATTTTATCTATCTTATTCATTGCAATCCGAAACTATTATGGTTTGTGCCATCAATTTAATCCAAATATTTTCTTATTTTTGCTAAATAATAGTAAATAAAAACGAGCAAGAGATTTGTTTTTCTTACTTTAAGATTTGTAATGCTGATTTTCATTGATCTTCACCCTACATATCAGGTCTTAAAAATATATTCAATAATTATATCACAAGTGCAAGGCAAATACCTGAATATTTTCTCGAGTGCACGAATGTGCACGAGCGAAAATATTCTGATTGTATTTGACTTGCACAAGTGGTATATTGGTAGAATATTTCCCGAGAAAAAGTTCACATTCGATATTTTAAATTATTTTTATTATAATTTAATAATAATTTAAACTGTCATATAAACGTCAGTTGATCTTTAACACTTGATAAACGTCCAATGCAATTTTAGATAAAAAATATATATTTATCAAGTGGTGTAAGCAATAAAACAATTTTCGTAGAAACGTTATTAAACAAATGTAAATTTTTCATTAGTGTTGTCAAATTGACATATTCGAGTATTGCACTTGTGCAAATACCCGGGTATTTGCACAAGTGCAAATATTCACTGATATTCGATTGTGATTGGTCGAAATTTAAAAAATACTGTAACCTGATTGGTTAAAATTTTTCGAGTGAAATATTCTCCTATATTATATCTTGATTATTATTTCTAATCAATCAATATGTTAATGATAATTTCGTATTTTATGATTACTTTATAAATTATAATTGTTTCGATATTCTGTGGCAAGAATAATTTACCATTTAATACTATTTTGCATACTGATATTATAATAAAGAATATAATGGCAATTTACTGACAAGTTCGTAAAAAGTGTGGTTAAAAAGTAGGATTACTATACTTATACATTAGGGTGTCCGTTATTTGGGCGACCTTCGAATATTCTTCGGGACCCCCCCTAGATCGCCAGACATTCCAAAAAAAATGAGTTTCCCAAAAGGATTCAGTGTTTTTTTATGATTAACCCGTGCCACCGAGCGGTTGAAGTTTTAAGCCTACCGGAAAATAGGGGTATAGCAAAATAATTCTATTGTGTCGCCAGTTAGCGTAAAATAGACATGCGGGATATGTTTTCCTATGAAATTGATGATTCTGAACACGAATCTGTTGTCAAAATGTTGCTATCAGTCGAAGTTTTAGTAATAATTGCAAAATATATCGGGGGGTCCCGAAGAATATTCGAAGGTCGCCCAAATAACGGACACCCTATTATACATAAAACTAAAATATAAACAACATAATAAGTTATAGTTATACCGAAATGATGGTAATGAGCAATGTCCAGAGCCGAGATTAGCTTTAGTATTCAATCCTCCATCATATCATAAAGGAAGGTACATCTTCATCAACTGATATGTTAGCCGGAACAGTGAACACCATTTCCTCGGCGTCGGCGTCGGCGTCGGCACTCGGCAGGAACGTTACATGTCGGCGGACAAACGCCAGGACAGGAATGAATTGCTTACAGAAATGAACCACGCCGAGGCTAACTGCGGCAGACATGATGCATGCGCTGCCCACAACGTTGCTACATCACTCATTCAAATGAACGTGCGTTATTTATACTTGTCTCGTGTACTAAATAAACACCTCTGCTTGCTGCTATCCTCGTACCCTTCCACATTGTACTTTCTCGATTAAGGGAAGGGGTGGTGGCTGCGCGGGTGTGCATATACATACTAGCATTTTATTTTGTCCACTATTGCTATCTCGAGAACTACAAGACATACGAGGTCGGTTAAATTATTGAACAATTTTTATTTTACAAGACTATTTTAATGAGCATATAAAACATCAACCAGTGGTTTATAAAATCGGTCTGTCAATCAGTCTCTGTGAAAGCATGATAACATAAAAACGCGGTGCAAGTAAGTTTTCAATTTATACAGTTTTATCCACGATCTATGATGTCTCTCTTCTGCTTACATTTGTTTTGTATAATATTATTTTAATTTTGTGAACAGCAAATTCATCGCATTAAAATATTATATAGGAACTCTACAGTAAGCAAGTAAACATAAACAATTCTAGTATAATAATGAATATAGTAATATGAACCCAGTCGTTGCGCACCCCTCCTTTTAGCCACGAGGGAAGCAGCTACTCGGAGTCGAGGGAACGTTCCACACAAGGCCATACACAGGTCCCTGTGTATTGTTTCAATAGAGCGGCGCTGGTCTGTCGGCGCTGTAATCAATCAAACGTGTACTAGCCTCGGGGTAATTAGTTCAGACAGGGACAGGTGCGGCGGCGGCGGCGTGGCCGCCACGACGGATATCTGGCGGCACTTGCACATGTTCATCGCACGTCTCACGTCGCCCAAAATTATCCCCAAGTATCGGATCTGGAAACTCCAATATTGCCTAGATAAACAATGAACATTATTTACACTACAGTGAAACATACTGCAGTTCTCAAGAGCTGTTCGTTCAGTCCTCATTGCCTCTCAAAACTATCTCTTCTCTTACACTTACATTCACTGCCCATTGTTTAACTAAACAACAAATGCAATTAACATGAAAAAAAAAATTTGCCATTAAAAGTGTTTGTGAAACATTTGGTAGATTTGTCTTGGTACATAATTACACCATACAGTGGAATCGCGCCAGTCTGTGGATTTGAGAACCTGAGTTTGATTCCCACAGCCGACAAACTTTGCACTATAATTAAATTACCCCTGTGGCTTCTGTACCAGTTACGTCTTTGAGGACTCGTGATTTGACGGCTGGTAAGCAAATTTCATATATATATATATATATATATATATATACGGTGAAATATCGCGAGAAATACACATCGAATCAAAAACAAAAAACACGTGTATAATATTTTTTACATAAAATAAAAACCTTGAAATAAAGACAGCAAATTGTCCTGCAAATAAACATGGTGTACAATTAGGTTAAGTGTTTTAAAATGCTCTATAGTTTAATTTTATGAAACATTAAAATAGAATCTACCAATATTTATGTCATAATTATTTTATTTCATTTGTTACTCTGCACAAAATGAACTTAATCCCAAATATAAAATAAGGAATGAGATTAAATTAGATATATATTTGAAACTGGAACTACATAGATATTTTCGGTCACAACAAGCAGTGGTCTTTGCTCTAATACGCTCGACCGCACTGACATTTAAAAAATGTAAAATAAATAATAAATATACCATCACGCCTTTTACCCATTACTGGGTGTGGCACTCTGCCGTAAGCAGATCTCGGTAAGTGATGTATTTAAAATCACGACCCCCAAAGATGTTAGTGGAGGGGGAGCCACAGGGGTAGATTTAATTTGGTGAAAATTGTTTATCGGCTGTGGGGTTTTCAATATCCACAGGCCGACTCGATACCACTGTACCACCTACCTCATATTTATTAAAAATGTAAAACATTAATAATGGTTTAGCACTTTCACAATTTTTTATATAAACTTGTTTAATCAGTCAATCAAAATTTTATGGTAACAAGGCTGCATCTAAATTTTTCTTTAAAATATATATTTTTTTAGATTGTTCTGTTGTTGATCTCATATATTTCTTCTACCACATGATATATCTTTCTATCAGATTACCTCACATGCAAATTAACGATAACCAATTTCAATTGCTCATACATCAGTGTTGATTAAGACGATTTGTTATCTGATTCTAAACCAATTCCCGTTATTTATAGTGTAATTATGGGTTCATAAGTACAATTTATAATCCTTAAATCACCTAAATCTGATTCAGAGCTACCTATCAAATAAATTTACTCATAGTTCTGAAATTATTATGAACTTTGTTTATCATCTCCATTTAGTTAATCAATCAGTAATCACGGTCTCCTAGGATGTAAGTGTAAACGATGAAAAAAAGTATGACACTGTGTTCAAAGCTATTGAATTACAATTATTTATTTATTCTATTTTGTATAACAGGAACATAGTGCCAATTACAATACAAGATCTGCAGGTACAATTTGTTGTAACGATAGTCACACCTAAATAAAATTTTAGATAAACATTTAAAATGATACAAACAAAACAATATATCATATTAACTGTAACTGAAAAGTTTGGAGTTCGCAAACATTTCATTTAGCACGTGCAATTAATGTTTTAATTTTATTGACGTGAACGCTAGCATTAGTGGTTTACGAAAAAAAGATTTAGTTGCTATGCTCGCTTAAAATTAAATAATCTTTTTTGTACTCAGCACCGACGCGACGTTGTATAGTGAAATCTCTGATATTTTGTGCCTTTAAAAATCATGTGAAAAATCTCTGCATAATATATCATTCACTTCAAATTTAATGTTTTTGTATATGTTTGGAATTTTATAGTTTTCTTTATTTTTATTCTGACGTTTCATTGTTAATTTATGTCAGGGTTCGAAGATATATATCGATCGATATATATCATGATATTTATTTTGATATATATCGTCATATTTTTGCAATGATATATATATATATCCATTATATAAAAATATCATATAGTTTTTGTGATATAGCCTCCGGAAAAGTGAAATTTTTCGTATTTTTCAATTTTTCTACTTTTCCGAGGCTATATCTCAAAAACTAAGTGTGATATGAAAACGCGCTCAACGGCATTAATTTTCTCGTGCTTCAGTTAACTTATAAACATAGTTTCAGCGATTTTTATTTTTTTCAATTTTCCGCCAAAAAAAATCGCAAAAAGCTGTTTTTTAACATTTTCTCGAAAACCAGAAGTCATATGCATTTGAAGATTGCACCACTGGATTCAGTGCGTCAAAATACATATGTATGTAATTTTTCGTTTTAATAATCCTACGATTAAGGATTTTTGGGAAAATTGAATTAAAACCTGAAAAAACCAAAGGGGTACCCCTTAGGAAATAATTAAAA
Organism: Pterostichus niger; assembly: GCA_947425015.1. Taxonomy (NCBI): domain Eukaryota; kingdom Metazoa; phylum Arthropoda; class Insecta; order Coleoptera; family Carabidae; genus Pterostichus; species Pterostichus niger. Next base: position 1,989,113 of record OX380335.1, read on the forward strand.
ATATTAAATTGCTTAAAATTGTATGAAAATTTGCTTATAAGTCAATTCGGACATGGGGAATTCAACGCCGTTGAGCGCATTTCCATATCTTGTTTAGTTTTTGAGATATAGCCTCCGGAAAAGTGAAATTTTTCGAATTTTTAAGTTTTTCTACTTTTCCGAGGCTATATCTCGAAAACTAAATGTGATATGAAAACGCGGTCAACGGCATTAATTTTCTCGTGCTTCAGTTAACTTATAAACATAGTTTCAGCGATTTTTATTTTTTTTCAATTTTCCGCCAAAAAATCGCAAAAAGCGGTTTTTTTACATTTTCTCGAAAACCAGAAGTCATATGCATTTGAAGATTGCACCACTGGATTCAGTGGGTCAAAATACATATGTATGTAAATTTTCGTTTTAATAATCCTACGATTAAGGATTTTTGGGAAAATTGAATTAAAATCTGAAAAAACCAAAGGGGTACCCCTTAGGAAATAATTAAAAATATTAAATTGCTTAAAATTGTATGAAAATTTGCTTATAAGTCAATTCGGACATGGGGAATTCAACGCCGTTGAGCGCATTTCCATATCTTGTTTAGTTTTTGAGATATAGCCTCCGGAAAAGTGAAATTTTTCGAATTTTTCAGTTTTTCTACTTTTACGAGGCTATATCTCGAAAACTAAATGTGATATGAAAACTTGCTCAACGGCATTAATTTTCTCGTGCTTCAGTTAACTTATAAACAGGGTTCGAAGATATATATCCATTATATAAAAATATCATATAGTCTATAATAAATACAGTATACCTCTCATTATTACTTTCATTAATTCTGTTAAAATTATATTCTAAAGATAATTCTTACTTTACTAGCTTTTGACTAACTTCACATCAACGACATAAATCCAAATTGTGTGCCATTTGTGATGTCATTAACGGCAAAGTCTGAACCATTTCCAAAATTTTTATTTGGTACTCATTTTAGAAATACAAATCCTTTAATATGGTGGAAAAGTGTAACTATCAATGAGTCAGAGTGGCCAAATAAAAGTACATTTATTGAACTATGTGAACAGTTACACACTTGCTGTAACGACCACAGCAGGGCTGGAACGATATTTCTCCACTTGGCATTGTCCAATCTCAATTACGTAATCGTCTCGGTAACGACAGAGCCGGTAAATTAGTTTTTATGTTTAAATATTTCAACCAAAAAGAAACTACAAAAAAAAACTAATTTAGATTGGATTTGGCCAAGTGAGTTTCTATCTGCAACGCTATGTTCAGGAAGTTCATCAGAAGATGATGATTTGCCCCTATCTAGGATATAGGATTATTTAAATATTCTTACTATTCTTAGTACTATATAATATTTGTGTATCCATTCAATGTATATTTACTTTTTTTCATTACCTATGTTAATTTTTTATTTAGGAGTAATAATTTATTTTGTATTTCCTATTGTGATAATAAATGTTTACAAAAACTAAAATTAAAAAATAAATATCCAAAAAGTGATATTTATCTGATATATATCCTATATATCAGATATTTTGATATTTATTATAAATATCATGATATTTACGAACCCTGATTTATGTTATATCTGGTTATGTGAACCCCTTCGTTTTGTGAACCAAATGTAACTAAATTTTCAAAGTGCGATATCAATTTAGGAATACTCGTATAATATAAATGAACAAATTAAATACAGTTTAGTTTCTAGCAAAATATAAAGTTATTCATGGGAAAACTTGAATTCTATTAGATTCTTGAATCGTTGATTCGATTTTAATATAAAAAGCAAATTGATTAGGTCATCATGTAAAGTAGGTGAGCTCTGAGCCGGTACGTTAGGGCGTGATGTCGCTTCCGGAGCGCAGAGTCCGGACTCCGGTTTATCTGCGGGCAGTAAATATCCCTCGTCGCTGACAGCAAGGTCACGAGACCGCGCTTAGGAATTATACTCATTCGCATCTCATTACGCGGCCAGCGTTGGAACGCCGTTCATTTTTTCCTCGCTCTGTCGCCGCCGCTGCTACCCTAGGCTCGCACCTTATCGCAAAATTACGATCTGTGGTGCCGGCCTCAACTTTATTACCCGTGGCCGCTCACCGCGTTCTCAAAACAATGCGATTCCTCTTACGTTATTTATTGCAAATGAACTGCATTGTTGTTATCATGTACTGTTTGCATTTCAAGATAGATAATTTACTTCAAAATTAGGTACTTATGATTACGACCGCCTTTTACAAATTTCTCTGAATATAACTTTAGTTCTCCATTAAGCTACTTTTTCTCAGGTTACTACGCTTATAAGGTGGTATTTGAGGACCCGAGTTCAATTCCCACAGTCAACATACCCTCTATTAACATCTTTGGAAACCATAATTTTACGGCTGTTAACCGAACTTCACTCGCATAAATATAACACTTATCGAGATCTGCTATAGTGGAGTGCAATATCCAGTATTGACTAAAAGGCGTCATGATATATTTATTTATTCATTTTTACTAAATTTATATGAATAATCAAAACAATTTTTGATTTATGCTCTACAATTTTGACTTATTTTATTTCTGCAGTATACTTACTGATATTTAATAATTAACAATCAGTAGATTATAATTTTGAATTATTCTGCTAGAAATATCTCATTAAACACGACAGATTTATAATAACATTTAAGATAAACAATTGACAATGTCGATTATAATTTTTAATTATACTCCTCGAAATATATCTTCAAAACATGATATATTTCTCTTCGATATCTCTTTGCCAACTTTTTAGTTTAATATACCAAACACGATAACATAATAATAATAGTTGATTACAAATTTTTCAATTATTTGAGAATAATGCCCGATATTATGTTTGTTGATAATGTTTGTAATAAGTTGTTTAAAAAAAAGTAATATAAAATTTTACTAATATGTCTATCATCTTTTTGTTTTTTAATCAACGTCGTATCTATTGTTTTCCTCGATATTCTATATACAAAAAAAAAATTGAAATATAATATTTTGTATGTTTTCCTATAAAAAACATCACTCGATATCGTGTAGTCTTCATATCAATACCGTCTTTATTTTTCTAGTTTAATATTGTTTTAGCTCTCGTCTCTTATTTTTGTTGCAAGGCGAGGCGATCTACAAGAGTAGTCTTACCTCATCATGCATCACTAAGTACGAGTGTATGTAGATGTATCTGAGTTGAAAATAAAATAATATGAAAACCTATGCAATAAATATATAGTTCTGGGTACGCCTGGATAAGAATTTAATACTGAAACATAGTATTTAATATTTTATAGTCGATAATCACGGAATTTCAATATCATCTGAACAGGGTTGGAGCGGCAAGCTCGGCCCCTGTTCACAGAACACTGTATCATCATATGTGTAACTACGCCATTTTTATTGCTTTCCTTTTTCCCCGGTTTTATTTTTTTCATATCATGAAATGAAAAATGTTATAATTTCACGCCGAATTGAATTCCTGTAGATGAAAGAACGGTTCTATTGAACCGTGTTTTTGAATACGGAATAAAAATTGCTCTATTACTATGTAAGTAAGTGGAAAATCGAGAATATGAGGAAAATGCACGTTTCCAATTCGTAGAAATATATACTTTATTATAAATTTTAACCCGAACATTTGCTGTAAGGCTTTAATAGAATATGAAAACATAAAAATTATCACTAATTTTAATTAAATAAACTGTTTGATCAACCAAAAACAAATAAAATTATACAAATTTTGATGGTTGATTTTAGTTACTGTAGCTTTTGTGATAAACTCTACCGTTGAAAGAATAAATATTAAATTTTAAAAACACCTATCAATAAAGGAATATGTTCCACTACCTGAGTATGGCTCATTACGAAACCTTTTTTGGTTTCTACTTAAGTATATAATTTAATACGAAAACTCTAACCAGATTTTAAGATGTACATATAAACATTTTTTTTATTGAAATAATAGTTTCTTATTTACGGAATTTTAATATCACAGTTTTTAACAGATTGTTACAGATAATCATGAAGTATAAAAATAAAAACAATAAAAGAATTTATTTAAAAAAAAATTTGCAACATACGAGTAATGAATAAGGTACATAGACTTTTTTATAGATCTAGAATCTAAATTTAGTCTCTTTCAAAAGTAACTAATTTGAAAGCAATGTATCCATAATGAAAACCTACCACTGAATTTTCAATAATAGCAAAAAGCAAAGTGTAGTTTCATGGCCCATTTCAAATAGATATTTTGCTCGTCTGACCGGCAGTGGTAGTGAAACTGTAAATATTTTAGTGAAATCTCAACAGCAAACGAACGAACGTCCATCGGTTTACTGTCAACGAACACACCAATTGAGCTTGGCTTGTCTTTTACTGTCTCTGTCACAAACACCGCAAACTTTAATAGCTAGAAACAATATTTAAAGTTGTACTCCACAACAGATACCCTACATTTTTCTAAACTTATTTTAAACGGTCTTAACAACATTCCAGCAGTACGATGCTGTGGTTAACGTTCCGGCATTCGAATCCAAAGTTTCCAAGTTCAAATTCCACTCAAATTAAAAATATAAGAACTACCATACTACGGTTTGGTGAATCCGGACAATGTATATTGGAATTAATTTTCTATTGTACATAGTAGCATAAATCATCTTTTCTACTCCTGTTATTAAAATGTCATTGAAAGTACTGATTTCCATGGCGCTAAATAACATCTTAAACACATCTTCGAACGTTTTAGTCCCGGCTTGAAGTATTAAGTATGGGGTGAAGTTAGCTGTAGGCATCTGTCATTTTAACTTAACCTTATTTCTTAAATAACTCATAAACCATAACATTTTTATTGCTTTTAATTTGCGATCATAAAAATGTACAGTATTAACGACTGTGTGTTAATAAAAATAAATTTAAACCATATTTATTTTTGAAATAAATACTAATAATGTAGATAGAATAATAATATTCACTTCTGAGTATCCATTCTAGTAAAATAGAACTCGAAGAGATACCTAAGTCCCAAATAAATAGAGACAATGGTATTTGACATAGGGATATAATATTTTTGTGTTGCCCATTTACGATTGAATTAATATCTAGTTAATTATAATTGTCTTTTATCTATTAGTTAGATAATTTCTTTAATTATCATCTGTTGTCTTATCCAGATTTTACAAAAGAGATAATTTTTGTCTAGATTAAAAATATTGTTTTCTCAAATAAGGGAGCTACAGTTTATAGTAGAATACGAAACGTATTGTTTTGTTATACTTAGTTGAAATCAGTGAGAATACATGCTTTAAATGCAAGTTTTATCTCCGATTGTATATCATTTATTCTTTAAAGATTAGGTTGATAGCATCAATGTCATTTTTTCTTTGTATGGATAATTTTGGAATCTTTTGAATTGTATCTCGTTAATGCTAGCTAATTCATAGAATATCAAAATAATTAAATAAGATTTTAAATCTGAATTTCATGTTAATCTTCATAGTGCATTCTTTGAATATCGTTTACAATTGTAGCTAAATTCAAATAATCGATCGCCGAAGCACTTTAAAATTGCACCTTGTTGATCGTTATTTTCCACTAGACAAGTTCCGAGAATGCGAGAACGAAGAGACGGTCGAAGCAGACGGAGTGCTGGCGAAATGAACATATTTGACGGACTATTGGGCACTTGAATATCAGGACCGGACCGTATTAAATTTCTCCGAGCCATTTCCATTCCACGCGTGAATGCATTTGATTACTGAGGTTTGCGACGCGCGACATAAGCGACTTTATAACCACCACATTCCTACTACAATTTCTTCAAACTAATGTATCTTGATATCAAGTATATATTATTCTTATATACATATAATGTAATAGATATTTATTTATTTATTTATTTATTTAAATCACTACCCAACAGGTAAAACCTAATAATAGGGTTGAAAAAACTTATGTAACGTTACACAGAAAATGAAGCGAATATAAAAGTTAATACAAGTTATACAGAAAAGTACAATTAATTGTGAGACATATAATTTATAATATTCTTATAGAAACAAGCGTAATTAGTTGAGAAGAGGTCAACCTCAAGATTCAAACCATTAAATAAACTACACATACGAACTATGGGAGATTGCAGAAGCAAATTTGTTCTTGCAGGTGGGAGGTAAAACATATTTTGACTTCGAGTACAAATAACAGGAACAAGAAAGTTTAAAAGATATAGGCAATTCGAATCATCTATAAAATAATTAATTAATTTATAAAGATACAAAACAGATGAAATGCTACCTTAGTAATAACGCGTCAATCTGTGGATTTAGAAACTCGAGTTCGATTCTCACGACAAACCAACTTTCATCACATTAATATTACCTCTGTGGCTTCCCTGCCACTAAAATCTTTGGAACCCAGAAAGTAGCCTATTGGCCTATCTATGTTTGATGTTTATATTTCCTAAAAATGATTTATTTCATTAACTTAACTTATTAATTTGACGGCTGGTAACCGCACTTCAAGCGAATAATTATATCACTTACCGAAATCTGCTTAGGCAGAGTGCCATACCCAATAATGGGTAAAAGGCGTGATGATATATTTATTTTTACTTAGATTATAATGAACTATTAACCACTCGTTGTTGTGTAAACCGTGACTAATGTTAAAACGGCCACATAAAAATCAATTTACCACACGGTCGTAAATAAAGGATGTATATATATTTGTCGACGATATAAATTTCAATAAAAACAATGAGTATGGTATTGCAAGAACAAAGGTGAACTTTTAATGTTTGTTTTGTCCAAGCATAAAAATAAATAAATGTAAGCACATTGTTTCCCTAGTGGCAAATATTGATAAGAAGAAAGGTTTCTACTTCACTGATCATTTCTTTAACTATAACAATTTGAAGCTGGGAGCAGACAACGAGCAACGAGCCCCATAAGTGTAATTTGAATGACGCAGCTCTCTCGCTCCTCGCCAGCATAGTACAGTTTGCGTTTCCTGAAGTAACAATTGGATCGGCGTTTCCAGGCTCATTTCGCTGTAATAACCGTTAGCCTAGGCTAGGATATGTGCCTCCGCTCGCCGGCCGATTGTTATCCGATGTTGCTGCGACTCTTGTAATGCAAAACGGCTATTCGGACCCATTGTGATTCCGGAATGCTCATGAATAGCCGGTCCTACAATACATATCTAAATAATATTTTCCTGTTTACAATGAGAATTCTGATTAGAATACTGGATTCAAATTTAATGTAGTTTTGCTATAATGTTTAGGTTTGTGTTGTATTTGCTGAATTATGTTAATTTTATGTAGATTATTTTAGCAAATAAAACATCAATGACAATCTATTTACATTACAAATTTATATTAACTTTATATGATTTGCTAGTATTAACTGTCACAATTTAATTTGCATTTTTATATCCAACTATGAATTATAAATAGATAGCTTTGCATTTCAGGTATTTATTATACGCTGAAATTGCACTTTAACAGCACCAGTTCTACTCAAATTATGGAATATTCAACTTGGCACCTTTCGAAATCTACGTTAAATGGGAATATCTCTCTATTAATTCTCTACAAGGTTCTGTTAATATAGAGCTACAGTTGATAGATCGGAAGACCTTAATAGAATATCATATAATGAGCATCGAAAGTGGCAAATTACAAGCGAATTAAAAAATGGAGACACAAGGCGCGTAACACCGAGTAATTCAAATATAGGAACACTATAATAACACTTTCGAGTGTATCATGTACATTATTTTTCAGACGACCACAAAATATTTTTCTTTAAGTTGTCAGTATTGCCGTTATTTTAGGTGTACCAACTGTAATAATAATATTAAAAATGAGTAAATAAGTCATGATTATTTTTTTAAATGAAGAAAAAAAAGAAAATAAAGAGTGATATCCAAAAATATTGCGTATAATTAATAAAAATGTATGTGTGTAAATATCTAAATCTGTCAAGATGTCGATTTATTATAATATAACAAAAGTTTTAATTTTGTATTCGTTGTTTATCCAGGAACCATGAGTTGTTAATTAGTTGAAGTCGAACTGCTATGTTATAATAATGTATAAGCATGTGTTATTTCCAACTTTCCGCAACAATTTAGAAAGTTGTTATGGGTCATAAGTGATTGTGCAAATAATATAATATTTGATAGTTTTGTAGAATGAGCACGAAAGATGTCTGATAAACAAATATGTGGTAAAATGAACAAACATGAGTGGTAGCATGATGTTAGTTATAGTTAAGAACAAAGCAGCAGCATCAAGTAATGCGCATGCATTGTAATAAAGTGGGTTTTGAAGTGGCAAGGATGGGTAGCATGTTAACTGGAACACGCTATAAATATATCTGGCGTTAAGTTTATGCGGCGCAGTGCGCAGTTTTTGCAACATCCCGTATAAAAGTTTGCGAGCGTATGTTAGTGAGATTTATGAAGTCGCAACCGTGGAGACAAACGTTCGTTTTTATAATTTCTAGTTTTAAATTCTGTAGGCGTCGTGCGACGTTCTCTAGTAGCGTAGTAGCGCTGTTCGCCGCTTTGTTTATTTAGCGCTGGTGTCGGTGTGAAGCCGCGACGCGCCGAACACGCAATAAAAGACTGCGGAAGTCAACGCCAACTACGATGGCCGCACGCGGCGAATACAAATAAGAGCCACCCGGCCTGCCACCTACATTTTTCATATGCACCACCGCCGCCGCCGACACCACCCCCTGCGTTACCGCCACCGGTCCGTTTACTGGCAATATTTCAGTCGTTACGATTTTCGGAACTAAATGTAAAAAGTGTTTTATTAACCCAAGGGTCGTTACTGCTTTTTCAATCTGGCAGAATTACAAACCAAACTGGAACTCTACTTTATATGCAAACATAACACTTACAAAAATTCAATCTAATTCATTTTACACTATTATAGTTACACTGATATATTCATCACACAACAATTATTATACTTTTTCTACGAACGTAAATGAAGACAACAAAAACATGTGAAATTTCAAAAGTAAGATTAAGTTATAATGACAGGTGCAGCAATCTAACTTCACTCCGTTCTTAATATCGGTTGTTAACTTTCCGTCATGTGATTAAGATGTTATTTAGCGGCTTGAAAATCAGTACGTGAATGCCATTTTAATAACAGGAGTAGAAAAATGTTAATAAAATTTATGCCAACCAAGCTTCATACAAAATAATTTGAACGACAGTTCACTGTCAGTAATTTTACGAACATGAAAGAGAATATCGCAATGAGGAATGAGAACTTATCTAAATAAATAATAAATTTTGTTTGTAATATTACATTACGTTAAAAATTCCATATAAAACTTTGAAAAATTGCTGTAGTATGTATTTAATTTGTTTATGGTATGAGATTAATGTTACCAGTTTTGTTTTTTAATTTATTTACATTTTGTTGAAAACAAGAATGTTTATTGTTGCTTTATCATGAGTTAAAATATGACCTATTTATCCTTTATTTATTTTTGTGTTTCTTCATCATTATTTAAGTATGATTATTTTTTAAAATAAAAGAGCCATCGTAGAGATAACAAAACATTTTCTTCCAATACAAATTTTATTCATTGTATTTCTGTACTTCTGTTCAAACCACGAAAATAAATATTTAATTTAAATTATGTTCGTTATTTTGGCATTCTCAAATAAACATCAAACGGCATAAAAGCAAACAACATCTTATCTTTCTTCATTTTAAAAATTAAATGTTAAAACACAAATGTACATAAAATATGTTTAATTAAATAATTCACAAATACATTAATATTCTGTAAAACATAATTATTTTCATGAAACTTTATTCTTGAAGTGAAAATCATTATAGCAGAATATATGTTTCTACGCCGTAAAAAAATAAAGATGAGAAACCAGTAACGAATCACCAATCTGTTTAATAGGACATGAAAAAAAATCCCGGCGTTATTTAATGAACGAAGATCGTGAAATAAAAACAGAGATACGATACAGAAGACGACTGCACATTAATGATGTAGGATTGTTATTCGCAACATCCGCTCTGTCGACTCAAAGCTCTATCAATTACTACGGTTTAATATCGAAGAGCGAGACTGTATTTTCTGCTAACTTCATTTCCATTCCAATTAATTTTTATTAAGTGCTGGGATCATGATTTTTATTCTAGATTCTAGCAAAGTAAGAAAAATAAGTATATATGTTCGTTATATTTTAATTAAATTGTTTAGTTGTTTTTCTGTTTCTTATCGACAATAATATACGAATATCTATTTAATTCAAATGAAATAAATAAATTGAAACAAGAGAATCTTCGACAAAAATACTTGGAAAAATGTAATGACTCAATGAAGTTAAATGTAAATATAATTATTTATATTGAATTTCTATTTTACACTCATATGCAGGGGTTGTCACCAATTTCATGGGTTCTACAGTAAAACATAAGATAATTTAATTAAATTCGCAATGAGGTTTACTATTATTATTACTATAGAATTATTTTTTTCTGCGATTGCTATGAAAAATTGACAATTACGCTCTCATTTGTTGTTATTGTAAAGTTGACGTTTTTTGTGGAACAATCTAAAAATAACTTTGTCGTGCGTCTCCTATGGCAACCCGAAAAAAAGATATTAAATTGTTTACAATGACAACTTATGAATAGTTACCAGGGATACAAATAAAACAAAAACTTGTTATATTAAACAGAATCAATTTATTTTCAGTACGTATATATTTTTTAATAATTTAAAATGCAATCGTAGAAAAAGTATTACTCGCGTAAAGGCACTGACACTAGATTATGTTTATTTTTTAGGCTGATTTGTAAAGAGAAATACACTTACATGGTTGAATTCAAAATGTCATATAGAGCGGAAATTTTGAAAAATATACAGGGCGTTCCATCTAAAATTTTCGTTTGCACCGTAAACAGATTATTTTCACTTTTTATGTAGTAATACAAATGTAAATTCATTTTAAAAATTAATTTGAGTAGGGGTTGTATGGGACATCAGTATATTACTTACCGATATCTGTTGTGTATATATTTAATTTCTTTTTTGGTAACAATGATTCTACTTTAATATTCCTTATTATTGAAATTCCCGAAGGCAGTTCATATCAACTGGTTTCGATAGTAAGCTATGAATTCTACAACTGATAAAAGTGATGTATTAATTTGAAATATTTCCGACGTCCTTAATCCTTCTCCAATCCAACAAAGAAGTGCCACCCTATACAGCTGAGTGTAAATGAAGCTTAAGAAACGATAGGATAGGGTGCAAACGCAGCCCTACTTTGATTTCCGTTCCGGGAGTCATATTCATGTATTTTCAGCACTCGAGGGGATGAATTCACAAATTTCGATTTAGCGCTGCTGCGCTCTGATAATTGTGTAAAAATGGGATTCAGTATCGGTGCTCGGGATCTGCAGCGCTTTATGGATGCACAAATTTCCCCCGCGGACGAGGGGTGAAGAGAAAGGAAACAAATGAAAACGGAACGAGCGCTCGCGAATGTTTTGTGGGTAATATGCCCGTTACAGCAATTGCTGCAATTATTTCGCCAGTGCCAACTACTGAAAATTCCTGTTACATTTCATTTTATTGAATTTTTTTTATATTTAAATTTTATTTACATGTGTAATACATGCATTTTTATTAATATAAAATATAATTGTTAAATGTTACTAGAACAAGCGTAAACAAATGAATTCACAAAAAAATAAGTTGAATATATATATTACAATAATTTTTTATTTATTTATATATTTTTAAGTAATCTATATTAAATATCTACATTTAATAAATGTTACAATAACAGAAAAAGTTGAATAATAAGATCTGCTTCAATAATAATAAAATATACAGGTGTACACATTTTAAATTCCACTGAACGCAGGTTACATTATTAATATTATTATAATTAATAACATTTTAGAATTTAATTTTTTCACATTATGATTGCTTAAACAAAACGGTGTAGGAATATTTCAAACGAAAATCGAAAAGTGTTCATTTTTTTATTATCGAAAAAATCTGAGAGCTATAGGATCTGTACGTTATTAATTTTTAATTAGAAATAAAAATGTCTGAACGATACCGAACAAGTTACAGCATACATTACGATCTTACCTGCATATTAGTTCACAACGTTCACCAACGTTTGTTGAGTTGAGTTAGTCGAGTGCGGTATTCTCTTGTGACCGGAGCATTTTTAGTGTTTTGTTAGTGAATTAGTGAATAAATAACTGTTATTTTGCGGTTTAGTGTGTGCCGTTAATACATGAAAGGTAGTGCTATGAAATAGACTTCTTCAAATCCCTGGAGAGATGTAGCCGGTAGCTGATTCCTGCTCAATGTAAGTCACAATATTATTGTTAATATAGAAAATATAGTTTTGGAGAACGTTGCAATTTACTCTACCAAGATATATAATATATTTGACAAGTTATTAAAAGGTTATAAGCAAACTACTGGACCCAAAACAGGTTATATAAATATAATAAATACTAATTGACAACATTCACAAATAGTGGAATGTCATTTTTATAAAATTATTAGCGTCAAATTTGTTTTACATAGCAACCGCTTAATAAATGCGTAACGACATGATGATTACGATGATATAAATAACATTAAAAATATTTAAAATAATCACAAAATTAAACTACATTCAGCAATATAAATAATTACAGTAAAGATCGATCGATTACTCATCATTTTCTATCGTAGAAAAAAATGTTATATATACCTTTGATCTTTGCAGATTTCAATTAGTTCTAGCGCTCACTTTGCAAGTATTACAATCTCTAGCCTCGGTCCGCAAACTCTTGATATGTAATTAACTATTTTTGCTCCAACTGTGCATATTATTATGACGACGCATTAATTTATTTCCAAAGTAAACAAAATAACATGTTCGAATGATGTGCCATAATATAAATAAAATTGATTTGAATTTGTTAATTTAAATACAATGGAAGTAAATTTATAGTATCCTTTATAAATCCGGGTATAATTGAATATAAATTTAAAATTACAATAAAAATAATTGAAGAACACTATATTTTACTATCACAAACAATATCCGAATCTCTTCGGCCCGTGCAGCAAATTCCCTAGCTATAAATCTATAAGAATCTCACCTGATGCATCGCGCCATATTTCAGTTCCCGATGCGATATAAATTCTAATTGCACGGAACCGACACGTTCATGTGTCCCGCTCCCAAATAGGATAAACCCTCGTGGCTTACGCAGCCTCCATGCAGCCGCCGCCGCACAAATCCAACACGTATAAATCCTCATATTCGGACTTTACAGAGCCGCCCTCGTGCACGGCTTGTCAAATTCCCGGGAGCGGTCGCTCCAAATCGCTTCTTTAATTAGAAACTGATTGGCTGGTCTTACCAAAAAATTGTTATGCGGCGTGTTGAACTCGAGAGCCCGGTGGGTATTACACGAGTTTGCTGAGTTTTTTGACACGTAAATTTTATATAGAGGTTGCAAAATTCCTAAAAGGAGTGTCACTTTTCATGGATTTGCTTGTCTTATAGTCAATTCAGATATGATACTAAATAATGATATTGATAAAAAAAAATTGGTCAATTCCAATTCTATTACACAGAGAAAGATTGGGGTCCTACCAGGATTTTGTAAGCATAAAATGATGAGAACTTTATCACTGATTGTTGACGTGCTGAATTTAGATAATAAATAATGAAAGCTACAATTGAAAGTAATAAATATTTTGTTAAAACAGCATAATGAATAATATAAAACAAAGGACAACGAACTACACAAACACTAAATAACAAATTAATACCATCATTCTTACTCACGGATCATTACCACTGACTATTTGAATTATCCTTAAACTATGGCATTTATAATAACTATGACTAGCGCATCATAAGCTCGGCCGGGGTTCAAAACGTTAATACGAGTACCATGACATGTCTTAAAGATGCAATCTAATCAACAAATCTTGATTGTAAAACTTTTAAATCTGGGTTCTTTGCATTTTTAAAATTGAATCTTGTCAATTTTCTTTAAAACATACTTATGTTAAATTCTATTTATATTTACAAATCTTAGTAAGTACTTATATATCGCCGAACTTTTTTGCCAAATTAGAATTAGATTCTAAATAATTCTGCATGAGAAATGCAGTTCTGATTGTTATTATATGCTATATCAGTTAAAATCATAATTGTTACTTAACAGACGACAGCAATTATATTGTCACAGATAATTTTGAAAAATAATAGAATCAGCACATCAAAATGTTGAGTACACAGTCAAAGTCTCTTTTTCCTTTTTAATACCCTCTATTTGTAATGAAAAATATGTTTTATATTACCTTTCATTAATCGTTTTTTGGGAAATTAAATCAAAACTATGAATGTGTCATTATTATTTGTAAAAACATATATTTTTTTTCAATTTGATTACAACACTTTCAAGCTATAACTTGAAATATATATATATATATATATATATATATATATATATATATATATATATATATATATATATAATACTTATTTTATTCTTAGGATATTGACTTAAATATCAATATTGATGAATCTTACTATTTGAAAGGATTGAAAAGGTATGGATTCTGTAAACAATAAATAAGGAACAACTGTTTAATTGCAATAACAAAATATTAACCAGACATACGTTGTCAAAATTATGTCAAACTATATTCTCATTTTTATGAACTAATGAATGCAAGCAAGTGGATATATGACAATCTCCTAAATAGTGGGCAAATTTTAAAGCTCTTAATCAACAAAAAGTCAATGAATAAAAAGCAGTAAAAAGAGGAAAAGTTTATTGGTTATATTTCGCAATGTCAGTTTTAAAGTGCTTAGGTGCAAAATATCAAAATACGAGTATAAATAAATTGTTGATGAATACTCATGTTTTAATTGTATAAACCTTGATATTATTGTTAAAATATTAGAAAAATGCGCGTGGCGTCTCTTCGAAAGTTGTCATATAACATATATTATATACAATAGTTGTGGTTCCAGTCAAAATGTTTCATTTATAATAACAATAATATACAGTTAAAAGTGGATCAGTGCTAACTTCAGACACCAAGTTAAATGCATGATACGCCTTGAAGAAAATTTTTCTTTTTTCCGTTATTAGGATCGCCAGTAATTAAAATAAAAGTTTGTCTGACAAAAGTGCGTATTATAAACGACTATATTTGATGCATCTAGCTACGTACATATGTAACATTTTATTACTTTGGTTAATTAAACCATTGTACCTAACAAAAAATCTCAGTTCACAAAAACAAATCCAGCATATCAACAAAGCACTTTACTAACACAGCGAGAAAATTCACACCTGTCTAATCCGCTAACGGACGACAGCAGCCACGAATGCTGCACGGTCTAGGGTCAAAATCCCAACCCGAGGCCGCAAGAATATGAGGTTCGACCGGTCGCATCGGCGGTCGGCGTCGTGATCTACGGGCGTCGCGGGTATTCCCGAATTAGCCGGTTATCCCGAACACGGACTGCTAATGGACACAAGGGACCGCGAACGGACAAAAACATTTAAATACTCGCTGTGTAGAAAAACTCACCAGTGACCATTTCAAACACTCCCATTTTGAACTTCAGATATATCTATATTGGACTGTACTAATCCACTTTACAAGAATTTTATTTAGTTATTCAAAATAATAATTATAATCTCTCGACACTTTAAGCTCAAACATAGTACAACTTATGTCAACAATTTTAACAATATTTATATTATATAATATAAATATAATAATACACAGAAAAAAATAATAGTAAAATCTTCAATTTTCTTTAATAGTTATTTGTACACTAAATAAAATAAATAAATATATCATCACGCCTTTTACCCATCACTGGGTGTGGCACTCTGCCTACGCAGATCTCGGTAAGTGATATATTTTTTCGCGTGAAGTGCGGTTACCAGCCGTCAAATCACGGCCTCCAAAGATATTAGTGGTGGAGGAGCCACAGGGGTAGATTGTTTAAATTGGTGAAAATTGTTTGTCGGCTGTGGGGATCGAACCAGGGTTCTCAAGATCCACAGGCCGACTCGATACCACTGAGGCTGTAAAATGACTGACTGGCGTATTGATAAATGAACATTTCTACCGAATTGAGGGACACCAAATATATTTAACATTGAATGTTATTCATTGTTTTATTCGAATAGTGATACCATGGTAACACTATAATACTGCCACATTCTCGTACATTTACAAAATGAAAGAGGTGCACAACTAGATGTTATAACAGTCCTCAATACAAAATATCAATTTTCTACGGTTTACCATTTTTGAGTTATGCAAGATACATGCGTACGTACGTACAGACTTCTCGACGAAATTAGTCAAAATGAATTCAGGGAGTGTCAAAATAGATATTTCCGCTGAAATCTGAAAACCGAAAATTTTCGCGATTACAATACCTCCTTCACTTCGTACAATGAAATAAAAATGACAATGATAATACTAATGTACTTCAAATAAACATGGCGTATAATTTGTTTAAATATTCTACATGCCTTATAAATTCATTTTGGCAAACTTTTAAATATTATTTTATTAATTTTTATAAAAATGTGAAATAATAAAATTGGTACAGTGCTGTCACTGTCACAATTTTTTTGCTATGTAAACATGTCTTCAGTTTGACTTTTTGGGTAGCCAATGAAAATCAAAATAAAATATATCTTACATAACCATACTGTGATATAGCATTTAACGGACTTCCCTCATTAATGTTTATGTCCATAAGTCTTATAATTATAATTGGCGAAAATTTTTCAAAAAATCTCTCTTGTCTAGAGATCAATTGAAACACGGGGAATTCAACCTTTCAGACCGCATCTCAATATCTTGCTTAGTTTTCGAGTTATAGCCTCGGGAAAATTGAAAAACTGATTTTTAAAATTGTTTGAAAACAGCAAATCTTCTAGGGGCTATAACTCAAAAACTAAACAAGCTATTGATATGCGGTTTGAACGAGTGAATTCCCCGTGTCCGAAACTACTTGTATACAAATTTTTAGCTCATTTAAAGCAAATTAACTTTTTTGAAATTTTTTATTTTTTTTCAAGGGGTACCCCTTGGGATTTTTATGATTTTTAAACAAATTACTCTAAAACTATTTCTCGTACGAATAATGTAACGAAATTTTACATACATATGTATTTCGACGTGCTGAATCCAATGGTGTAATGTTTATGCCCATAAGTCTTATGGTTTTTGAGATAATGGTCAAAAACTGTCCGAGGAAAAAAAATTGGCGAAAATTTTTCAAAAAATAAAAATCGCTGAAAACACGCCTAGAGGTCAATTGAAACACGGGAAATTCAACCTTTCAGACCGCATCTCAATATCTTGCTTAGTTTTCGAGTTATAGCTTCGGGAAAGTTGAAAATCTGATTTTGAAAATTGTTTGCTCTAAAACTATTTCTCGTACGAGTAATGAAAAATAGAAAATACAGACACTATAAAAATCTATTTGAAATATTCTCTGACCACGAACTTGAAAAGCGATATCAACTTACAAAATATACAATTTATTATTGAATTGTTCGATAAATTAAAGTTCTATAGTTTTACGCAAAAAGCATATACTAAATGTACAACGGTAAGTAATAAATTCAATTTAAACTCAACTAATTATTTGAAGTAATTTGCCACTAGTCATGTAACTGTATTAATAGTTTTTATTCATTTAGGACATTGCATTGTTAGCAAAATACTTTTTAAAAGTCTCCATTACACTAGCCAGAAAACTAGATTTTGTACTTTCATGTGGTTTTGGATGACAAAAAGAGGAAAGACTATTCCATTTCCGGGTTTCCAAATATTCTAGGATGTAAAAGATTGTAGGCATGTAAAAATAAGGAACACATAGAACGTTTGTTTTATTATAACTAGAGAGCGGATAAGTAAGCAAAAATATTTTTTTTAAATAATCTCATTTTTTTTCCAAAAGAAACCAATAAGTTTATTATGATTTAAATTTAATATTAAATAAAGAAAAGGCTTCAGAATCTAATATGTTTTTCAAAAATATTTATTTGTGGACGTTTCAAGCTCACCATCGGCACTTTTAAATAAAGTAAAAATATAAAACAATATTTTTACGTACCTACAAATATAATTCTGTAATATATTGATTTCATTTCAAATATTGATATATACAGAACCAAATTTCAAATAAAAAAATATGTAATAACTACTGAATACAATGTTTTTATTAATCATAATGTAGTTAAATACTAAAACACAAAGATCAAATAAAAGCGAAAAAAATGTAAGCATTGTTGTTTAATTTGTATTATAAAATCATATAATTTGATTTAGAGAGAGCCATTACAATACTCGTGCAATACATATCAACCAATGGCAAGCGATGTAACAAAATTCTATATAATAGCAGTTCAGTCCATTATCTGTCGGAACATCTCTCATTTTTATTTTAATGGCATATTGGAAACATTATTCACTCTCGGGGTGGGAAATAAAAATGTGATTTTCGTTTATTTTACCTTCTCACGTTTGGTTATATGAATCTGTATTCTAATTCATTTTATGTAAATATTTATTGGAAATTTTGTTGAAAAAAGACCACCAAACGATTGTAAATGGCATTTAAATTTATTCGAAAATTTAACTAAGTTCACTTCAGAGATATGTCAGTCTTCGTTGACGCAGTAATTTTTGTTGATATTGGAAAAATTTCCTCATTTTTATGGATTATTCATTCATTAATATTTATACGTGTCTCGAATATAACGAAAATAATATTCCAGACAAGTTATTTTAAATATTAAGAGTTATACCTATTTTGTTTTTCCCATTACAATTTATAGTTACCTAAATTACATTAAAAGTGCGGACTTATTAGATTACTTAAAACAGTAATTAATTGTATTACTCTAAATAACAATAAGTGATGAGATAATGTAATTTAATAACATTAAAACTTTATTTATTATTGAAATTGATTTTTTTACAAATTGGAAAAGTATCTACGTAAAATCTATTTTACAAGATTGGTATTTTTGCTACATATTGCATTATCAGAAAATAAAAATATGGATGCAATAGTTATTACATTACAAGTACATATTGATCACTGAAACAGCTGGCTCTGATATTAAACAATTGTTGAAAATAACAATAGCTGATACTGTAATTATTTACTTATAGAGAGCCGATAGAGAAATTTTACGCCTGCGGACGAAGTTTTATATTCGTCCAAGGGTGTATAAACTATCTTTCGGATCGAAATACCTTTATCGTTTGACGTACAACTATATTCAAATGCATTATTGGAATTCATGTGACGGGGACAATTAATAAGACAATTTTAAAATATAAAAACGTTGGTTGCCATGCACCATGGTACGTCAACAATAAAACTTTACACAGGAATCTAAAAATTTAGTATACACAAGAACACGTATCTAAATACGCTATTAGATATCAGAATAGACTAAATCACCACCCGAACTACTTGGCTGTAAATCTGTTAAACAATGAAAACGAAGTTAAACTAGAAATAAACCTCTTGATTTATGTATATAAACAATATATTTCAAATTACGTATTTATTAACTAAAGTGATAATATAAATATTAGCTTCTCACATGTATTATACTTATATCATATTTACTGGTTGACTGCACAAGCTAGGTGTAATAATAAAAAAAAATGTTCAATTTTATAATATAAAAATATTGATTACATGATAGAATACATAGGTAATAATTTCATTTGCAAATTAATAGAACTGATGCTATTTCATTTAGTTTTAGTTTAATTTTTATCCATAATTATTTTAAATGACCTATTTATATATTATATAAAATAAATCATGTTTTTTACCCTATAGGGTGTGGCACTCTGCTGTAACAAATCTCGGCAAATAATATATTTATGCGCATGAAGTGCAGTCCAGCCGTCAAATCACGACATCCCCAAAGATTTTAGTGGAGGTAAACATACAAGGGTAATTTTAATGTGGTGAAAAGTGTTTATTTTATTTACTTAATAGAAATATTCTATAACAATTGTTATAATAACTTGACCTTTTGAAGTCGGGACTCGAGCTAGTGACGTGATTTAAGTAAACGAGACCAGCTCGATACCGAGATGAAATTTAAATAGTCGAGACAAGCTCGAGATCGAGACAAGATAATGATTCTTGAGACCACGTCGCCTAGACGATACTGACCCTAAGTCTCCTTAAGAAAAATAATATACATATATAATTGGTACAGTTCCCAGATCAAATATCCATATACTTCGCCAGCGTATGTAGAGCGATCCACGAAGCGTGTTTATGATAATATCCGGACAGCATGCGTGGTTTACCGAGTGATGTATCACCGCTCACCAGCCGCCAGATCACTGGAGCCCCAGGCTTTGAACCCGGTAACTGATGGTGTTTGTAGCGCAACTACGGCCTACAGACAGACACGTATTCTTGACAAGAATGCTGAATTAATAGATGCGACAACGCCTGACAGGTTTCACGCCTTTTACTAGTCTTTATTACTTTTATCTCTCGCAGGATATTTGACAATAGAAGGTAAAACTTGTAGCTCCACATATAAAGTATTCACGTCATAAATAGAATGTTTCTAAAAACAAAAGTTTTTGTTATAATTTGCTGCCTAGTAAATCAAACAACTTCTATAACACGTTCTCATTGGTCCAACGAAAAAAACGTAAAAAAAATTCATATAGTGTACTAATAGCATACTTCTCTGAAACTGATGTTAAAAGAAAAGTTCTACTGTTTGGTAGCGGTACAATATGGTAAGATCATTATTGAATATTAAACATGGAGTAGACATCAGCAAGGTACTCAAAATTTAAAGAATTTTTTAAGAAACAAGAACAGTTTAATAAGTTCATTTGTCCTCCTGATATTTAACTACAAAAGTAAGTAGGTACATAGTTTGTATTCTTGTCTTCTTTATGTTATTTTAATTTTTGGTATTTCCGCAGCATGTAGGTGCAACGAATTAGATAATATAAGGATAGACAATATTGAAGCTACCCTATTTGCCGAGATAGACTTATTTATTTTACATTTAACAATACATGAAATATTAAGATATTCCTAAACGATTACGTAAATTGTTTGATACGGAGGATACACTATAATAATAATCTGCCATGTTTTTCTGTCGAAACTCTAGCTTTGCCAGTCACGAATAAAATGAAAAATGTATTATCTTATTTTTGTTCTTAGAACTTTAAATATAATTCATAAGATGATTTAGAGACATATTTATAGTTTTTAAAAAGCTAAATTTCAGAGTATATGACTCGTGTTTTAAATTATTGTTCTGTTTTTATGGTCTGTGTAAAAAAGTTTGACTATTTCTAATATTTCTGATGCAATAGATGAAATTTCAGTGCTTTATAATGTAAGCAATTTCTAAACATATTAGGTACCTGTATACAAAGCAATTTAGTATTTAGAACCAAATTTTATCACCAGATGTCATACTTTAATGTGGAAATCGCAAATATTTTGTAAAGTTGGATCAGTATGAGATTACAGTGTTTAGGATGTATTTGATCTTGATTTTCATTGGCTGAGCAAAATGTTGAATTGAAGACATATATATATAGCACAAAAATCCTACTATAGTAACAATGTAAACCAATCTTCTTGTTTGTCATTTTTATAAATGTGCTAAATAATATTTAAAAGTTTCCTTAAATGAATCTACAAGAAATTTTAAAACATGTATTCAAAGCATACGGTATCTTTAATTGCAGGACAATTAACGATCGCTATTACAAAATTCTTATACTATAGAAGTACATCTTTATTTTGGCTACTTTTGTCAGCCAATCAGAAGCAAGATTAAACGCGCCCTATAATCTTATAATCACATTATAATCTCTTCTCGAATGGACTTTGAATAAAATTTAATAACGAATTTCAGTTTTTTATGTGTACACTATTTAATTAGTACTAGTGCATAGTGGATTTAATTTAATACATTATTTTTTCTTTTAGATATTCTTTTAGAATATATATATATATATATATATATATATATATATATATATATATATATATATATATATATATATATATATATATATTCTAAAGGTCACAGCTATTTTTATTTATTTATTATAATTTAACTTTATATACTTGTAGATTCACGAAAGTAAATCTATAAAAAGCATCATCATTATTATTCCAAATTAATATTTGCTAACTAACCAATGAAAACGAAATCTCAAACAGATAAAAAGCAGCATAAATATGAAATGATTGGTGTAGAAAGATCGGAAAGTGCTAGCCAATTAGCAAGATTTCTTAGGGACGGAGAAGTCACTCGAAGCCATGGACTAAGAGCTCTCGACTTAATGAGAGATACGGCAAAAAAATCGTCTTGTGCTCGTATACCTCTCATTAACCGTGCTGCGACTTTCACATTCACACACCGCGGAATGTGAAATATAGATTAGAGTACGACAGTGATAACAAGTCATGGCCCTTTCGAGGGCTTTGTGCGACCCGATGTAGTCTGTTTCGATTTGCAAAAAATGGCAAATATCATTATCAACTGAAGTACCTAATAATAATAATAAAATAAAATAAATAAATATATCATCACGTCTTTTACTCATTACTGAGTGTGGCATTCTGTCGTAAGCAGATCTCGGTAAGTGATATATTTCTTCGCGTGAAGTGCGGTTACCAGCTGTCAAATCACGGTCACCAAAGATGGTAGTGGACGGGGAGCCACAGAGGTAGATTTAAATTGGTGCAAATTGTTTGTCGCCTGTGGGAATGAAACCAGGGTTCTCAAGATCCACAGGCCGACTCGATACCTCTGAGCCACCTACCCCATAATTAATATTATTAGTTTTTCTCTGTATTATTTCATTTTCTATATCGCTTATTTATTGTTATATTATAATTAAAAATCTATTTTACAAATGATAATTTAGTTTTTATCAATATCCCTAACTAAAAAAAAGAAACTACTTGATCAGACAAACTTACTTTTCACACATGTGCGGAAAGCAGTACTTTTTACATGGGGCAAATGTATGCTTTTCGTACGTAAAATGAATGCATACACGTCTATTTTCTGTCACGGTCATATAAAATAATTATTTATGACATAAAAACGAAAAATGCACCTTTTCATACATTTCTCATAGATTATTTTACTTTAATTGTAAGGATTTTTAATTTCAAAAATTTATTGATTTATTTTAGCGGCCGAAATGTATTTTACGTAAAATAACCATCACCTAACATTAATTCTTCACTGAAAAGGTTAGAACAAATATCATAACAAAATAAAAATGAAAAATTGAGCCACATCCATCATAACTAGAAATAACGGTATGATTTCGCATTAGTGACATCCAAATGACATCTGCCAATCATCTAAATTTCTAATTTATTTTTAAAAAAATCACTTTCTGATAGAATGATGAAAAAAATTATATGTATACTTCATGAAGAAAATGTCATTCTTCCCTGTGATGCTTTATACCCCTATAAATGAAACGGCAAGAAATGCCGCACTTTCTTCGCTTAATATACAAATATTTTAGACGGAGGAAGCGGAATTGATTTTCTATTTAACCCGAGATGCTCATCCCTAGAATATGGAGTTGCTAAAACTAATAATTAATATTACAAATTGTTGTTGTTTATCGGAAAATTTCTAATTCAGGACAGAAACAAAAAATGCATGAATTGAAAACTTAAAGCCTTTCATAATCCGATACTTTAAAAAGTTTAGTTAAATTAAAATGAAGGGAAACCACATCAGAAATAATGAAGGTAGTTAGAAAATATTTTCATTGAAAACCTTCGAGTGTTTACCTAGTAACCTTTTAAGAAACTCGTAATCAAAAGTAATTAGTTCATTATATAGATGAATTCGATAACATCTTTTGATAGTCTTCTGTTGTTACCTTGGCGTTGCTGCGTAAAAGCAATTAAATGATTTAATTGGTGCACATTAAATTTGTTCGTGAGGTTCGAAACTTGAAATTAGTTTTCCAGCGTGTTTCCATATAAAATATTACTGTAAATCTTTGGTTAGTTAGATTTAAATTGCATACGAGCGAAAATTCATCAACTGTAATTTACGTACACATTGCTTTGAACAGTTTCAAGTAAAAGAACAAATCGTATCTTTTATGCTTATACTGACGTATTTGCTCTTTATATTGCTAATTAGTATTTTCTCCAATTAAACTCAGCAAATAAAATAATATTAATTACGAAAATATTACAAACCTGTGTGTTTATACTGATGTAGATCTAATTAGTAACACAGTTTTTATCTTCAGTTAATCAATGTTTTATTTTAATATTTATACATACTTGCCCAGAGGCGTCCTTACTTATTAAAGGGTTGCAGTTTCACTATGAAATTA
Source organism: Pterostichus niger (assembly GCA_947425015.1). Classification (NCBI taxonomy): domain Eukaryota; kingdom Metazoa; phylum Arthropoda; class Insecta; order Coleoptera; family Carabidae; genus Pterostichus; species Pterostichus niger. Next base: position 2,013,604 of record OX380335.1, read on the forward strand.
TTTTTAATTTGAGAATATATTGATATAAAAGACATATTTAGAAAGCAGAAAAAATGCAGTCGTAATAAATCAGGCGTCTATCAAGCATGTTCAAACCTTATTTACAGCAACAAATAAAAAATAACAACGAACTTAGATACATTTAAAATGAACTACAATAAATTCCTATTTTTGCATATTAATCATGAAAGCTTTTTTATGGAAAATCGTACAGAAAATAACAAATTTTTATTATTTTTATTCCCTTTAATTAAATGTTGTTTTTAATTTATTTAAGAACATGATATCGAAATTTGAACATAGTCACATTAAAGCTGAGTACCATACTCAGTAATAAGTAATTTAACTGGCATCGTATTTCTCGAGATCCACATATATGTTCATCGTCCTTTGGACATCTTCACCTTAAATTATCTTTGTACGAGTAGTTTCTAGTTTATACCGTAACTATTTATTATCTTATGTAGTCATTATACTTCTAACAATATTCTTATTTAAAAGTATGTATAGGAAACTATTTTCTTTTATTTATAAAAGTTATTTTGCAACGTTTTAAGGATAAAAGTTCATCAAAGTAAATATAGAATATAAATTGATCCCGTTAGGCAAGTTAATAAGATCTGGAATTAAGTTTCGTTGGAAGAATGACGTTTAGATTCTCCGCTAGATTAAAAGACATTTTGGGGATGTTTGTTGTGGTTGTTGGCTCGTTCAAATAAATAAAGAAAAAGCATTTTTCATCAGATAAGCGGCCAGTGTACGACGAGTTAATAAGTCCGAACTATAAAAATGTATTTGCTGACGTAGCTAGCAGATAAGAAAAATGGCGCCGTCAACAAAAGCAACAAAACTTTTTTAATTACGGACGCGCGGTGGACGAAGGCGCGGCGCAAGTTCTAAAACAAACACGAGACGACGACGGCGGCGGCAGCGGCAGAGACGCGCCATACGCTTGACCACAATTTAACTTCGGTAATGAGCCCGCAACTTATCAGCCCATCAGCCGTGTTTGACTGCGGACCATTATGGCGCACATTTAAACTAACTTTTTCGCCATCTTCGCATCGATCGCGTGCTGCTATCATATAAACGGTATGCGACCAAACGAAATGCGCCACCCCGTTTCTAATTACTGATGTTCTGATTTGCGCACTGCTGTTTTTCAACCATTGATAATTGAGTTACGCGCTCATGTGAAATTATTGCATTATTCATTTTTTGAACTTTTGTGTCAATATTTTTTTTAATTATTCTTATTACGAAAGATAATAGTCCAGCCAGTGGGACAAAAAATAAATTGATAATAGCTTTGTTCCAGCAAGCAATCAGAAATTAGTTTGATGTATTTTTTAACTGCGCATGCTTCGGATTATAATTTGTCCAATTATTTTATGATACTCGAATTACAATTTATAAACTGACCAAAAACATTCATAATGTGGTAAACTAAGTTCTATGCTCGCGAACACATTCCAATTTTGTATGTGTATAAAAGTATAAAAAAAACTACAGTCACAGGTAGAGCCATGTATAAGTGGTTAAGATAGAGAGGAGGTCAACGACTCATAGATGGCAGCACCATGATCAATATCGATTCACGATCGATATGATTGATCTTTCAAACGAAGCTTTGCCGAGTATAAACTTAGTGCATTGTGAGGTTATTGTTTGGTCGCGTAAAGTAGACGAACGTGCAAACACTTTCAAAAATGTTGGACAGGAAGAAGATTCGGGCCGTGATAAAATTTTATTTTTTGAAGGGGAAAACGGCAACTCAAATAAAAAGTAAGCTAGATTTCCCCTTCATTTAAAACAGTACATTTGTGGATTGTTAATTTTAAACGTCGTCGAACGAGCACGGAAGATGAACCGCGCAGCGGACGCCCAAGTGATGCGACAACTTCGGATAAGGTGACTAAGGTCTATAAAATAGTTTTAAGTGACCGAAAGATTGAAGATCAGGGAATTAGCAGACATGGTAGGAATCTCAACCGAACGAGTTCATAATATTTTACATGAACATTTGGCCATGCAGAGGCTTTGTGCGCGATGGGTGCCACGTTTGTTGACCTTGGGCCAAAAGCGTGTTCGAATGGACAATTTAATCTGCGTGACCGTCGATGAAACAATCAAAACAATGGACAGTTAAGAGGGAACCTACTCCAAAGAAGGTGAAAACAATAGCGTCTGCAGGCAAGGTGTTTTTTTGGATTCACATGGTGTTATCTTTATTGATTACCTGGAAAAATGAAGGACAATCACTGGAGAGTACTACGCAGGTTACAAAGGCTAGTATTATATTAAATAATGTGGTTGAATCAAGAATGGTCGAAATGTAAAGACACAATTCCGAATAAATAAAGCTCGTGGACTGGTGGACTCACGTGGCCGTGCGCGTGCTGTTTGTTGCCGACCGCCGCTGCCACGCAAGCCAACTGCGAATTGACTTGCGCCGCCTTCACGTATAACTGGTTAAGTTTTTATGTTTATGCTGCTACCGAAACTTTTCAGTCTTTTTGAATTTATTTTTTACGATTCCCAATGCTACATGTTGTATTCGCGGAAATACGAATTTATGTAACGCGAAACGTCAAAACTAGAATTGTTATTATTTAACAAGATATCATAAACACAAAAACATACAAAACCAAATAAACGTCAGAAGTTTTACACAACATTACATTTCACATAAAATATCAATTGCGTTAGTAAAATTTCATTCCTAATATTATTTTATATCAAAGCGTAAACAAATGTTATTTATTAGCATTCAAGCAGCTATTTTAGCTATTTGTAATTAATACTACGAGTATATTGTTATTTCGCAGTGAATAGCATGTTAAAACTTTTAGACATAAATTAATTATATTTTGAAGTACGTACTCAATCCAAATTACAAAAACTTCACTGATTTTAGATTAATTCTCGAAATTATTTTGCAGCATAATTACGAATACTTTCTATAAAAGTTTAGTGTTGTTAATGATAATTATCGCCGCGTAAATCAAGATCATCTTTCTACTTGTTCACTTATAGTAAACGCTTTGGTCTTTTTGTGGGAATATATCTTAGAAAATTCCCTAAATTTGTCTACATCATTATTTTCAAAAAGGGCCAACTTTTTCTTACTCCAAAGCCAGAATGGGGATAATAGTATCACAAATAAGAATGGGAAAGAAAAAAGTAAATCTCACGAGACAAATTGTCAGATTCCAAACCGCAATTGATCTGTTAGATAAGAGCAGAACTGGAGTCGAAAACTATCCTCATGTCCGCACGCCGTTCCATATGGAGATAAGTAAAGCCATTTGTTCCGACTGGCGCGACCTACGCTGATAATAAAGTTCTTCATCTTGCAATCTCGCTGGCTCGCGCACCCAAGAGACCTCCAAATTGGGGGGCAACTTTTCCTCGCCCTGCGAAACACTGCCGCAGTGATGAACACTGACGGCTTCAATACCTCCAGAGAGTTTTGTTAGTCGGTGTTGAAATGATTTGCTGCGCGCTGCTGTAGATGTAGACGGTAAGGTAGAGAAGGGATGTAATACTTCTTCATGCTGACTAGGGATATGAAAATAAACCGACTGACATTGACAGCTAGCTTCTGCAGATACAGCAGACCACAAATGAATTGACAGCTCAGTATGGAAAGCTAGTTGTACAGGATTACAGGGTGCGACATCTGGTAATAAAATTATCATAGTTGTATGATATTTTATGACGGAATTTTAATTATGTTTTTTATTTTTTTCAAAAAAATCTATACGTCACTTAGACACTAAAGTACAGAATAACTGAAAAGTAAAGACAAAGTTGCGGACAAATATAAACGTCACTCTTTAGAGTAAACCAGTTCTGAAATGTTTCAGTTTCACTAGAAACTATATAGCTTCGTTGGGTAAAAAAAATATTACAGAGGATTAATTATAACTATTAACATACCTACGAATGTTATGAGTATCATAACAGCCGCAGACGAGCTCGGATTTTCAGACATTTAAGGTCTATTATGACTTATAACATCCATGGTTTGTTCACTTGTTTATCGGATTCACAATATAAATACGTTAACGTCATTAATAAATATGATTTTTTGAAATTCTTTTATGAATAACGTCATTGCAATTTTGATCAATATTTTATAAATAACATAATATTTCAAAGTTAAAATCAAGTTACTTCCAAAACACAATAAGATATTTTAATCTGAATCATAATCATTGAACACGGTTTATGGAGCAGTTTATGCACACATAATGTGCCATTAGTATCGCGTGACTAAAGACGTGTTCACGTAAACATCAAGCTAAATATCAGCTATTTACCTATCTTTTTAATGGATTTTTGTATAGCATTATATAATTATATGTCGTGGCCAACTGTTGGCAAGTTTTATCATAAATTTAATATTGTAATAAAACTTTGAAAGATAAATTAATATAGCAAAATTCCACTCAAATAATTACCTATACTTTTTTTTATATTTACGGGACAAGGTAACATAATTGAATTTTGTTTGTGGTGCAAATCGTATCGTACATCGTATCGCTATTTTAATAGTAATACTTAAAAGCCCACCATGACACTTCGATATCTTACTCAAATATAATTCAAATTATATATATATATATATATATATATATATATATATATATATATATATATATATATATATATATATATGAAATGTTTGACGTAATGTGCCGCTATGTTCAGAGGATATATATGTACTTACCTTTGCCTATTATTTTTTCAATTTATCACTTAAATATTGTACTAATTTTTTACTAGTTTTTTCACGACTAATGATGTTTGTCATTCCCTTAAATATTTCCTAGTAGAACTGCTTTTAGTAGTAAAACAATGAATCGCTGAATTCTATCTTAAAATGTCACGTACTAATTTAAATGCAAATACAATTTAAACATAATGGTATTATGCTTACTTGATTTAGTACGACCCACACTGCAAAATAAATTATTTGAAATTATTTGTGTACGTTCATGAATCATTACAATTGCGCTAGCGTGGGATTCAACCTCATTTATTTGTATCTTTCTGCTGAACAACTCATTATCTGTATTTTTATTTACTAGATTTAATGCCAACTAATGGAAACAGGCAACAAAAATGCCACTTCATTATTTGCCAAATAGCGCATAAAATAACAAATCATATGTTTATAGGTTATAGGTTTAATTAACCCTGTTTACCCAGCCATGTAATTACCAATGCACTAAAGCGTTTGAAGAATACCTGCCCATATATTTACATATACAGTTTTACATAAATAACTGTATTTGCAAACAATGTATGTATCTACTAATATATTATACGAGCTATAGCATAATTATCACATTCATTTACGAGTATATTCATATAGGTTTAACCACAATATTTGTTTTTAAAATAATTTAACACGTATTCTATTTTTAATTGAAATTCCTTTCTAAATCATAAATTAAACGCAACTCGAATTAAAACCAAACACCATTTTTATTATATTTTTAATTCCGTGATATGTTAAATTAATTCCAACGCGGATTCAAAAAACACCATTAAATAAATTCTATAGTTTTCAAAACATGACTACTACGAGTATTTAGATGAAGTAGTTAGTTGCTTTGTTTACACCAGCAGTTTTTTCTCCATTCAAGCAAAGCAAATAGTGCTTGTATTTATATTGTATATTTATGCAATATATTTCTATTATGTTTTTTTATCTATTTAAAACTTTAATATATTCAAACTTAGAAATAAACAGAAATACACAAATGTATTTGCTATTGTCTGCTACTCAAATACATTCGCAGGCATACGAACTATTATGATCTTATCCTCTTTTACAATACGTGCCGGTAAACAAAACTTCGAGATTATTCACAGACTACACCTACATCATGTGAACATGTAGCGTATGTTACTAAACCTGTAATACTGCACTCACATACGTTGAGCTGAAAGCAGTTTTTTCAATGCTTACTTGCAGGAAATTTCATAGTATACAGGGTGTTTCAGGACTAGTGTAACAAACTTTAACAGCTTATTCCTGAGGTCATTTCGAGCCAAAAATGTCATATGAACATAGGTCCTATTCCTTCTAGTTACCAAAATACAAGAGGTTGAAGTTCTATAAATAACACGAAATTTTCAAATTTTTGTAATCAAGATACTTTCGGAAAACAAGAGTTTTATTGAAAAGTCATACCTTATTTGTCTTAATTAATTTTATTTATTAATAATAACATGCATACGAGTTCAAGGCGCTCATTTTGAACACTTGCTGTAATTTTTTTTAAATTTGTTATCTTATTTCATATTGTGTTAACCAATTCCATGTTTGGTTATGTTGTTCTGTGTCTATTGAATTGTCATTTTATGTTTTGTTCTCTAAATCGTATTCGTTAATATTAATAAATAAAATTTATTAAGACAAATAAGGTATCTTGATTACAAAAATTTGAAAATTTCGTGTTATTTATGGAACTTCAACCTCTTGTATTTTGGTAACTAGAAGGAATAGGACCTATGTTCATATGACATTTTTGGCTCAAAATTACCTCGGGAATAAGCTGTTAAAGTTTGTTACACTAGTCCTGAAACACCCTGTATATTAAGATAGGACAGAATAGAATATTTTGGTATTAAATATTAAAAATAATATGTTAGAATTTTTGAAAAATCATGAGCATTCACCGGGATTTGAACCCAGAACCTTTCACTCGCTAGGTGACTGCTCTACCACTTGAGCTACAAATACTCGGCGAATATTAATGATTTTTCGTGCATTATAATTTAGTTGTTAAGTAATTTGTAAAGTGACATCACTATGTCAATTCGTTACAAATCAACAACTGTAGTATGCAGCGGCCAACAGCCAAGGAAGAAATAGTTTTAAGAATTATATATTCGACATCTCTGTCTGTCCAGTAAATATGTTAGAATTTTTGAAAAATCATGAGCATTCGCCGGGATTTGAACCCAGAACCTTTCACTCGCTAGGTGACTGCTCTACCACTTGAGCTACATATTTACTAGACAGACAGAGATGTCGAATATATAATTCTTAAAATTAAAAATAATAATAATCTTTGTATTTCTTATAATTTAGAATAGAAGATATTATTCACAATTTTATTTTTAACTACCAATTATCAGTCATTGCTAGCTTTATTATAAAATGAACGAAACACCACATGTTTACATCGTACACCAAGTGAAAAATCGCACATATTTGCATCGAGCAAACATATGACCAGGTAAATATACTGATTTTTGTCATATGACATGATTGAAAGTACAGCGGTAATGATAAATTTAAAGTTAAATTTATGACAGAAAAATTCGAGTGACGCCTGGATTCTAACCAGGGACCATCCGCTTGCTGGGCAGAGATACTAATCGCTACACCACGTCACCTGTGTACGAAGTATAGCCTCAAACGAATTCTTCTGTCATAGTATATAACGTAGCATTGATCCCAAGACTCCTATATGCTAGGTATTGATGATAAATTTAAAGTTAAATTTATGGAAAAAAAACTGGAGTAGCGGTTAGCATCTCTGTTCAGCAATCGGAGGGAAATATAGATAAGACATAGTCCAGATATAGTTAAATAAAAGAGTGCATACCACTTCAAGTAAAACCACGCAAACTAATATCCGCACCATGCATCCCAAATATCACTTTTTCTCGCATCACAATTTCCATTCGGTATAAAACCGTTCCTTTGCGTTTGTAACTCGTTCAAGTTTTCCAAATTCCATACATTTATTTGAATATTGATCATGTTTTTGTCAAGGCTCGCTTCGCTCGCAACTTAACCAATAAACCCTAGTCGCAGAATACTCGCCAAATAAGCCCTGGCAAAATTTACATACGCCGTCTAAAACCTATACAGAATGATTTATTCCGAACAATCATTGCTGTAGGGGAAGTTTAGTCCGAGTAGCTTTTAGTCCGCATAGCTTTTCGACGGCGTGGATATTATTCCGCGAAATAACGGACTGGCTAGATCAGCGATTGGTCAATTGCCGACCGGGTCCTGAGTTTTTAGAACTTCAAACAATTTTGTACTATTAACCAGAGCTGAGCAAGTTATTTAAAAAAGTAATGAAGCTAAAGGTGCCGCTACTCTTTGACACTGTAGCTAAACCACAGCTGCTAATGTCGCACCACTGTTGTTAATGTCACATAATGTAAAACTTAATGTCGCAAATGTGTTATAGATTGTTAAAGACGAATAAATTGTGTAGATTAAAATATATTCAAAACATAAAAATAAATTACAGAAGTTAAATTAATGTTAAAGTAACTAAACAGAACATATTAAATGACGATTTAAACAAATTGACCGAAGATGGCAAACAACAACAACTTATGAACTTAAGTTACTACATGGCAAGACTACACCTTGTCTATCATAAAGCTAAATTACCACAAACTATTTGTTGTTGTTTTCCATGGGACGTGCTGACAAGGGGTAAGAGGGTGAAATCGTTGCGTTGGTTCAAGATAACTGTTCCCGGGCTCGAGTTTACATAAAAAAACCCTAGACGCTTCTAAAGGATGAAATATAAAGATCAAAAGCTATCTCAGACCAAGGCAGAGATAATAATTTACTCAGATATGTCATCAGATAATGGATAACAAGCACGACAATTCAAAGAAGCCATAAACCCGATAAATAATGATCAGAGAATACTGAAATTATTTCAAACATATGCATTAATAAATTCGATAATCAAAACTCTGTCAAGTCAATTTTAAAAAAAAGTTACATAAGATTATATTTAATTTTAATTTCAAAGCTGATAACAAGCTAAAACCTAATATTAAAGTAGGTGTTAATTTTGAAGCAATTTTTTCAGTTAATATGTTAGAATTATAACTGAATAGTTTATTTTATAATATAAATTTATCAGAATGTATTTTTTCTATTTGTTACAAATTAGTTAATTCAAGTATTTACTAAATGACCCATACTTTTAACATATGAATTAAAATTAATGCTTTTTTTCTTCACTTTGAGTTTAGAGCCCCATTTTTAACTCACAACCAGCATAAAAGTGGCCAGTCCACCACTGACTCCACGTGGTTTTTGTCGCTGTGTCTTGCATCGAAATAATTTGCAGCCGTTCGACTTTGTCACTTAGAGGATATGTAAAATTGATATTTATAAATTTACAAACATGGACAATAAGAGTGATCAACAATACATGAAATTTTACATTTTGGCAATTGCTTAAAAATTCTTTTTATTTTCATAAACATTTTTTGAGTGTGACCATTTTGTCACTTTTATTCATACAACAAAATATTTTATTGTTGACGTACGGTTTATTTTCATTTAAGTAGATGTCTGCGGTGTAAAAGTGGCCAATATTTGAAAATTAAAACGTCTATTGCAATTTGCGCGTTCAGGTCCAAACTTGACATTTGTTGACATTAACAGAAAAAAGCAATTAGTTCAATTTTAGTTGTTTCTAAAGTTAATATTAGTTTTAAAAATTCTCTATTTTAGAAATGAATGAAATAATTTCTGCTTAGAATTTTTGTAATAAAGCACTTGTAAACGTAGGCTCACCTAGCAGACATGTTACCAGTGATTACTGAAAATCCCAGATGAATGCTGCAACTAGCAGATTGATTAATAGATAGACAATGGCCGTTTGGAGCCGGGGGAGGCAGAAGTCTGGAGCATTTCTTCCTTCGTAACGATTTTCCAATACATTCGCAATCCAACGATAGCCCCCCTTGCGGCACCGGTGCCTACAGCCTGTCGCCTGAACACAAGTACAAACCGATAAATAATTCACTAACAACACAACAAGCGATAGGACAAGGAATCCGAGGATTCTGCTCGACTTTGCGGTGAGTTTATTTATTCAACGCACCTCGCTGCCGCCAGAATGCGCCGTGCGCGGTCGTCGCTTTATTTTCTCGATAAATGTTTAAACGTGTGTTTGGTATACAGATCGAACCTGTTCTATTATTTAAAATTATTTCAAAATCACTTTCCCTTTTTCTACATTGTAATTTTCACTTTCAACGAACTTTCTATTATTATTTCGTGATTTAAATAACATGTGACTTTTACGGAAAATTTTGAACACAACAAGCTAACGGATAATACATCTATTATACTCGTATAAAGTCAAATATCAGCTATAATATCTCAAGGGCATTTACAATATGAAATAATTTTTACACATTCCGAAAGCACATTACCTAAATGCAATATGCTTCAGGATATTTTGATGAAATTCTAAATTATTTATTAATGCTGGAGTGATATTTAAAAATAATTTTTTTATAGGAACTCTGTCAATTCAATTATTATTTTCATAACTAAACTACGAAAGTGACATTTAAAAACACTATGTGACCTAGTAACCTAATAATAAAAGTGATAATTGCCCTAGGATAATTGTCAATATAATCATGTTTTAATTGGTTGATTAGTTATTAAAAATTACTAAATTAAATAGATAATTATTTCAACTAAATATTTTAAGGATAATACTAAAAGTGTTGATAATTATTAGAGAATTGTTCAATGTTTCCACAACAAGTAATTTTTATCAATTTCACTTCACATAACATAAAAATTTCACGAAACAAACTTGTTTTGTAAAGTGTAAGATGTCGCGAAATAGACAATCAATTCCCGAAACAAAATTATCATTTTGAATAATATTTAGAAAGAATAGTAGGTGGTTCAGTGGTATCGAGTCGTCCTATGGCTCTTGAGAACCCTGGTTCGATCCCCACAGCCGACAAACAATTTTTATCAATTTAAATCTATCCCTGTGGCTCCCCATCCACTAACATCTTTGGTGGCCGTGATTTGACGGCTGGTAACCGCACTTCACGCGAAAAAATATATCACTTATCGAGATTTGTCCCGGCAGAGTGCCACACCCAGTAATGGGTAAAAGGCGTGAGGATATATTTATTTATTATTTAAGAATAGTTTTTGTGAACATTTTTATTTTACAAATTGATTTGTTTATAGTGACCACTATGACTGTAGTGGATTTACCGTTATCGTTAGTGATTGTGACCATCTACCTCGAAATCGACTTAACCGATTTGAATTTTTCAGAATATTTACACGTTTTTTCGATACGAGGTATATATAGGCCATACATTTTTTTCTCGGTGTTATTTTCATTTTAAATGACGGCCATTGAATTTGTAAATGGTTTTATGGATTTGAATATAATTTGCAGCTATTCAAAGTAAACTAAGAATTATTTTAAAAGTGTCTTTTTGGAACTTGTAGACCTTAATCGTTATATGATTATTTTAAGTATTGTAATTATTTACAGAGCAGTTTCTTTAATTAAAATTAGTTAAGTTCTAGAGTAAAAAAAAGTGCTGGTATAGATAATCCACCGCAAAAAACTCTACACATTTAGTTAATTGCAAGTCAATATATTTGCTTTCAAGTACAACCTAGTAAACAAAAGAACCAATAAAACGACCCTCGCCTACTAACTGTAGTATTTTATAAAACAAAAACACCGCGCTCGTATGTTATATAATAAAACAGGAAAACCAAATTAAAACCAACAACGATGTATATTTTTCCATATTACATTTACAAAGCACACGGCAAACTATCCGTGCAGAGCCTGGGTATTCTAATAACATTATATGAAGACGCTCGCGTACATAATTCATCGTAGCTTGCCGTGTTTTACCGCGGCGCAACAGTTTTCCATAGCACGTGCACGTTGTGGCCGGGATATGAGGATTGGTGAGGTTTTAATCCCCGTGTGCTGTCCGCGCCCCAGCAGCGGCGCCGGCAGCGATGGTGGTGTAGATTTGTTTTGTGCTTGTAGCGGTATACCGGTACCATACATCAACACGCTAATTGAATATATGTATGTTGCCCAGGTACAGGTTGATAATGCGAATGAGCGAGGGAGAATACCAAATGTAGAGTTTTCAGTTGCCGTTAAAAATGAACGGACCTTTTCGCTGTTAATGGTCTTTAAATTAACAACGCGAAGAACTAAGTTTTCTGTTGTAATTTAGACGAGACGAGATTTTACGCGAGTCCTGTGTCCTTTCTAGATTTCTCATTTTGGAAAAATAGAAGATCTTTTTAAAATTGAAGGAAAAGACGAAATTTGCATGTTGATATTCGCGAATTTTAATAGAACAATGAAGTAATTAGACTTGAAATATCTTCACGTCACAAAAAATACTTTTATCTGTGCTTACAGACGCGCTGCAGTCGAGGTCATGTTGTTATTATTTTTTATTAGACCGATCTGTTAAGTACATGAACCCTTAAATATAACTAAACATTTATTCATTACATACATTTCGCAATTAATTTTCCTCAAACATTTTTATTCTGACAAACCACTTTCGTTGCACCCACGTGTATAATTCCTTTTGTATAAGCCAGTTTATTCTTCATACTTAGAGTTTTTCGTTCACGATATTTGCAATAATCCATTTATTTCTAGGTCGTCCACACGTGCATACACTTGTTTCTCCGGTGCTGGATTGCGTTTAAATTTGAAATTAAATTTAATAAATGAAGAATTAATTTTAATTATCGTACAATAGATATCCGCTGGACGGGGCCCTTAAACGTCGGGGGCCCTGGAGCCATGGCTCCACTTATCTAATGACTTCAATCTTTTCATTTTATATGAATTATACGAGTTAAAACAAAATGAAATACAGGTTATTCCATGAAAATTGCGCCATGGGTGATTTACATGGGAAATAAGTTTTCCACTACTATTGTGTTCCTAATTACATTATATGAAAAAGTTTCAAACAAAAGCTGTAGAGGATTAAATTACACAATGCCTTGAACCCCAAATTTCTTATAATTTACACAGAATAAGTATGACATACATCATTTTTATTTAGTAAATATTGAAGTTAATTAAAATAAATTTTGTCAGCAAGCAAGTTATTATCAGGCTGATAATATCAAAGGCGCGTAACAATGTATTCCTTTGAGGTTACAGTAAATATTCAATTTAGATATTAACTGGTATATAAAGAAGAAATTTTCCGGAATTCATTGAATTACGCGCTGTTATCGGGATCTCGATGTCGAGGCTCGACATTTGCCGACGTTTTTCGGCATTTCCCTGGACACCTCACGAGATTGATGAAGGATGTGCTACGAGGTAGCGCTAATATGCTTCTAATTGACTATATTTTTCCCTAATTGTCTCTTTGTGTATTGAATTTAACCTTAATTTCATACATCAACTATTATATGCCATGTTAAATGATTTTATTAACATCATAGAATTTATTTTTGTTATCTAACAAAGTAACACAATGCAGAATTAGTTTTGTTATAATTAGAATTTTTCACCTTCAACTCAGCTTCGAAAGATACAGACAAATTAAATATCTTTTTTTAAAGTTGACTTGACAGAGTTTTGGTTATCATATTTAGTGGTGCTTATGTTGGCTATAATTTCAGTATTCTTCGATCATTATTTATCGAGTTTATGGCTTGTCTGAATTGTCGCGCTTGTTAGCTATTATGTGATGACATATCTGGGTAAATTATTAGCTGTGCGTTGGTCTGAGATAGCTTTTGATCCTTGTATTTCATCCCTTAGAAGCGTCTGGTGGTTTTTATGTAAACTCATGCATGGAAACAGTTATCTCTAACATTACTCCTAAAACATATATTTTATATATTGTACATATTTTTAAAGATAAATGTTGAAAGTATTGTAATTAATTTAGAAACGTTAAATCCTTAAAATATAGTGATATTCTTAATTTGATAATTTTGAGAAGAAATACCTTTTTTGTAAGTTTTTCTCATAATTTATTTTGTTATATATAAAAAATATTATAAGAAAAAATGGTGAATAATTAATAAATTAGTGAAAAAAATGGATTTCTTTTATAGAAATTTATCTTAAAAATTAATAATTTAAAATAATTTTGCTTCATTTTCAAGAGTTTTCAACATTCCTTTGAAGCATTTTTCTCTAAGATAATAAGAAAAGCAGGAAATTATTAACATATGATTTTACATGTTAAAGTCCCATGTTCCGGTGTCGCAGTCACCACCTTGTATATGAAATAGTATACAGGATGTTTCTATGCTACAGAATCAAATTTTAAGTTAGATAAAATATAATTTAACCTAGGAATACTTTTTTTATCGATTAAATAACTTTAATTAGAGTTGGAAAAACTGGGTCTTAATAATGTACAAACCTGGATGGATAAATAAACTAAGTATAAACTTTATGAGGAAATTTTACGCTTTTTGTTAAATATAGCGATAAAAGATTAAAAAACTCGTTGCGCGGCTTTTGTTGTTAGTATAATCCCCTTTTTCTGGCTCCAAACCACATAATGTTAATTAAGTTTATTATCTCATAAATCAATGCGTTAATTTAAGATATCGTCAAAAGTTTAATTATTACATAAGCAGTTTACCAGATGCCAACGTTGGTAGCGATGGTAGTGAAATATGCGCGCACACGTTCTTGCGACGTTGCCAACCAAGTCTGGTATTAATTTTGACACATAACTAGATAATTCCTTTCTATGTTCAAGTTACGTTTTCCGCATTATAATGAAGGTCATATAACAACTTAATAAAGACGCCAGAGATATTATACAAAAATGGCAAAATGGCGCACGTTGTATATGGGGATTTAAATGGACTAGCTCTAATAAGAAACTTTCGTGCGCAGATTTATCACATGCACGAGTTTTGAATTAACGCTAATTATAACAGAGTAGTTGTACAAGGGATTGAAAAGTTCATATAGCTTTACATTTTAAATAACTTCTCATATTACATAACATCTTAAAACAAATGATGACTTTTAAGAATATTATATCTATACCAGGAAAAACTATCTAATTAATAAATATGCATTAAAATTATACCAAATATAATTATTATTTATAATAACTCGTTACTTAACAACCCTTATTTTTCATGCTTACTCTAAGTTTACTAACACTTCGGTATTCTTTAAATAAAATACTTTAGTTTTTGTACGACATTGTGGCAGAAAGTAGCCTTTTCTGAATATTATGTATGAAAAGTAGACATTTGCTGCCTATTCGTGTAAAATGTACTACTTTCCGCATACGTCCGGAAAATGTGTTTTTCTGTTCGAGTAGATCATCATATTCATGTTCTCAACCAAATGTCAGAACAGAGAAACAATCAAAGATGCATTTTCAATTTTGTTTTAAGTGTTTCTAAATATTCACATGGCAAATAATGTATGCACCATGAGCAGAAAGTAGTCTATTACCGCGCGTACATGGAAATTGTTAATCAAGACATAACCGAGATCAATAACCCTAACAGGACGGAAAAGATACTTTCTGCTCTACGTACACAAATAACTATTTTTTTATTAAAATTTTTATGAAGATGTCAGTGATAGTAACTATGATCTTATATACTCTGTAGCACTATTTTTTTAATCCCGAAATAGTTATTGAAAAAGTAGTTATAAATTAGTGATGGACAGAATTGAATCATTTTAATAATCTAATATTTGGTATTCGAATAATTTCAGAATCGAATAATTATTCGAGTACTAAATACTCGAATGAATACAGATATTGAACTGCATATGCGAAGTGCACGAAACATACCACCATGTTACAAATTTCAGGTCGCTACCGCTCGGTTATTACCCGTTTGTTTACATGTAATTATAAATTCAGTCATGTCGATCTCGTGTCTTGTAATTCTGAATTAACGTTAAGGGAAGTGAATTTGTTTATTTATAATTATTTAATTATAAGACAGAGTTGTAGAAAATCTTTTGTGTATTTAAAGAATTAATTTTAATTAAAAAATAATCAAAATATACTTTTCAGATCAAATCGACATTTTGTCTATACATCTGCTCTATTTCTAATTGAAAAAAATTGAATAAAATTGTCAAGCAATTTGATTTCAAAATTCCTGACTTTATATAAATGGAAAGTAAAGGGAGAGAAAAATAACAGAATCGCTACGCTACTTCACTACTTGTACTTATTTTTAGAGAGAACACGATAAGATGGGCAACGCAAACAGTTTCAAATATTTAATATTATAACCGTACTCTATTCTGCTTTCAACTAGTAACAAAAGTGATCCTAGTTAATGCTTTTAAGAATCGAATATAAGGTATTTCGAATCTGTGTATTCGAATACCTTATCACTATTATAAATGGTTTTTAACAGTTTTGTTTTGATTTGGAAGTCACTTGAAAACAGATTTCATGTATCCATAGGTACGTTGATCTGCTTGACCAGAAAAATCAATTGCAGTACATGTGCAAAAAGTGCTACTTTCTACATAAGTAGATGACAAATATTTACTTTCCATATATATCAGAAAAGCATACATTTTGTCATAGTCGTAAAAAAAATTATTCTCCAAAAATTTAACAAATGTACACGTTTTAAAAATAACAATACAAGGATCTTAAATTGTTACAAAATTACAGATAAATAAATATATCATCACGCCTTTTACTCATTACTGGGTGTGGCACTCTGTCGTAAACAGATCTCGGTAAGTGATATATTTCTTCGCGCGAAGATGTTAGTGGAAGGGGAGCCACAGGGGTACATTTAAATTGATGAAAATTGTTTGTCGGCTGTGGGAATCGAACCAGGGTTCTCAAGATCCACTGAGCCACTTACACCATAAATAATCATTAATGTTTAATTATGACCAAAAATTGTATCTACTGTTTTGATACGTATATTTGTATATGTAACTGAATAAAAGCTTCATTTAGAATAATTATATTTTTCAATTATCTACGGATAATCGGTGGTATACGATACTAGTACATTATAAATAACTAAAAAATACTGCAACGTATATGTTCAACAAACTATAAGTGAAAAGGCAAATAGCAGTATTCTGCTATGTACGTAGCATTAGTGGTGCAGCTATTCAGGTGCGAAATAATCCAGCATCAAATATTTAACGTGGGAAAGGCAAACATAACCTAAAAGCGCGCGTGTACTCGAGTGGACAGCGCATGTGCACGTGTAATTCGAACAGCAAATAGCGCACACCCGATTGGTTAACCAAGCGCAAGAAGTGCGAGTACAACTTCATTATCACCTGTAGCTAAAGTTGTTGCTAGCAGCAAGCAGCTTGAATAACGGTTAACTTACCTAGTACTAGGACTGCGGTTATGTGACAAACCACACACGGTACTAAATATTCTTAGTCTGGACTAAGTTTACCCTACTCGTATATTATCTAGAGTATGTAGATAAATTGTCGCATACTCGGAAAGGTAATGTTAGTTTTGCGCATTATTTAGCTTAATACGAACAATTTTATTTTGTTTTAAGTGTTGTCAAAACTTTACGATTAAAACAGAAAGGTAATTATCTTTTTCTAGTCCCGTAATGAAAATGTCATTTACCTTTTAACATATTGGTTGCTATGGCGCTAAATAACATCTCAATTACATGTTGACAAGCTGTGACTTCGAACGTTTTAATCACGTTTTCTACGGTAACCATGAGATATGTAAATATGTGTACAATATTATTTCCATAACAATAAGAAGCATACATTAAACAGTTATTTATTTATTTTTGCTACTCTATACAACAAGAATTTATAACCAATTTACAGTACAGGTTTCAGATTTACCGAGGCGCAGTGTGGTAGTTCATGTCTTTTTTCTAACTAGGGATCTTCGGATTCGAATGCTGTAGCGCTACTCACACCACCGTATCTTAGTAGTCGTAGAAAAACAATATTTTAGCATTCCACACAAATACGAAAAATAATTCACGTGAACGGCGAGGCCTGAACATAACAAATGACAACAACAAATAGCCGTTATGAAACGCGTTAGGCCGAGTGGAACGTCACCAAGTGAACGCCAAGGCAGCTGCAGAAAGATCTATGGCGGCTTGGAAGGAATTAAAACAAAGTGTGATTTAGTGTCGCTGGTAGCGGTGCTGCGGTGTTATTTATAATTTGTTGTGTAATTCAAGGTGGTGTTATTGTATCGGTGATGCTTGTGCTTTGCGCAGCGCGAGACGTCGCGGCGCAGTGCGCACAATCGATGTTATCTCTGTATTAAACTTGATTTATGTATTAATTTCTGCTGTATTTACGGGCGGCATTTTTGTCGAGCGCCGAATAGCAACCACTGTTGTAGCCGTAAAACCTTTATTTGAAAAGTAGCTAATTGTAATGGAACATTTAAACGGTATTTTTATGGTCGTTTGCAGATCATTTGATTTCACATTTGCATGCAACGATATCTATTTTCGTTTTATTTGTTCATAAAATTATATAGTCGTGTTTTTAAAAGAGATCAAATTTTGTTTTTGATTTGTTTTTGGATACGATATAACTGAAATTAAATGATGCTCGAAATATATATGAAGTTTCGATTAAAAAATATAAAATTTCTCAAATTTGACCATCAGTGATAATAAATAAATTACCTAACGTTACGTTTAAAACAGTGAGAATTTAAAATATTTAGTTTCTGTGAACTGCCATTCGATTCGCACTCAAGCTAAAAATTATATAAAAACTACTACACTGCGGCTCGGTGAGTGCGGACCCTATACTGTAATTGGGATTAAATTCCTGTTGTACAGCGTAAAATAAATAAATAAATAAATAAATATCTTCTGTTTTAAATTAACAAGAAAATAATAAATTATACAAATTGTTTTTATATTTCGCGCAAATTATTTGTTTCTCATCCTGCTATGATACACTTACCGATCTTGAATTCTAATAAACTATAATAAATGTGTATCATAAGTATATATTATGTTTAGTTCTCCTAATTAATAAGTATACAAGAAAAGCAAGGTAATTCCGTGCTTATATTCGTGCAACTTACTATTGTCTGTATTGAAATCAACTTTATATAACAGAACATCGAGAATGGTTTAAACAAATGGTTTGTTTGTAAGGCTTTAGTTCTATACGAGTAGAACGCGCGTCATTTGTATGTGTGATGATAGGAGGATATGTTGCTATTGACATTGATCTTCTCACAATAGCGCTTGTTATTTCCCTATATTCCTCGGCTCCATTGTTTTTAAATAATAACAAGCAATTTTGAAATAAATGATCGCGGAGTCTCGTTATTTCTTCTATTGTCGAGTGACGACCGTTCATGCGTGTGCTGTTTATATCGAACCAGAGCTCTATTCTCTGTCTTGCGCCCTATTTGTCTTGTTATGTTTGGGTAGATGGCTACGACGAATTTCTATCGTCGGTATCATTTCTCATTTCCTGTGGAAAAATTATTGTTCTGTTTACGACAAGGTAAAATAAAAATGCTTAGATAAATATCTAAAGAGATATTTTCCAACATATCTCATAGTTAATAGCTTCGTTTGATGCACTAATAAGCAATTGTACAACTGAACTAGTTTGTTTCATTTTGTGTCATCCCCAGTATAAGTATATCTTGTTTGTGACGTACAATTATTTGTTCGATAGAGATTGACTATATTGTAGCTACAAGGTGAAATAATTTTCTTGTTCAGTTCGTCTTTATGATTTATATCCATACAATTCTAGCTATTCATGTTTTGTAACTACTTTATATACCGGGTAGTATTTTATAGGAAATTATTTAAATAAATGTTGTAGAAAATTCTGCATTTAAATCAATAAACAAGATTAATTTCATTACTTTACAACTGTAAAAATTATATTTGAAAATTTACAAAATTATAATTTAATACTAATAGCTATAAAAATAAAATATAAGACAAATAAGTGTGTAACATTTAATAGATGTCAATTATTTATTTTATAGTTAATGCACCTAATAAAAAAAATTATGTTATTTGTTTGAAATAATTAGTGTTTAAAAATGTAATTACAATAAAAGATAAATCTTTAATTCTACGTAAACTATTTCCAATTTATTTGTCTGTTGTTTTAATTTTGATATCTAGTAGTACTAAACTGTAATTTTATACATTTTCTAATCTAATTTCTGCAGTTATAATGCATGTAAAATTGTTCTTATTTATTGTCTTAAATGCAGTATTTTATGCTTTACAACATTTATTTGACACAATTTTCCCTAAAATAAATCTGATAGCAATGCGTGAAAAACTATTTTTCTATTTTAATCGCCTTGTGCCTATTTACATATGTATGCCTTACATGGTGTTCATTATTATCCCACAGAGATATTTTATTTAATATAAAATTAAGTTAAATTATTTGCGAAAATGGATAAAATAAATCTATGTTTGAGCTATGTAGGAAACTTAATGTTTCAGTAGTTAGGAGGTATTATCAGATTGTATTTCCTTTTTCATGGTGCAATCTCTGTTCTAATTTTGATATTACAATTATACGTTTTATGCGGCACATAAAATTTCATAGTACAAAAATTTACGTATAGTCTAAAATCTGTCCGATATCAAACACCGTTGGGTACAATTTCATTCATCATTTAACGCCACAACGAATTTGATAGTACCGAGTACAGCTAATTGTTCGTTTAGTGTACGCACTCTGGTGCCTACACTACACCACGTACTCGTATTTCATATTCGACAGTGATCAAGTAATCCGATATCGTCCCGGTGTTGGTGACGGTGACGTAGACCGATAGTGTACATCAATCTCGCGAACATTTCTGCATGAAGTAACTTATTAGTAATTAACCAGTAACAGTAATCTAATCCTGCGTAGCTACCGCCATACTCACGCAGGAACGTGCGACGTGTCACCGTGCGTGACGTACGTGACGCCCGCGTAGATTAATCCAATACGCCGCTGTTCCCACCGATATTGCTACTGCTGCTACCACAATTATCAGTGATATCGCGGTTATCAAATTACGTACGGAACCGTTACCTATTATTTATAAATAAGACCGGAAAATATGTGAACCCCATTGAAAAAAGTGTTCGTGCTATAAAATCAAGCTACGTATTAAAAATGGAAATTACTTTTTGGTATTTCAAATCCTGTGAAAATTATAATAAGAAAAATCCATACATGTGGAAAATACAGATTACCAATTATTTTCTAACTACATTGTAAATTTGTTACAAAAACATACGTCATAACGTCTGAGTGAAAAACAATCTCTAGCTATCAGTAATCAACAACAAACAAGTGAAATTTGTTTCGCTCCATCGGCTAGAATAATAACGTTTCGGAACAGTTTCACATTTTCAGGTACCATTGTCGCAGTTTCAATTCAAATCCAGTCTACCTGTAAGCAGGATCGTAATAAGAGCAAAACTCAAAGTTTTTGTTCGTTTCATTTTTAACTTCGTAAATGCGATTTGAAAATGTAAGAGAATGTCGTCCTTCTGATAACTTATTTAAACTTGTGACTGCGACAGCGCTAATTGTTTTCAATATAAACATATTGTACTTGGTTACGTGTCTTAAAATACTTTATACAGATGTCGCCTGTAGGACAGACACCATTGAGATATCGAGAACTGTAAGAGACTTTGATTAAATTACTGTAATAAATATATCATCACGCCTTTTACCCATTACTTGATGTGGAACTGAACGAAGTGAGATTACCAGTCGCCAAATCACAGTCCCCAAAGTCGTTAATGGAAGGGAAGCCATAGGGGTGACTTAATTTGGTGAAAATTGTTTGTCTCCTGTGGGAATCGAACCCGGGTTCTCGAATCCACAGGCCGACTCGATATCACTGAGCCATATACTCCATTTTACATTTCTAGACTGTTATCAATTTTTTTTCATCCAAAAAATGCATAGGTCATTAAATATGATTAAACATGTGGAAATAGCATGTTTATTCAAAACAATTTTAATTCCAAAATAGTAGTGGTTAAAAGTTTAAAATAAAAATTGTAGATACAAATGTCCTAGTTATACAGTTATACTGGAGAATTAAAATAATCTTTTAAGATATGCTATAAAATTACATTTTTTAATCAAATCGAGCATACTTAATATTATTTCAAAGAGAAATAAAGCTTTTTTATGTAATTTTAAATTGCTCATTCCATTTTTTAAATGTAACTTTATGTCACATCTTAAAAATGGGTGAGAAAAAATTACTTTAATAAAGTAATTATTTAATTCTCTAATGTAATGAGAGCATCAGTATCCATAATCTTATCCCAATGATAACCCTCGTATATTATTCACTTTATAAAACAATAATTATCTACTGACATTAAAAAAAATGTGAAATCATAAAATAGATTCAGCGCTGATACTGTCACAATTTTATATGCTTTATAAACTTGTCTTCGCTTCTAACGTTTTCTTTTAGTTATTAACGTTTTATATGACAAAGAAGAAGATGTATTTATTTGTTATTTCTTGATTCAGAAAGTAATGACTTATTTATCACCACTTTTAAAATAAACTTTGTTGTAGCATTATAGTAATTAGTTATGTCCGCGTCAGTATTTGGGCCCCAATGATCCTAGTTCCGCCACTGCAACCCAGAATCATGTAATCACCCTGCCTCCTCACGTGGGTCCTAATAAAGCACCTGATTTCGATTCGAACACGTTTAATCACTCTACGCGGTATTAACGGACGCCACTGTTGCCGCCCCAGACCACTCGATGCTAATGTTCCTGGAATGACTCGAGAATCAATTACCATAGGTAAACAAACATGTGTAGATTACACATGCGTTCACGACGAAGGGTGAACGGGGTGATGAGGTGATAGGGTGATGTTCTGTGCCAAGGCGATACGAGCTATCCGGGCGACGATATAATTAAATTATTAACGGCGCTATTGTGTGGATTTGTGGATGTGTTTGGTGGTGAAGGCTGCTGTAAGCGCAGCAGACGGTGTTGAATGTTATATGCCGCGTGTGACGACAAACTCATTATAAGTGTACTTGTTTGGTAAATGTGTACTTGCATAGCACCATCATGATTTTATCAAGTTATTTGCGAAACTAGAATTTAGTTATTTACACTGGCTTCAGGAAAAATATTATATAGCAGGTATTATACAATATCTCGAATCAAAAAGAATTTTTAAATAAATTCGCAAAATTATTTACTCTTTCAATGTAAAACACATTTTTAATGTCATTGAATTGAATTTTACATATGAATAATATAATTATTCATATTAGCTGCGTCTCACAAAAACTACGCCATGGACAAATAACGTGAAAAATGAGTTTTCTACTACCATTATTTTCCTGATTACTCTAGGAAAATATTTCGAATAAAAGGTGTAAAGAATTAAATTCCGAATCTAAATTATTTTACTATTACTACTAAAATTAATTTTATAACGTGATTTTTATAGTGACTACATAAAGTAAAATTATATATCTAGATTGATTTAGATGCAGAATTTTATTTGAATGTTTTCCCAGTAATATAATCATGAAAACAATTTTCCATGTTATTATATACATAACATTACTTTATATCTATCTAAAACATTTCATTTATTCATAAGAGTCATCCAGTAATCAACCTTTTGCAAATATTCCTATACTGACACACTTACTTTAGCTTCATTCACATTCTTCATTAATTTCATAGAAGCCAATCTCATCTTTCTGTCATGCAAATATATTATTAAATTATATTCATTCGTTTATTCGTACATTTTTTAGATGTAAATTGCAAAACAGGAAATAATCAAATGTATATCGAAAACAGGACAATTTAAAACAAATATAGAAAAGCAATCGTTGCGCGATACCAGCAGTACGCAATTTGTATCTCACATTCTTCATCGGAATAATCCCTAGAAAACAGTAAATTCAAAAGTGAGATTACAAACGATATGAACCGAATGCTGGAGCACTCGTTCATATTATAAACGTCGAAATAAATGTTGATTAATAGGTCTGCGAGGGCTACTCGAGCTGGCGGACAGAGATATGTAAATTTAATATCCGGGCTGCCGATTCGCGTATGCAGGGGCTCTTGAAGAGAAACACAAAAGTCGCCAGCCAAATCTGTGCAGATTATAATCGATGTAATTTGTTTCCGCAATGGACAGCCGTTTCCTGTCCCCGCGCCCCGACCCCTGCTCGGTTTTGAATACGGATCACGCGGGAAATGGGACTGGTATCACAATAAGAAAGACTTGGACGGGCCACAACCAGGACCGTATTTCCAATTTATAATCAAATAATTTAGTATACGGGTCTACTTATTCACTTTAACTTTTTAACCATAAATAAGAATATTTGGATAGCTGTGAGCAGCAATCATTTAATTTTACTCACCTCATTTAAAAACCATTCAGCGCTATCATCAGGAAGTGAAACAGGAAAAATATGTAAACTTCCCCTATGCCACCTAAAAACGCAATATAGTATATATTTGATCTCAAAACAACGTCAAAGTTGAAAAACATTGATATCAGTTTGGCACAGCTACAGCAGTTTCAAAGTTTCTATTAGTGTCAAATTTGACATTTGACTCTTGGTGTTTATCTAACCTTATTCTTATATGTTATCTTCAAATATAATAACTAAAATAATTCGTGATACAGTTTTACTTTGCGACATCAAATAAATAAATAAATCATCACGCCTTTTACCCATTATTGGGTGTGGCACTCCTCCGTAGCAGATCTTGATAAGTGATATATTTCTTCGCGTGAATTGCGGCTACCAGCCGTAAAATCACGGCCCCAGAGACGTTAATGGAGGGGCAGTTACAGGGGTGGATTTAATTTGGTGAAAATTGTTTGCCGGCCGTAATTTATCCGAATGAAAAATAGCCATTGTTCGCGAATTTAATACTGTACTATTTTTACTACTCAATTGGAAATTTTACTCTAAAGTTTATATAAGTTGGACAAAAATAATATTTCTTATAGGTTATTACGTGAATATCAAAATTTAGTTGCTTTGTTGTAGTATTTATTTATTTATGTTACACTGTACAACAGGAACTTAATCCCAATTACAATACAGGGCCCGGACTCACCGAGCCGTAGTGTGGTAGGTAGTTCATATAATTTTTTGCTTGAGTGTATTTCGATATTAGTGTAAGACATCCACTAATTTTAGTTACCAAATAGCGCCTCCTGATTGAAAGTAGCAGGCGTAGGCGCGTCCCCAGCGCCCCTTACATAATTTTAAAGTATTTAAATTTATTATAATAATTTCAACCTTTAACCTTAATAATATTTATTTATTTATTTTACAACCACTCAACAGTATAAAATTATCCCAATTACTGAGGGTTGGAAAAAGAAAAAATACAAACCAAAATATTATAAACATTGCGACATAATACAATAGAAATTAAATACTATAGGAATATTAAACACATATGTATAATACGTTATGTTTGATTTGTAGTATTAATAATAAATCTAGATTAAAAACGATCAGTGTTCAGGTGCCAACTTCAGATACAATTAGACGCATGATTTATCCTAACTCTTTACCTTCGTTACTAATCAAAATATACAATTACATAAAAAGAATAGTTAGTTCATGGAATAGCTTTAAGAATAAGAGCATAAAAATGTAAGTAGTCCAATCCTGCTACGAGCAAATTCCCAGCTCTTTGCCAGTCAGATATTACATGGTCATCAGTCACCGCTCGCGATCTATTTGTCAGATAAAAGTCTGGCCATTTCGCTGCAACAATTCCACTATTTATAAATCAGAGATTATCTGTCGCAACTCAGATAGCAGCAGATAGGGATAGCGTTTTGTCAGCGCGGAAGCCAGAGGAAAACCTCTCGTCCCCACCAGTCGATGTCTCCGTCATCCTTTCATTCATATCTTCAAGGCGGGCCGCCATTATTATACTGCTATTTGTACTGTTTATTTTATACAATAACTTCAATTTGTTAAACCAACAACTCCGACATATTTGTATAAAAGATGACCGGGATGAGTTTAGTAACGTCTCTTTATTTTACCAAAACATTTTATTTTATATTGCTATCAGCAACGTATTGTAAAACGGATTTATCGGATTCTACTATTAGATGATCTAGTTAGAGATCGGGATTTTCAAAAAATTTTGTATCCAATTCGATATCTGAATCGATTTGATCCGATTCATCATTTGAAGAGAGATTTAATCTGAAATCCGATCCGCTAATTGTAACATAAATTGTATATTTAAAAGATAAATAAACGTCATATTTGAATCTAAATTAATAATTTTGTTGTTAAAATCTAGAAAGGCAAATTTTATCGTAACGTTATTAAATTAGTATTAAAATAAATTTTACATTACGTTATTATTTCTATACAGTGGAATTTGTATTTATAAATTATTTAGAACCTTAAAGCAGTGAATGAACGTTAAAATCGGATGTTCCATCCGAAATTTGAATCTTGACCAGTGAAACAGGATTGAATTTTTATAGTGCTTTTTATATGTGGTAGTAAATGTTGGGTTTAAATGAGTAAACGTGAACAGCGTATAACTACTGTATAAATGAGATATTTACGGAATGTATGTGGTTATACAAGAAGGGATGGAGTTTTGGTGTACGATAAGTATAAGATTAGGAAAAATGTTGTTAAAATAATGAATATAAGTCAGTGGAGATGGTTTAGGCATATAGAACGTATGTTGAATGAAATATCGGTGAAACAGGTGTAAATTGATGAAATTTAGGGTGAAATGTTACATAGTTAAATAGATAAATATGACTAAAGATTTGTTTCATAAACAAACGATGAGACTAGCTTGTATGAAAGAAATTATGAATGTAAATGAAGGTAAACAGTGGTGTATTAGCATAGGAAATATTTGACGAAAACTGATTTTAGGATGTAGGAGTCCTTGTTACCCCATTTAATGGCGTGAAGTATTTATGAGTAGATTTAAAAAAATAGTTTAAAAGAAATTGAGATTTTCTTGTTTCAAAATTAGGTAACTACAAATTACAAATTAAAATACTAAACAAGTTCGCAGGATGATCGCAGTATTATCTTCTACCGACAAATATGCCACCGACCTCTTGCAAAGTAAATAAACCCCAGACAATGTTTCGTGTAAATGTGAAATATATTTTGAAACAGAAAAGTAAAATTTATAAAATTATAAAAGTTAACAATTGAATAAAAATTAAACAAATAATAACAATGTATGAACAAACTATTATTTACTTAAGTTACTAAATTATTTGAAAAGACTACATCTTGCAAATTCAAAAGAGAAACGAGTTGCCTCGATAATAGCCAAAGAACTAGTTACAATTTACTAATTATAAATTGATCATGCCAAGACATATCTCAACCAATGCCAAACTACCACTAAATAATTATTGTTGTTTTCTCCAAAGGCATTAGTAGATAAGAGTAAAAATCCAAACGCTTGCAATGGTGGCTGTACTAAAGTCAAATTTATCTCAGACTAAAGCTAAGTTATTAATTTACGCGGATATGTCATCACATGTGTTTATACAAAGCATGACAATTAAAAGAATTCGTAACCTCGATAAATAACGATCTACGGTATACTGAAATTATTACAAACATATTCATTAATAAATATAATAATTACATAGAGCAACCTGCCTACGTAGCAGTAATTAGATATAGCTTACAATTAGATAAGAATAATGTATAAATATAAGTGTAACAATGGTTAACTGTCTTTATTGTACGTTATCCATTGAAGAGGTAATAAACATTAAGATCCGTTAAAAATAATTATTTAAAAAAAATTCAAGTTGCCGCAAAAGAATCTTAATTTAATAAACAAAACTCTGTTAAGTCAACTTTTAAAAAGATACTTAAGATAACATTTAATTAGTAGTTGAGTTGATAATGAACATTCCTAATTATAACAAAAACTAATTCTGAATTGTTTCACTTTGTTACAAAATATTTAATAAATAAGTTCTTTTTCAAAATTTGATGCTAGTTAAAATTAAGTCAATAAAAATTTAAAATGAAGTGTCAATAAATTGAAATCAGCTAATCTTTCCTTTGTGATTGGTCTATCAACGAATTTTTGACAAGTCGTTAAAATATCAAACAACGTAAAATATCTGTTATTATTTAATTATGCAGTCATTTGAAATTAAATACAGAGGCACATCAATACTAGTTCATGTAAACTAATCATGTACAATTAAAAACTACTCTGAATAATTATTTC
The DNA here is from genome assembly GCA_947425015.1 of Pterostichus niger. Taxonomy (NCBI): domain Eukaryota; kingdom Metazoa; phylum Arthropoda; class Insecta; order Coleoptera; family Carabidae; genus Pterostichus; species Pterostichus niger. The sequence continues at coordinate 2,041,685 of OX380335.1, forward strand.
CTCATTTTCGTAATACATTGCGGAGTACTAAACACTCCCTATGATGAAAAACATTGTCGCCGACACTGTCGCTGCCGAAACATTACATTAACAGAACATTGTTCCATTAGCGACCTATTATTTACTTGTGCCGTACTTTATTCAAAATGCATTCCATTTAATATTATGTATACATTATCGGTGGCCACTGCTTTATAATATTAACCTTAATTATTTAAAACATATTACTATTAGAAGAAATTTATTATTCTACTATGACATAACTATTTTATAAAATTTATTGACTTTCATAGATTTTCCCTTTTAAATTTTAAAATATACGAATTAATATTTTATTTGTTATATACATTCATTCTACATGTTTTTTATCTACATATATTGTTAAATTAGGTATAAAGATTTTATATTTTAAATTACTATTAATGTTATTGTGTTTTATTGTAGAATTATGTGATAAATCTATAAGTTTATCGATCCGTAAATCTATAAATAATAAACAATATCACATCAATATTTCATAAATTAATATGTTTCTTTGCGATTCTGTTTATTATTTACAGACTTATAGATCTACAAAACTTATTGATTTGCATATAATTCCACTATTAGTCATATATTTGTTTTTATAACGTTTGAAGTAAATAAATATAAATATATATATATATATATATATATACCGGGAGTTTTTCTTACCAGTAAACATAGGGATATATCATTACCATAGCTACAGTTCAAAAGTTTGACAGCAATACATTTGAGCGTTTATTTTAAAAGTGTAATAGTCTATAGTCTAAAAGACATTTTAAGTTTAAACAAATTAAATGAATTTGAATTACTTTAAATTACATTAACTAAACGGTAGGTATAAATTTAGAACCTCAAAACAATCCAAAAGTTCTTTTGTGTAGAGGTTTGTTTGCAAATTCTTCGTTTAAGAGCTCGTACATACAAATAATGAGAATTTTGGGTTGAACCAGTTCAAAAATCGAAAATTATTAAAATGTGGTTCTATATAATTCAAACCACGAGAAATCGAATGGCGCAAAGCGCATCTTCATATCATTTTTAGTTTTCGAGTTAAAGCGATTTTTAGCTTTTTTTAAAGCTCAACTTTGAGGCGCCCTAACTCAAAAACTAAAAGAGATATTGAAATGCGGTTTGAACGAGTGTATTTCTCGTGCGCTACTTAACTTGTACAGGTATTTTGAAAATATTGAAGATTTTACAATTTTTTTCGAAATTTTTCTTCCTCATTATTTCAAAAACTTGAAAAGATAATGAAAATCTAAAAATACCAGTGAATTTCTCTCGTAAAAATACATAGGTATGCAAATTTTTACAACAAAATTTGCACGGATAAATTTTTTATTGCAAAAAAACGAAAAATGGCCAAAAGTCGTAAAAATCTTAAGGTTAACCCCTTAAGAAATCTTCAAAAAACGGCCATTTTCGATTTTTTGTAATAAAAAATGTATCCGTTCGAATTTTCTTCTGAAAATTTGCATACCTATGTATTTTTATGCGAGGAATTCACTGGTGTGTTCAGATTTCCATTATCTTTTCAACTTTTAAAAATATCAACAAAAAAAAATTTCGAAAAAAATTTAAAAATTGAAATTTTTTAAAAATACCGGTACAAGTTAAGTAGCACACGAGAAATACACTCGTTAAAACCGCATTTCAATATCTCTTTTAGTTTTTGAGTTATGGCGTCTCAAAGTTGAGCTTCAAAAAAGTCAAAAACTCGAAAACTAAAAGAGATATTGAAATGCAGTTTGAACGAGTGCATTTCTCGTGCTCTGAACTATATAGAACCATATTATAAAAAATTTTGCCTTTTTGAACTAAAATATTTGAGAGAGTGCTTTGTAACTGCGAAAACTCGTAACACCCACATAATTTATTAATGGGTAGATTGCTCAGTGGTATCGAGTCAGCTGTGAATTTAAAAACCCGGGTTCGATTCCCACAGCTGACAAACAATTTTCACCCCTGTGGCTTGCCCCCTTCACTAACGTCTTTGGGGGACATAATTTGATGGCTGGGTAACAACACTTCACGCAAAGAAACATATCATTTACCGAGATCTGCTACGACAGAGTGCCACACCCAGTCATAAAGAAAAGGCATGATGATATATTTTATTTATTTTTTAATAACATAAAAATAAAATAGCTATAAATTCATCAACTAAATATCAATATGTCAGTATGCCATTATAAATGAATTTATTAACATTACAAAAGATTTTAGGTTAAGTAAATTTGAAAAAGCTTCCAATAAAGTTAATATAAACACTAAAATGTAATTACAAAATAATATCTAAATTCAAATATTGATTGTATTTTAAATTATGTTTGTAGTAGAAAATGTCTGACGCATTATACTGAAATGTTATTAAATTACATTTGCCGGCAGCATGAATAACAACTAATGAAATATTAATTCTCGCAATGATTAAAAAGCAAACAAACAGGTGCATTTGGTACAATGCGCTCTACCGCTAATGAACCGACCGGAACTAATAGTACAGCAGGACAAGCATGAGCGCTATTGAGAAATGGATAACACTAAAGGCCCATTTACATAATACCAGAAATTTTAACGACTGCCTATATTTGTATTGCTATATACATAATTATACTACATTTTCTAATGCGATATTTTTTAACTTCCGATAGTTATCCGTTTTATATTATCTTTTGATAAAATTGTTTTAATTTTTTGCTATTGACAACCTTAAATATAAATATTACTGAATATATTTTCAAAATAAGGCATATAAATGAGCTGCTCCTACAAATAGTAAATAAAGATAAAGGGTTAAATACTACGAGTAAGTATGTTACAGTGAATCTACATTAGTAGATAAATCAGCTTTTTAAGTAACACCATTCAGGTTATAAAAAATATTGGCGTCAACAGACCAAACATTACGATTATTACTGTATGTGCTATGATTCTGATGCGGTATTTTTTATGTATATACCCGCTGCAGTTAAAGTTTTCATTAACGAAGACATACGTTATTTGATTCAATAAATATCGTATTTTGACCGTTTTCTTATGGCAACAATACCTTAATCATAATAATAAAAATTCAAAATGATAAGTAAACATATGAACCCCGGACATATGTCCAAAACCAATGGCGACCGTAACTTAGTCAAAACTATGACCGGAGTTTAAAGGTCCAAGGTTCAAATCGTAGCAGAATCATAATGTTTCTCTTTTATTTTCAATTTGAGTACATCAATTGTTATGTATTTATTTTCAATACAAATTAAATTTCAATTGGTGAATATTCTTTTAAAATAAATATCTTTCAGTATATAGAAACAATCATGGGATCGAGGCTGCCTATGACACCTAACAAAATAAAAAGAAAATTTGGAATATAATCAGATTTGAATGACATGGCGACCGTAGTTTAGTTGATTAAAGCTTTTGGCCTATTTTGTGTTTCAAATTGTTCTTGAGGACCCGAGTTCGATTCCCACAACCGACAAACTGACTTTCACCAATTTAATATCAACTCCTGTGACTCCCCCTCCACCAACAACTTTGGGGGCCGTGATTTGACGGCGGGTAACCGTACTTCACGCGTAAAAACATATCATTTACCGAGATCTGTTACGGCAGAGTGCCACACCCAGTAATGAGTAAAAAGCGTGATGATATATTTAATTATTTATTTAAATTGAATTTGATTATATTAGAATTTATTTTTCGCTGTTGATAGAAAAATGTTGTATGTATTCAAATTAGGAGCGTACAGAGAATTTAAAGTAAAACATTATTTATGGCTCTTGATCGAGAAGTAACTATTAGAGAAACATTCTTCGAATTAAAGTTATTATTTCCTTCATAAATTGTAGAAATGCAGGTCTGTACGAGATTAATTAACAAACTCGGAGCGACCTTGCCGGCAAACCAATATTATCGAGTTAGTTGTGTACGGACCATAGACCAGACGGACGTTCCTACGTGCATCCACGAATTTCGTATCGTGCTTTCTGTAGTTATTTTGGCCTAATATGAATCATGAAATGTGTACAACAATGAGATTCGTAACGTAAATGATTGTGTTTTGTTTGTTCGAGTGTGTGTGTATGAACTATCAATGCATTGACTTCCTTATCATCATCAGTGTTGCGGTGTTTCTTGTTCGCAGCTGTCTTCTACCATAGGTAAGAACGAATTAATTATTATATAGGTCATAAGAAATAGAAATATTTGCAGTATCGGCTAAGGTATTTACATTTTAACTATACATTTAAATACGTCTACTGTAGGATTAAACAAGCGCGGTAACATACTGTGACGTCACCCGAACCAAGGTTCGTCAGTTCGAATCCACCTGCCGACAATGTGTGATTTGTCGTTAAATATAAAAATACAGTTACATGTATTTATCACACTCGGGAGCTATAAACTAATCACTAAAGCCCGGATTTTTAGGCAATTGCCTAGATTAAAATTTTAATATACTTTAGGCAATTTCGTTTTTCTATACATAGGTAATATGTTTACGTGTAATGGAAGGTTTTTTTTTTCGTGCCTTAGAGCCTATTTTTTCTATATTTTGGTTATTGTGCCTATTTTACCTTATACAGCCTATTTTGCCTATTTTTGTTGCCTATTCTAACTTTTATTGAGCAGACAAGGTTTATCATCTACTTCGTTGACTAATTCAGCACTCAACAAAGTGTTTCAACCTAACCTATATTTAAAGTACTTACTTTAATCAAGTTTTTGTGTGTGAATTTAAAATGCCGAAAGAAAAAACGTTTCCCTTTCCGAAAATTTCATAGAGCAATTGCTCGTAATATTTTGTGAATTAAAGTATACTACATAATTTGAATTTGCATAATAGTTAATAAAATGAGAACCCTACATTATAATTTTTCAGATTGCGTTAATTTTTGTTTAAAATTAATTTTTTTTTCTAACAAAGAGTAGATACGAGTTCCAATAACATTTATGCTGCCTAAAATCCCGCCTATTTTAGAGTAATTACCGGCCTATATGCCTGCTTATTTTAGTGTTTTTAAGAGCCTAAATATCCGGGCTTTACTAATCACTCATACGCCATAAAATAATTTGACTAAAGAAACCGGCAGTACGGCAGTGTAAAAACTGCGGCTCGGTGTGGCCGGCCCTTATGTTTCGTAACGGATGGATGGGACGTTATTATTTATATGCTTCAAACTATTAACAATTTACTATTAACACTTGGCCTATTAATGTGCAATTGAATCCTGCCATGTTTTAAAAGCGAGGTAATTTGAGAATATCCACTAATTAGCTTCTAATTTCGAGTTAGTTTATCTGCGAAGATAATTTATTCTGCTTCGTTTTCGTTCGTATTGTTCTGATTCCGTATCATTCAATTCCATTCCGTTCCAAGCTAGTGTGCGGTAAGCTTCACTGTGCGTTTTGTTTTGCTTTGGTGCCCCGGAGCCAAATATATTACGACTATCCGTGCCGGAGTATGTGTTGTTTTGCGCGCTACATGCTTTTACCATTATTGGTAAGCTGTTGATAGGGAAGTAATCCAGCTGTTCGCTCTGACCCGCCACCCGGACTCCGGACTCGACTCTCCCGAAGTGGGGAGCGGAGTTCAAGGTATCGTCATTTATGAACAACGCATGAACATCCACGGGCGTACCTAATCAATTTCATTGTTTTATATTATAGTTAATGAATACAAGTTACATTTGGTCAGTGGCATCGCGTTGGCTTATGGATTTGAGAACCCGAGTTCAATCCTCACAATCGATAATCGTTATTTGTACAAATAATAATGAAAGCAATCATGTTTCCACAAATTTGCAGAATAAGTGAACAAAAATATATTTTTCATTACTGGGTGTGGTAAAGTTTGTAAATCGAACTTGAGTACTCAAATTCTCAGACTGATACGATACCACTGTCTATGGAGATGAAAATTAAAAAAAAATCACAGGTCTCTAAATTTCAATAGCAGATGATAAATTTTAATTGATCTTTAACCATATAAATACATTAAAATTGTGAAAAAAGTAAAATTAAATTAATATTATTACTTTATTTAACAATTTTTAATATAGTTGAAAATAGAAAAAACTAGTTATGCGTATTATTTAAATAATAAAATTCAGGTAGATATCAACAAATTTATTTTTAGAGTAAAATCCGAATAATATGACACCAAACTAGATCACCTCTTAACAAATCTAAAGTCAATAAAGCAGCTGATTGGAACAACTGCAATAGACAAGAATACATATTGCAAATTACAGCTACACAACTAACAGAATACACTTTATGGAAAGTAACTAAATAATTGATACATTATGTTTATTTTATATCTACTTGAAACCAGTGGCGTCACTTCATTTTGCTTTAAACTGACAAAAACCTAACACTTTGTGTTAAGTACACATAAAAGCCAAAAACCATTACACATTAAAAGTCACCCTTCGTTAAATACTTATCTTCTTACATAATTTATTATAAGGTTCCAAGTTTGTGAAGTGCTACACTTAATACTACTTGTTTGACAAAATACACTACATACTACATATACAGATATACAGCGAGCGTATTCTAAATTCTAAAATTTAAGATTTGTTAGTCCAAAGTACTATAAATAATAAACGAATGATTTCTGTTTTCACTAAAGAAGAATGTTAACAATTTACCCTAATTCTCCTTTGATAGTGACGGTGTAAGTATTTGGGACCCTGTGCTGTAATTGGGATACAGTTCATATTGTACAGAATAACATAAATAAATATACCTTGTGTTATAAAAAAACATCACTTTCTCAGAAAACTTTTTTTTATATTTTGGAATCTCTTTTATGAAAATTATTAATTTAATAGAAATTTACAATAAATAATTGGTCTTTTCTAATAATTGGTATGCTAAAATATAAAAAAATTGTAATTTTTTTTTTGACAATAATTGAATAATTTACTCCTTCATATTGAATAATTATATTTTGAACAGAGATACACGTAAAATTTAAAGCTTATAAATTAATTTGAAATGTTAAATATTTTTAATAATTATTGAATTATATATTCGGATTTTTTATTTGAAATATTAATAAATTCATTTACTACCTCGTACTCTGATAATTGCTTTAAAGCGTATATTTTCTTTTGCTTCTAACTCAGACATAAGAAACAATTGAACAACAAACTTATACTCTATGAATGCATTTTTTCAATCTGAACATTTATCTTCAGTTTTTGTTCTATAATTAATAGGTAAAGAGATATCGCTAAATCAAAATTTTAATATTGAATTTCCTATGTTGGGAAAAAAAGTAGACACCCGGTATATATTTATATATAATTGAATTACAATATTTAATATTAAATTAAAATTAAATGAGTAGTTTAATTTTTGTTCTCGTATTTTTCAATACCTATAATGTATGTATAATTGTTTAATACATTTTTGTTTGATTTAGTTGACATATTTTTAAACTGCTAGTAAAATAAAATTTTGAAACCGCTAGCGACATAAATTTTTTAAATGGCTGTTTTTAAAACAACTTGAATGGTCTGTATCCAAGTAATTAAAAATGAGGTTATAAGGCAAAATTTAATAAAACATTATTATATGTTAAAATTAAACCAGTTAGTATTTGTATTATATTTTCTAGAAATTAAATAATAAACAATAATTCACTTGAGTTGATGTTTGCAAAATACAACTCTAGAATTTCCTGAATTATTTTTTTAAGCGAAAGAGTTTTTTGCGTAAATCAATATTTCATATTTGTACAAACAATATTTAATGTTAGAATGATACTCATGGTAAAATATTTCAATTTAATTCGGCGATGAGTGGCCACTCGCCGGTCTCCAGCTCGTGGCTGTTGGGCTTTACGAACACGCACAGTAGGAAGAAATATGCGTTGAATTCATAAATTCGCGCTATGTTTTATACAAGTCACAGTCAGCAGTGTCAAGTGTTACACATAAAACAAGTGAGTGTCTACACGCTACGTTGCTAGCACAGCCCGAAACAAATGACAGCGCATGCATGTGACACCTATGTACGTACTCAGGAGTCAGCAGTCATTGTGTTACTTGAGTTGAGTTGAGACTTGGCCTCTTATCTTTGAAGCCTCATCAACCCTTGGTCTCTTATTTGTTGAGGGTATTGTAACTTAAACCGGGTGTAATTGGAGGGAAATTATGGAGAAGGGAGAAATAAACATGTGTGTATGCCAGATATACTTTGGGTCAATTTAGAGCCTAGCTGTTGTTTTTTATGTAATATAAAATATATCTTTTTAATATTATTATAAATTCTAAATAAATAAATATATCATCACGCGTTTCACGCGTTCCTGGATGTGTGGAAGAGATCTCGATAAGTGATATATTTCTTCGCGTGAAGTGCGGTTACCAACCGTCAAATCACGACCCTCAAAGACGGTAGTGGAGGGGGAATCACAGGGGTAGATTTAATTGAATGAAAATTGTTTGTCGCATGTAGACACCGAATCAGAGTTTTCAGATATACATGCCGATTCGATACCATTGAGCCATCTACCCCATTCTACCAATTTCCTCCATTTCGGCATTTTGTGGCAAAAAAAAAACTTTCAAAAAACATGCATTTAAAAAAATATATTTCATCACGCCTTTTACCCATTGCTGGGTGTGACACTCTGCCAAAGCAGATCTCAGTAAGTTATATATTTCTTCGCGTGAAGTGCGGTTACCAGCCGTCAAATCACGGCCCCCAAAGATGTTAGTGCAGGGGGAGCCACAGGGGTAGATTTAAATTGGTGAAAATTGTTTGTCGGCTGTGGAGATCGAACCAGGGTTCTCAAGATCCACAAGCCGACTCGATACCACTGAGCCACCTACCCCATAAAATATGCATTTTATTTCACTAATATGCGAAACTGGGTCTTTTTGATTACTTACATTTCTATGATAATTTGTATTGCAAGGGCAGTTTTCAAATGGCCCTGAAACACGTGTATTACATACTGTTTTTCCTATAAAATATTTGTTTGCACTTGCGTTTTTAATTCTACCTTGTTAGATTATAAAAGATTTATAAAAATGTAAATAATATCATTTGTTCAGCACTGTCATTGTCACAAGTTTTTTATTCCAATTAGAATCAATATTAAATTCATCCTGTACAACCACAATATAATCTTTCATCGAACGGAATATTTTTTTTTGTTTAAATGTTATGTATTTTAGAATGAAAATATAATATTTTTACTTTTTCAATTCCCTATGCTGAAAGTATCAATACGATGTAGGTTCTCTAGTAATAATATGAATTACCCGGTAATGAAAGTCAGTGTGAAGGAAAATTGAAGCGGCCGGCTCTGTAGGCTCGCCCGCTGTCCCCGGACTCTCCCGGAGTTGCCCGGACTCCGGTTTCAGGAACGATTACCCCAACCGACTGGCTTGTTAACACGATGAGATAAGACGGACATATTGTTTGGTCCGCCTCTGCAAAGATTTCATTTCAGATCTGTTTCGGCGTTTGCTGCCGTCCTAGCAAATTCACCGACAACTTTTAATGTTGATTTCAATCTATTTGATGAGTTTCATCTCGGAACACTACAAGTATTATGTTCATTTTTACAGTGCTTTTTGTATTAATCCGAAGTTGAAAGGCTTTTTTATAATCTATGAAGCTTTATTTTTTTGCTTTTTCCGTTATTTGTTATGCTAAAGAGTGAATGCATGAATAAAATCCTTTTAAGTCTCTTTGTCTATGTTATTTTATATTTAGAAATTAATCAAGGTAATATTTAATATTATTTTTAAAAATAATAACTCCTGTTCTTTTATTAAAATTCGATATTTCGGTATAATTAACATAACCTTTGTCAGGAGAAAATTAATTAATAAATAAACAAAACGTAACTATAATAGTAGTTTATGTAACAAGTACATAATTTAGGTCTTTATTGGACGAGCCGAATTTTATGGCAGAGCGAGCGCAGCGAGCGAGGCTAATAAATAAGGCGAGTCTATAAAGTCCGATTATGTACGAGTTGCATACAACGTTTTATGTTCGACTGCATGAAGAATATTTTCTCTTAAAATATGATTATGTCAATACCTATATTTAAAACATTTAATTGCATCTCAAAGTGTGCTTCGTTGTTATGCATTTGTTGCTTTATTTATCAAAATGTCAAAGTGAAAAAAGTATTGTGATGGATGAAGACATTGAAGACGTTCCAAAAGAAATAAAAGATCTTGCACGTAATGCAAGAGAATATCTAACAATTGTATGAAGACACATATAATACATACAGAAAATGGTGTTTAAAAATTTTTTTGAATTTTGTTTTAATGTGAAATTGACAGCAGTCCAATTTTGCATTTTTATCGTACTAGTCCAATAAAGTACCCCATTATGGACAGTAAACAGTGTAGTAAAACAAGGTTATTTGATGCAGTCGAACATAAAGAATTATAAAGACAAGCGATTATCAACTAGCTGTACGTGATCTCAAGGATCTATTGATCTAGTTTTATTATTACCATTGCTTCTCTGCTACTTTACAGGGAAAGGTTTTAAATCGAAACTATAAAGAATTATTTCTACTTCTAAATCAATTAACAATCTTTTTACTTATTTCATGAGTACTAAAATTATAAATTTTAAATGATTAAAACTGAACTACAATCTATGGGGCAGAGAAGTGACTGGAATCGTATCAGCCTGTGGATTTGAGAACACGAGTTCAATTTCTACAGTTGACAAACTTGACTTTACATCAAAATTACTCCTGTAGCTCCCTTATCACTAACATCTTTAGGGGCTGTGAAACTTTTTCATAATAAATAACCAGGAAAACTAATTTTCCATGTCTATATTTTTCCTATAGTAACGAAACTATATTTAAGCTAAATTTTTGTTATTTTTATATGACTCGCAAGTCAGTAAATTGGTATTTTAAAGTTAAATTTTATTATGACAGAAAAAAATCGGATGACGCCTGGATTCGAACCAGGGACCTTCCGCTTACCGGGCAGAGATGCTAACCGCTACACATTCCGGTAAGCGGAAGGTCCCTGGTTCGAATCCAGGCGTCATCCGTATTTTTCTGTCATAATAAAATTTAACTTTAAAACTATATTTACTTTAGGAAACTAACTAGAATTATAATTAAAATAATAACAGTAATAGGAATATATGTCATGAAAGTTAGATAACACAAGGTTCTTGAATCATATCAAATCTAACTCACCCAAGATAATAGAAGTAACCGAATTCACAGCAAACGTATGAATGCAATATTCCAAGTTCGTGTTGGCATTTAGTTAATCCCAAACCCAAGCTGTAATGTACATATACACACGTAGACTGAGGCCAGAAGGAGCAACATATGATGTTATGGCGACGACGTAATCTACACATCCCTAAATTAGCATAACTGACAGAAAATTACATTCCGTACCGAACTAATATCATTATGTACCTACTTGATAATTGCACATTTAAATTTTACTTTTCTAGTTACAGAGCTAATATTATTAAGTTGTGTGATTATTAAAAGTAATCATACCTGTAGTTTTTGACTAAAGTTAATTTATATTATGACAGAAAAATTCTGAAAAAACTACATTTATGATTACCTTTAATAATCACACAACTTAATAATATTAGCTCTAAGCTTGGGTATGATTCCCTCATAATCAAAAACTGTGTCACTGTAGACGAACCCGGTTGTCAATGCCTATATAGGAGTCTCTCGGAACGAAGCTACGCTTAGACACTGTGACAGAAAAATTCAGTTGATGCCATATTTCGAACACAGGTGACGTGGTGTAGCGGTTAGCATCTCTGCCCGGTATGCGGAAGGTCCCTGGTTCGAATCCAGGCGTCATCAGAATTTTTCTGTCATAATATAAATTAACTTTAGTCAATTTTCTAGTTACCTTGCGGTACTTTTGTAAATAGCTCGCGGAACACCGGTTGAAAAACTCTGGTTTAAAGTAACAAAACAAAATTATTTTACGTTTATTGAGTCCCATGACAAACTCAAATCCTTTAAAATTATTTTTTCCAATAAATGAATCTAAATATAAGCACCCGTGAGTTTGAAATCTTTTAAGGCGATTATGTCCGCCTAATGCCTAATACATTCTGTAACATTATTCCAAGAACCCTAATAGGTATTAATTTAATAACTAAAACACCGAATTTAATTAATAAATTCACAATACAGTCAAGCGTTCCGCATAATTAAAGTTGATAAACAATATGATCACATCACACAAAACATACATTAGTTCTTGGTGGACAAAAAGCGGGCTGGAATAACGCTGAAGAAACAAACATCAGCGGCGCTTCGGGTTGTTGGCGGCCCGCCGCGGTTGTTGTTGTTAATTGTGTCTGCATTTAATGACTCTTCATGAATTATTCAACGGGTTTGCTGTTAAACGTGTTGCAGTAGACACCTCGCTAAAATAGCGCACTTGCTAGCCTTTCAAAACAAACCAAAAAAATCTACTTAAACACGGACCACTACTTCATAAACTACTTTAAGAACCGCTGTTTGAATTTGCTGCTACTAATTGTGGTTAGACGCTACACGAATATGATTTATTGCATGAATAGTTGCAAAGCAAAGAGATTTTTACAAAATGTATGGCCTCAGAAAATGCGACCTTGCGAGTTGACATCGACTTTATTTCGTAATCAATAAACTTATAACTTTTTAGTAAATCTATGATTATACTAATACATATACACATTATGTTATAGTTTCAATTCGTATGAAATTTTATACTTAATTATACTTTTTTATAATAAACAAATTTATTCTACTTCCGTTAGGAAATAGATGTTTTATTTCTCATATTTGAGTTAAGTAATGAACTGCATTGTTTGACTAGTGAAATAATGAGGTAACATAACAACAGATATCTTGGTAGACGAATTCTGATGTGTTATTCTTTTATTTTTTGAAATTATAACTGTCATTAATATGTCAAAATTTCATAATTTCAAAAACGCTCTTTCATATTTATTAGAACGGAAGTAGAAAAAATATTGTATGAAACTAGTAAGGAAATAGGTTATCACCTTACTTATGTGTTTACATAACTCGGCTACGCCTCGTTCTGCAAATTTCACATGCGTAAGGTAATAACCTTCATTTCCTTACTAGTTTCATAAATAGCTATAACAAAATATGACTGTTTCCATTATGATTTGTTTATTTATTTTTAATTCGTACGTCAAATGACACATAAACTGATCATAATTCTATCTCTTGTAACCTAAATCTATATTGTCAAGATGCTCGTGAACCGTAATTTACACAGTACAGAAATCTTAGAATTTCTAATAGTCTTTGTAATAAATTTAATACTTATGATTTGCACTACTTCTTTACTTGTGATGAAGTGAACGAAAAATTACATATTCTTACACTTTTTGGTCAATATACATCTTTTAAAGCCTGTATGATTAATGTTTTTATCAATTTTTCATATTCATTTTCTGATAAATAAAAAAGTTAATGTATCACGTAGGCAGAGACGGCAATTTCCTCATTAGTTTGAACAAAATGAACGTACAATGTAACTTATTCTCAAATAAATAATGTTCTATTCTCATTTTAACGTTTAGATATATATTGGTATTAGGTCGTTTAGGTCTATGTTTGTATACAGATTGTTATTAAAAAAGTTTTGGTGACACAATAATAGTTCCATAATTATCAGTTGGAATACTTTAACCTAAAATGGCACACTTGAAAGTTAATATTCACTTAACTGCGCATGTGTATGAACAAAAAATTGATGAAAAAATTATCGTGTCATACAAACAATTTAAAGGTAGTTTATTTCATCAATTAATTTTTTCCATTTTTATACACAACAAAAAATGAATATAAAAAATTGATCGTGTTAACGAGCATTACACAATTAAACTTCGTTACATATCATCACCGGACGTTATTACGATAATGTTAAAATTTAGAAACAATGCATACTCACAATACAATGAACCAAAATTAAAACTACTATAAAATATTAAATCTTACTACGAATGCGATTAAAAGAGAAATTTATTGAATACCATGCAGTTGTATACCTACAGTATTTGACTATTGTGATAGCATTTATGGACCACGCATCACTTTCAACGATGAAAACAGAATATAAAAAGTACAAAATTGCTGCAAAAGATTCATTTTTAGTTTGAAATGGCGGAAATATGTTACACCTTACTTACATTTTTAGATATGAAAAAGATCCGTACAAATTACCAGAGTATCTGTCTGGCAATTATTATCAAACCGAACTCAACATCACCAATGCTATTTTAAAAAAATAATATGAAATACAATGTTCCTACTGCTCTATTTAAACGTACTTTCAATCACATCTTTCCAGCTCTACTTAATAAAATCTCTCCTACATCCATACAACTCAAGTCTGACGTTTCTACTAATAATTATAAAAACAATTACTGTATATTAGTTTAGTATCATTCTAAAATATATATTTTCGATTCTTTATTCATTTATTTATTTGTACAATTGTGCAATATTGTGTTGTATTTATCTTTAGTCATATCTTATAATTTATAACTGAAAATTATGTATTCAAAAGATTACTTGAAGAAACAACTAATACAGAATATTTGCCAAATATAACATTTATTGTCATTATTTTCGTTTTTTCTTGTATAAAATATTCTTACTCTTAAATGCAACAAATATTCTCTAGCAAAATGAGAACAAGGATGATCTTTAATTTGTAGGAAACATTTTCCCTGTAAAGTTTTATTAAATATTATATAAAACTTTGTTTTTTTTCAATATATAAAATAAAGCTAGCATCTGGCATTTTAAAATATCAGCACAAGCCCTGTTTTTTTGGTGTTCTAAGAGCACGGTTTTTACATGTTAGAGATAGGTAAAACACCCAAAAATACTGCTCTTAAAACAGGTAAAAACAGAGCTTGTGCTACCCAGCCATTGTATTTCGTACTTTATACAAAATATGTGTTAATGGTACATAATGAAAAGCAGCTGATGGTAGTAAAATATCGTAGGTAACTGGTAGTTAGTTATGTGGTCGTATTTCGCACAAGTCCGCCTCTTTGTAATACAAGGTGCAGAACACCAACACGGGGTACAGAAGTCCCTTGGGAAATGTTCTGGAGTGACATACACAAACACACACACAATCAAACGCTTGCCGGCAATGCTACACGCTTCCGTGGCTACCTGTGATCTACAAGAAAGAACCAGTGCTCCTTAAACAATCTAAGTTATGTATTCAACTAATAATATTCAAATTCAAATACTTTGGTTATAGGTACAGTCTTTTCCAAGTACATAGAAATATACAAGTTTAATACAGGACATTAGTTTTTCGCATTTGAAACTGTCCTTGTTGTTGTAACACTAACAGTCATTGTCCTCTAAATAAACATAGCATATAATTTGATTTGTATAAATACGTACTTAACAACTACGGGTAATTCCTTACTGCACGAGCTATAGAGTAATTTACAATAAGCATTCATTACATTTGCCGCTTGATATAAATTTTATTATATAAAGAAATTTGTAACTATTAACTTGGAATGATGTCCTTTATGATTCATATTTTACAATTCATCCAAATTTAAAACTTCTTAAATAATTGTAGAAATGGTACGCTACTTACAGTGCCTGAATGTATTTGTTGTAATCATGTACTTATTTAATTTGTTCAAAATGAACAAATTTTACTATAAAACAAGAAATAATCATTAAAATTTACCTAAATTAAAAATGTAGTAAATACATTGAAGCGTGCTGCGTGCATCATATGTGTTTAATTCAATTAATATAAATCAACTCTTTCGAAGCATACTATAGGAACTAAAATTGACCAGCTTTACAAAACAAATTACCTAATGTATCTATTTAATACCGTGATCTAAAGGAAGAATATGAATATAAAATATCTCAAAAAACTAACAATGTGACCTAGGATGAATTTTCTGTTGTGCAGTATAGTAAATAAATAAAGTGTTCGTATGAAATATGTTCTGGGTGGAAGGGAGTCAGTAGCCACTATATGTTAGGAATCCCTGACAGCGAGTTCTTTTGTACGGCAGCCACGCTCCACGCTCGCACCTTTATAAAACATACAACGGCCATTTGCATATCTGCTATTTGGGTCAGACTACACTTGTGTAGTAGGTAGTGCAGACGCCACTAACATGTATGTATGTCGTGCGCTGCATCCAACATTCACAGCCGCCACCAGGATCAGATCCATATGTTCTGTGTCCCAAATTACTGAAGTCATAGGCCTTTAACATAGGAAACCAGTTTTTTACAGTTAATTTCACTCAGGGTTCGTAAATATCATGATATTTATAATAAATATCAAAATATCTGATATATAGGATATATATCAGATAAATATCACTTTTTGGATATTTATTTTTTAATTTTAGTTTTGTACACATTTAGAAAAACTGAAAAATTCGAAAAATTTCACTTTTCCGGAGGCTATATCTCAAAAACTAAACAAGATATGGAAATGCGCTCAACGGCGTTGAATTCCCCGTGTCCGAATTGACTTATAAGCAAATTTTCGTACAATTTTATGCAATTTAATATTTTTAATTATTTCCTAAGGTTTTTTCAGATTTTAATTCAATTTTCCCAAAAATCCTTAATCGTAGGATTATTAAAACGAAAATTTACATACATATGTATTTTGACCCACTGAATCCAGTAGTGCAATCTTCAAATGCATATGACTTCTGGTTTTCGAGAAAATGTTAAAAAACCGCTTTTTGCGATTTTTTTGGCGGAAAATTGAAAAAAAATAAAAATCGCTGAAACTATGTTTATAAGTTAACTGAAGCACGAGAAAATTAATGCCGTTGAGCGCGCTTTCATATCACATTTAGTTTTCGAGATATAGCCTCGGAAAAGTAGAAAAACTGAAAAATACGAAAAATTTCACTTCTCCGAAGGCTATATCACAAAAACTATTTGATATTTTTATATAATGGATATATATCATTGCAAAAATATGACGATATATATCAAAATAAATATCATGATATATATCGATCGATATATATCTTCGAACCCTGATTTCACTTGACCAATTTAAATGCAAAACATTTTAAAATTCAGCCAATAAGCAATGTTTTATATGCTCTCAATTTGACATCAAATTATTTTATTTTTGTTTTGTACGATCAATTTGATACAATATTATTTTATTTGTTTTCGGAAATTATCGTACCAAATATTACGCGACCTCTCCACATAATTTTTATTTTCAAGCAAACTGAAATTAAGTAAAAACCCTCGTCCTGTGGATTTGGCATTTACCATGTAGTTTACTTTCATGCTTGTTGTTAAGAAAATACAAATATTGCAAAACATAAATTTATTGATATTATCAGGAAGTCTCGTATTATTATTTGTGTCAAAATTCTGATAGCATATTATTAAATTAAAAAAAATCATATATAGTAAAAAAATAATCAAAGAGAATATAGTGTTTACACGTTTTTACCATTTTTACTTTTTTTCGCAGTTTTTTAAATTATTGAAAAATGTATCAGTTTCTACTTAATTTTTCTATAAAAAGACGATTTTCTTAATTAATATATAAAAAAAGTTAAAATTAATTACCATAAATCATTATTTTAAAAGAATCTAAATCGGCACTAACATTGACAAATATGAAATTAATTCCATTTTGTTGAGTACATTTCTTGACTCTCATACGTAATGGAAGAAAAATAGTTTACTAGAATTTAGTTAATTTATTGTTTTTAAACCCTACATGGGCCATTATCAGATGCTATTAATAATACAAATATAAAATACGAATAGTTTTTATTGTTAAAATAATTTATTAGTTCGAAACCGGTTAAGTAAATTTTTCAACAATAAATTGACTGAATTTCAGTAAACTTTTATTCTTCAGTAATTTCAATTTGTTGTTGCATTTCAGTTAGTGGCGGGCATGACCGTGAGTCGCACTCATCTATCTAAAGTGTTTAAAAATAAATTATAAATTTAAATAAATAAATAAATAAAATATATCATCACGCCTTTTACCCATCACTGGGTGTGGCACTCTGCCTAAGCAGATCTCGGTAAGTGATGTATTTTTTCGCGTGAAATGCGGTTACCAGCCGTCAAATCACGGCCTCCAAAGATATTAGTGGAGGAGAAGCCACAGGGGTAGATTTTTTTAAATTGGTGAAAATTGTTTGTCGGCTGTTGGGATCGAACCAGGGTTCTCAAGATCCACAGACCGACTCGATACCACTGAGCCACCTACCCCATCATAAATTTAGATGAGATTAATTAATACTTTGACAGATGTTACCTTCAAGTCACTGTCATATCATGCAGCTGCCATGAATATGGCTTTACTTTTCTTCCCTATCAATGAAAAGTATCATTTTCTTCTCCAAATTCAGGGAAGGAAAAATTACTCTTTTTCAAGACGTTTATAGGTCCGACCCTGCACTATCCAAGTAATACATTATATTTCCCTAAAAGCGTGTAAGATTCTATAAAACCATCTTTCATAAATGTAATCTTACTATAACTTGGTGGTAATTTACATTGTCCTAAAGTTCTCTCCGCTTTACACAAGAACACTGGTTGCGTTCAACCTACAGCCGCGGCGAACGCTCACTAGCAATGAACGATGTTCAGCTGAACGCTCAGCAACTATTGTTAGTCAAAAGGCTGCGAGTGAATGCGTGGAACACCGGACATTATGCCGCGAGAGCTAATTGGAAAACTTGCCCCGTTAACTACGACGCCTTACGTACCCTGTGTGGCGTGTGTGAACAAAAACCAAGTGGCGGTGTCGCGCTCGGGACAAAGCCAGTACCTAGTGTTGTTAGCGACGCTGGAACCGATGTTGTAAATTTAAAACAGTGTCTTTGAATACAGGGAGAGACTACTATTAAGTGATTTATAATGACTCATCTAATGCAAGGATTGGAAGCGAAGCGAAACTGGAGAATAAACTGAATAAACCAGAATACAACTATTAATAAGAAAAATTAAGATACCGCCGACCAAATCAACTATATAACTACTATAACGATATTTTAGGCCATATAACAACCTAGCATGAAACAAAACATTTGTAAGAAAAAAAATTATAAAAGATTATAAAAAACAAATTAGATTCATTAAACAAATTGGCGTTTAAAACTCAATTCTCTAACTTTGGCATATAAACCACTACAATCTTCATTGTCACGAAGTTATCGAGAAATGTAAACGTTGCGACGATTTAGGACAACCGTAGAAAAATAGTCGTGGCATTTCAAATTCATAACCTTTAAATATAAATATTTTTTTAATTGTTTGCCTTGCTATTTATGGCGTTATTTGTTTACTTTTTAGGCCTACATTCTTTTTTAGTAGAAAATAAATTAATAAAATTGTTCAAATAGAAGTACCAAAGAAGTTAACTCAACATAGGGAAAAATCTTTTAGAACTCAGTTTAAATTAATTAATTATGAATTAAACTTTTGGTTTAAATTCTATTATATTTAAAATGAATAGCATATATCTCGAAAATGAACCGCGATGCGGTCACGGTTTTACCGCTATTACAGTTTTACCGTTACCGTGGGAAAGAAACGGAACGTGCCGGTGTTCGGAATCTGTTATTTTTAAAATATTGTATATATGTGTATCGCAACGTGATTGAGATGCAGTAAAATATGGATGCTTGGTATTTTTAAATCAATTTATTTTGACTAATTGTAGTTCTGAAAAAGACGATAATGAAGACGTCGGAAAGTGAAGGCAGATTCAGTTTCATTTGTTTTTAAAGTATTGTCCACTTGCAAACCTGAAATTTTGACCTGTAAATAACTTAAAAGTTTCAATTATTTGAATTTGTGTATTTTATTATCTGTCAATTTTATACGAAAACAAACATATTTTTCAGCAATTCTACAGTTTTCATCCGATTTGAATTAAATTTTGATTCATCCTATATATGATCAAAACCTGTGTTGGCAGTGAACTGTATCTAGATCTGGAACGGTAAAGGGTTGTGTTCGTAATGTTGTTGGATAGATGTTGTGTGTCCCCATTCAAATGTCAAAATAATCAGCTGAAGCATTTATCAATTTTTTCTACTGACTGAAATGCACATACGTGTAAATAATACAATAAATTCAACCTAAAACTACTTAGATTGTAAATATATATCATCACGCCTTTTATCCATTACTGGTTGTGGCACTCTGCCATAGCAGATCTCGGTAAGTGATATATTTTTACTCTTGAAGTGCAGTTACAAGACGTCAAATCACGGTCCCCAAAGTTGTTAGTGGAGAAGGAGCCACAGGAGTTGATATTAAATTGGTGAAAGCTAGTTTGTCGGTTGCGGGAATCGAACTCGGGTCCTCTAGAACCGCAAGCCGACTTAGATTGTGTTTAGTAAATACAGGTTTCTATCAATAGTGCTCACGAAATTTTATCTAATTTCTATACAGTATCTTGTTTAGCTTTATTCCTCCATATTATAATTCATTTAATTTATATGTATATGAAAATTACTACCGAAACAACTAATTGATGATCACTGATTAGAAACAGACGGACAACCTCTTTCATAGTGCAGACACAAAGCCAACGATCCTTGGCCGTTCCAGTTATAGGTAGAATTCAAATAATATTAGAAAATGAAAATTAAACGTATTGACACATGCGTTGTTTAAACTCTTACTATCAAGTGACAGACACAGCACCCAGTAACTAAGGGGCAACAGAGACGCTGCCTTCTGTAACATTACCGAGTCGATGAGATATGAAATTGGTCGCAGTCAACCAATATGGAACAAATGGCTTGGAAAAATGGCCTTTTGAAAAAAGAACAAATTTCTAAGTGCCGATAACAATACAAATGAAAGTAATGAAATTGAACCCTAGGCCTGCTTCCAATCTAATAAAACCTAACCTTGACATTGCTCAATTGACTCTATAAACTAACTTGGCCAATATTCATAAAAACAAAACAAAAATTAATTTTTGAGAGATATTGTTATACAACTTCGAATAAAGCCAATGAATAATAAAATCTATTTTATTTTATTATCTGCATCCACTACTTCTGTTTTTAATCATCATCATCATCTGTGGCGCTACAGCCCAAATCGGGCCTGGACCTACCGGGCACGCCGAGCCGCAGTTTTCACACTGCCGTTCTGCCGGTTTTCATAGTCATAGTCGAATGCTACATTATTTAAGACGTATAAGTGACTAGCTTACAACGCTCGAGTGTGATAAATACATGTAACTGTATTTTATATTTTACTACAAATCACACATTGTTTTTAATAATTCAAATTTCTATTTAATCTTGATCAATACACAAATTGGATTAATTAAAATAATAATTTACAGTGTTTTCTGATCAATGCTCGTATTTGCTAACTCTTTTCATTGAAAAAATTCAAAATGACTCGACAGCAAATAAATGAGTCTAAGGCTTATCCAAAATTAATCTTTAAAAAATCATTAGTATCATATTTATATTATCAACCACATTTATTTCTTAAATTTTGTTTAGGAAAAGTAAAAACAAATCACTTATGGGATATTAACATTGCTGTCACTATTTAAACTGTAGTTAACGATAAATGCACATTAAAAAGGTTGGTAATTAGGCCACAAAGGCGATATTAATAATTATAACAATCTTAATCATGTCATAAACCATTGTGATAATACAAATATCCACAAAATAAAGAAAACTATCTTATAAAAACAAATTCATATCTATACACTATGTTAAATATATTATTTATATTTTAAAGCCTAATCACAGGTCTTAATTTTTGTTTTTGTCGTAAGTCTGACAAAGATATAGACAAATACTTGCGTACCTAATAATGTCAGACCATTCTCGGCTACAGTTTTAGTCTGTGTCTAAACAAACATAAAAGTTTGTAAATTTGAAAGTTTCATCATTATTTTGTCATTGATATAACCTAAAATAGTTTATTTTGGTTTTATTTCTTCAATTATACATTGAACTATAAATAATAAGAAACTATACAAATAAATTACTATCGTTTACTAATATATTCCATATATTGCAAGTGTATATTATATAGTTTTATTAGAACAAACATAAAACTAAAGCAATATTTATGTCAACAGCTGGAAATAGTCCAATGACTTTAGATTTTGAACGACGACATCAATGTGTTTAGATTGATGTTAGATAGTTAATATGACGTGTAACTTCACATTTGACAATAATGATTGATTCTTAAATACTTCCGCAGATCGACTATAATTCAGCAAGATAAATATATATGATTTTTATTTCTTTTTATTTAATTGTCACCCTAAAAGAAAATTAATTTTAAAACAATAAAAACATTTAACTGTAGAATAAATAACAAAAAGATAACGAGAAAATCGTTGTTACTGAAAATATATTCATGATTCGATTTTCGCGAGAAATTATAATTAATTTTTTCAATCTTGATACCAGTAGTTGATTATCATATTTCAATAAAATTTTCATATAAAGCAGACACTCTCAAATCGTTATATCCGTCACAGCAAAGCTTTATCAACAACAAAAAGGAAATTCGTTTCCAATTTAACGAGATGAATATTAAAATTTTCACCTGATCTCTACGTGTCAGTCCTTCCGAAATGGATTAAATTTCAATTAAGATCTTAAACCGGTTACCGAGAAAAATGTTCTCGGATAAGTAAGTAGAGAGCCACTCGAAGAACCGGGATCTCTGATGTGAAATAGCCGCACGACACAAATCACTTGAATTTTATTTTAAATTTAGTTCGATCTTATTTGCATGATTTAAATAGTTCTTGAATATATTTGCTCCAGTAATTTATTTCGATGGCATTGCTTTAAATAATTGAATTGTTACTTGTTTTATTAATTATATATAATTTAATGATGATCCGGTATTTAAAAAATCGTATACGGTATGTCTTTAAATAGACGTGGGAAATTAGTTTTTTGCAAACTAAAAGTGTGCGGCAAACAATGACAGAGTTTATCACTTTTTTAAATTTGATTATTTATCATCTATAACTAACTTGAAACTAGTAAAGTTGGATGAAACTTTTTTTATCAATCTGCTAGACATCTCTCTTCAAAACTATAATAACTATTTATTTTGCTACTCAAGTGGGCGTTAAGTATACCGATGAGAAATATAGAGGCGTCAGACTGGACAAGGGGATGTACATATTCTTAGCCAAACTGATTCTATAATACCTATTTCTGGCAATGTATGCAATATTAATTCGGTTCTTCTAAAACCGTAAATGTCAATCGGTAGAAATAACGCACTAAAATGAAACTAGTAGGAAGACCAATAAAAATATAATAAACCTACTACCAAACCTACCTAAATTTTATTCTTTTACTACAGGATGTTTCACAACTTAGAGCAAAAAATTAAAGGGTATATTCTGTACGACGTGCTGATCATGAAACAAAAAGATTTTTTTTTTAAATCGCAAAACTATTTTCCATGTTTCCCAGTCCAAAATTTTTCGTTGCCACTGCCACTGGGTGGATGATTATGTTAAAGTTATTAATTAAATAAAATTCTATTATAAATAACTGCTAATAATTGAATTGTGTAATTATTCTTTCATAGTTGATACCTACTTCGTTGTTTGTGTTTAATAGGAAAGCGAATCCAGTGCAGTACTACAAAAAATGTTTTAGGTTAACAACCCTTAATTTTTCGAATTTAAAAAAAAAATTGTTACATGATCAGCACGTCGTACAGAATATACCCTTTAATTTTTTGCTCTAAGTTGTGAAACACCCTGTATAACTGACCCAATCGAAACCATAAAAAAATCCCTAACCACGACGTATAAAAACCATAACGAAACCAAAATTTATAATTTTAAATAACCGAAATCGAAACCTACATAATATTATCAAAAAACCGTAACCAATAAATATAACCAAAATTTTACTAATAAAAAACTATTAACCGTAACCGAATACAATATCTCTAAAGTAATATGTCTTTCATGTTTTGAAAAGCAATTTAAAAAGATCAAACTCTTCTTTTTTTTTCATATCAATCCAAACATCGAATAGCAAATATAAGGAATTTAATTGAAATGAAGTACAGAAGAAGTTTGAGCAACACTGTTTAAGAATGTAATTTGAGCAGTGTACACCAAAGCAATTCCACCAAGTGTATTCAATTACGTTTCCGGAGACACAATTACGTTACAAGACGACATTGTCATATGCTTGAATAAACATAATTAAATATTTCATTTCTTCCGAGGCCCCTGCATTTTGTACTTTCGTGACGTTGCTCGTCCCATCGTTTCGTCGCCAGACTGAGATATAGTTCTAGTTCCTATGGGGCGGGAGAGCCATGCGCTGCACTCCCACACCACATGACAACTGCCAGACAGAACAGAAAAGCAAATATTATTACGAACATTTAATTAAACCTCATTTCTATACGCATAGAATTAATTAAAATTAAATGAAAATGTATTGCGACGATGGTATATTGCTGCAGATAACAAACAAATGGCAGTCGATGGGCAAAGAAAGAAAATTCACCCAATTTACAAACAAAACACATCAAGATTCATAACTTCTTTGTTTTTGGCTGTTTGACGAGAATGAGATCATCATTTTTATCCATTGTCCTGAATTTCTTAAAGCTGTACCTTAATTAAATACTTCTGATTTTTAAGTACCCATTGTAAAAGATTGAATAATTGCTAAATTTTGATAGAAAATGTAGCTATAATAAGTATTTCGGTAAATCTTTGCAGTCAAAACTATAATATAATTCTCAGACGATCCCGTTTGAAAGTAGCCATAACAATATCCAAAATTACCGTAGAAAGTTGAAAATAACACACTCTTATAATATAGCAGTTCAAGTTGCAATGCTTGATAACAAATGGTGCCTCGATAAAAAAAACTAATTATATCATTATAATAAATTTTAACATACTAACATACACAAATCTTAACTTTAAAAATTGATAATCATTATATATATAAATAATTAGTGAAAAATCAATTAAATCACGTGTATTAATTAGTACTTCTGTATATACAATTTTATATTAAGTTATGAATTAAATCCTTTTCAAATGAATAAGGGACTAGTATTGTTAAAACTATCGTTAGTACTATTTTAAAATTATCATTTGTACTATCGTTAAAATTACCGATAGGTCTATTTTTTAAACTATCCTTTGCATTATCGTTAGTACTTTATTGAATTATCGTTAGTACTATTTCAAAAACTATCGTTCAATAGTTATTTGTGTATTAAGAGCGTAAAGTGATTCTTTGTTACTCGAGCACGGTAATTGCAGCGCGAGCCGAAGGCGAGAGCTGCAATAGTGCAAGAGGAACAAAGACACTTTACGCTCGTGATACACACATAATTTTTTCTACGATTGCATCTTAAAGTTATTAAAAAACGTAGGTATACGTCTAAAACTAAATTCGTTTTGTTAACTGTCAATATGACAAGTTTCTGTTTTGTTTGTATCCCTGGTAACTATTGAAATAATCTTTTTCGCGCGTTGCCATTGGAAACGCGCAAATTTAACGTCTTTTTCGCGCGTTGCCATTGTAGACGCGCAAAAAAGATATTTTTCGATTGTTCCACAGAAAACGTCAACTTTACGATGACAAATGAGAGCGTAATTGTCATCTTTTCATAGCAATCGTAGAAAAAGTATGTTTTATAATTATCCATACATCGATAGTTTACTGAACTAAACTTTGTATTCTAATGTTTTTAGTTTCAAAAAACGGTCGCATCTAGCGAAAAAATCATTTAATACGTCATTAAAAACAAAATTGGGGAGAAAATTTCATGAAAATATAGATATGTGAGCACATTATGACAACATAATTCTACCGAAGATACGAACCAAAATCAAGTCGATGACACAAACTGTTTTCAAAATTTAATAATTTCTTTTATCTATATCTTGGTTTCTTATTTTCAATTTCTCATCTTCTGTTACTTCTCCAACGAAGCTCAGTCTTCCAGATTTGAAGCATTAAAATGATTAACAATGAAATAATATTTATATTTTATCGACAGGCAGCATACGTGTATATATTTTTTTCGTTGTCACCGGCAATTTTCATTTATTTTATCAATTTTTGGCGAATCCACCTCGGATAATGAAATAAATTGCAACATGGTAGTCATGAGTTTAAATGAATTAAAAACCTCACATGTTCTGAAAATAAAATAACGCTTTTCGGTGGCAATTTTATAAAGGGTCAGAGTTAAAACATCCGCGCATTTTGATAACATGAAAAATTCAGTTTCAATATCGGTGGAATGTGTGGAATCAAGGGAATTTCGATGCATTAAGCTGGCAGCCATACGGCGGAAATGCGTCGTACTGACACTGCCGAGCAGTAATTTGCACCGCGACATTGGCGGCAGCGGCGGCCAAGTCACGAGGTCACGTGTTTGTTTACACAGGTTGGAATTTTAACATTGATATTTTTATCGTCTAGTTTTATGGTAACTATTAGCTCAGTGAAGTGCATGTGGTGACCTCTCAGGTCAAGACACAAATAACTAATTTCATATTTTCACCTTTCTCTTCGTGCTATCCAAATAAATCATCAACAACAACAAACAGTGTTTTTTTTTCAAGAGAATTTCATTTACCTATTTATTCATATCTTCACATGCTTGCGTCTTTTTCAAAAACTTTTAAAATGCAGTACCACATAACACTAACATTCCTAAATTATTGTATAGAAATAGTTATTTGTATATCAGGGAAGAAAGTGCGACATTATATAGTCTCGGAAGAAAAAAAGGTATCTTCTTCACTAGATATATAGGATGTTTCACAACTTAGAGCAAAAAATTAAAGGGTATATTCTGTACGACGTGCTGATCATGAAACAAAAAGAATTTTTTTTTAAATCGCAAAACTATTTTCCATGTTTCCCAGTCCAAAATTTTTCGTTACCACTGCCACTGGGTGGATGATTATGTTAAAATTATTAATTAAATAAAATTCTATTATAAATAACTGCTAATAATTGAATTGTGTAATTATTCTTTCGTAGTTGATACCTACTTCATTGTTTGGGTTTAATAGGAAAGCGCCAGTGCAGTACTACAAAAAATTTTAGGTTAACAACCCTTAATTTTTCGAATTTAAAAAAAAATATTTTTGTTTCATGATCAGCACGTCGTACATAATATACCCTTTAATTTTTTGCTCTAAGTTGTAAAACACCCTGTACATATAATTTTTTTGTTAGGTACTCAATCAGAAATAATGTAGAAATTTAGGTAAAGTTTATGATTTTCTTGACATGTTACCTGGATGCCACTAATGTTAAATAATACCATTGTTTTTTATTTGTTATAGATGTGGATTTGCTGTTTACCCTGGATGAATTGAGAGAAGAAGAAAATTTTCACCACCAGCACAGTACTCGTAAGTTCATAATTATATCCTTACTAACATAAATGTAATTAACTAATTGATATTATAGTTATGATAACAATAGATTAATCATCGAATTTGACAGATATACTTCAAAATATTTGAATGTAATTTGTTTTACATAAAAATTTTGCAACAAAAAATCGTTTATAAAGTGATACATATTTAAACTATTTTAAAAATCGTGCTAAACAAAAATAAATATTAAACAAGTAACTACAGTAATTACTTTAATTTTACTTTTTTCACTATTTTTATTTATTGATCTCCTTAGAGATTATTTAAAATTTTGCACTATAATATTAAAATACAGACATCTATTAAAATAATTACTATTTTTTTCTTTGTAAAATAAATCTAATATCAGTATTCAAATATAAACGTGTACAACACTTATTAAACTGCGTGAAAATAAGCATCACTAGTTGTACAAATAACAATTTCGCTGTTGGTAGAAAGAAAAATGCTATGTACCATGAACGTTTATTTAAATATCTTAAGTTTTTTTTTGATTCGCAGCTGCGTCTCAAAATAATTATTAAATCACATTTATTTGAAGCAATTTGCCTAATAAAATATTTTTGAAAAGACAGAAGAAAATACATATAGATATATTATGATAATTAGAAAATAATAGTTTAGAAATTTGGTGGTATTACTTTGTCCCGCGGTAAATACAGTTTGTGGATCACTGTTTGAACATATCAAACAGTTGAAGTGAAACCAAATTTGCTTTCACAGCTGACAACTGAAATTTTCGCCACACGACAATTACCCTCCACTAACATCTTTGGGGACCGTGATGTGACGGTTAATTTAACCGAGTTAAGCCGCAATTCACAAGCAAAAATATACCACTTCTACTATAGCACATCTGCGTCATCTAGAAATGAATAAAATAACTTGATAATGTTACCATAATGTGCAATAAAACAATTATAAAAATTGCCCATGTTCAGAAATATCTAAAAACTTTTTTATTTTGATTCGTCAAAATTAAAAATAACTATAGTTTATTTTTACAGATATCTATGCTAAAAAGATAGCACACATTTGACTCCATTGTTGAGTTTGCTAAAATCGCGAACAAGGTTACACAGACTATATTTAGATGTCCATCTCAATTTTTTCTGTTAATCTCTCTTGTTGATAGTTTCATAATTTATACGCGAATAATATGGAATAATTTTCTGTAAGCATCAGCAGTGTGTTTCATTTTGTGAATTTATGTTTAAAATATCTTTTTAAAACTCCACTGTCAGCCGTCATCTCATGCCAAATGTCAAAAATAAAAACATGGACTTGTAATCCAGTCATCCCTTATTATAAACAGATTATAAGGCATATTCTGAAATATACTTGTTCATTTTTATCGGTCCGTTAACATTTTTAACCAGTGAGAGTAGACGACACTGAATAAAAAATGAAAATTTCATTTGACACCTATATTCTTTTATTATTTAAACAGGCCATTAAAAATTAACAGGTTTGTTACAGAATACGCCCGTAACTATTATTTTTTAACGCTCGTTAAAATTTTTATCTAATTACTTTGGCGACACTAAATAAAAAAAGAAAATTATAGTTGTTTTGCATGTTCTCATTGGTTACAAATTGTAATTGCCGTTACAAATAAACAAAATGTGCCAAGATATATACTATCTAAAGCCAATTAAAATATATTCGCTAACGAAAACAGTTGTATTTTTTATTAGTAATTAGTATCAAGTTGAATATGAACTCTTGAACTCATTGTCAGTTATATCTGCTTATGAAGCTTCGTTCCATTCCAGTTCAGCCGCAACTGCTCGTTATTTTACATGCATTGTTATTTATACCTACGTCGACTTCATACGGGACTTTTCAAATATGCCTAACTGAACATATCAACAATTAAATTTAATTAATTAATATCAAGAAGAGTTATCCTATATAATTAGCTGGTTATTTTGTTTAGCGTTGCTATTTTCCACAATATGCTAGCATGTTATTTCAGAACTGACAAAATGTCAGAAACAATTATTTATTTTATAATAATATATGAGTTGAATTCTCTTTACTGACTTAATTTGTGATATGCCAAAAAATTCCAATTTATATGGAGAGAGATATTCGAAATGTAATTTTAATTTGTAGTTGGAAAAACTAATTTCATTATTTTCAATTGTACTAATTTCCAATGCCTGTAACTTTCTGATTTATGAGTTTTTCGTTCAAAATTCAGCGAATAATAAATATATTATTTTATAGTCCGTTCAGTGGAAGATTACAGCGGGGTTGTAAAGAACATATGACATATAATTTGATATACTGATTATACAATAAAATTATTTTTTTTGAAATTCGCAAAAATTAGGGTATTTAATTCCTAGCGAACATTTTTTTTTAAGTTTCGTGCAGAGGTATAGAAACACCCTGTATACTGATCGAACATAACTTGTTTCAAATGAATTGGAAACTGCAGGAGATGTTTAAGGGACAAAAAAATATCTGAGTAAACAACATACGTACGTGTACATACATATACTATTTTCAATTTAAACTGGAGGGATCGGCATAAAACGATTAAACATTCCTGTCCCATATAACTACAATGAAATCTATTAGTGCGGCTACCACAAATCGCTTAACGATGGTCACAACAGGTATTTTTTAAGAGTCGTATTCAGCCTAAAATTATTTTTCCTATGATTGACCATTTAAAAATACCGGCGAATAGGGCTATACAACCCTGTGCGAATCTTGTGAAACCAGTTATAATGGGTCATATTTTGAATTCCTTTGTAAACGTAATTGAGATGCATTTAATCGTTTTATGCCGATCCCGCCAGTTTAGAATGAAAATAGTATACACCTAAACCAGAGTCGGATTCGTCATCTAAGAAATCTGTCTATGATATCTTTAACAAATGTTGATTTTTGCCAATGATTTTTACCGGTCTCTTAAGATCGTCTCATTGAGAGTTGACGAGCAAATAATCGATTAATTAACAAATCAAAACACAAAATAAAACGCCACTGTACAAGTACATGTCCAAAATATGTAGATAACTAGATATACAAAAGAGCCCTTAGTGACCAAGTCATCTAGTGAAGCTTGTATCTGTATCTGTTCGCAAATTGCGTTATTCCATCTGTAAATTAGCCACTACTTCATCACCTCAGTGTCTGTGAGCCTCAATGACTACCCAGCGAGCTTCAAGGCACACACAAACCCTTTGAAATCGTTTCTCTCTTTATTATCAAACGTACTCGTTAAATTAATAACACAATTATCAAGAACTTCGTACCGACAGCGAATCTGCGACACGTTCGTTGGATCGTGGGTCGAGGGTCGTGGGTTCTCCCTAGCTGTACGCTGTTGCAGCTTACAGCTGAGTCTGACGAAGATCGATGGAAAGTCTCGCGTAGACAGATAATCTAATCATTGCCTGGCGAATGTCTAAGCCTTGTTTTAATTTTTACTGTAATTTTCACCACGAATATTAGCGGCTGAAGGTCAAAGTTTTCACACCCTTTCTCCTACAACTTATCCTCCATTGTTAAATCTAAACAAAGTATGGCAAATTCATAAATAGGAAAAAGATAATCCAGCATACTGCAATATGTTCAGTCAATTAGAATCAAGTTTAAATACTTAATACACAATCATAATATTATAATCTCTCACCGATCGGAATATACTTTTAAAATATTAAAAAATTTGGTTTTGTTTCCCTAAAATAATTAAGACGATTCTAACTTTTAACTGTTATGTGAAAGAGGTAATCAACAAATATTAGTCAGCTTTATTGAAACACGAGTGAAGTAAGGCAACAGGTACAATAAATGAAATGATATATATTTTCGTAATAAATAACAGATATTTGAATTTTTAATAAGCAGATTATGTAAATGTAATAACGAGGGAAGTTGAAATCCCGGTGCACCGAATATGCGAGGATACACAAACGGATATTAGTCTGTAACAAGCTTTTAGTCGGTCGTCGGGCTACAAGCCGGATGATTTTGGTTATCAATTTCTCTAATTAGATTCCGTATTAAACAAGAGACAGCACGCACGTAGGTTGCCGCAACACAGTGTGCCTACCACATCAGACCCGCTTGCTATTGGTCGAGAACCGGAGTGGAATTGTTACGAGCAACCGGACGCCGAACTGCGAATTCCGGATATGAAAGTACCGCACCTGTTAATGAACATTATCGGAGCATGCTGTACCTACCGATAATTGTTTTTGTTTGGCAAACATATTTATAAATTATATTTTCTTTATTTTGTAGCTAATATTATTATGTGAGTCGGGGGGTAGGAGGGGTTATGGGGCTTTGTACAACCTGCAAAATTTCAAGAAAATTAACCATTTTCCATAAGAAAAGTGTGGTGACCTTTAGAATGGAATATATTATTTTTTTTTACAAATTTGAAAAGTATATTTTCTATGTCCGAGAGTATTTGACCTTTTCTATAATGGGGTAGGTGGCTCAGTGGTATCGAGTCGGCCTGTGGATCTTGAGAACCCTGGTTCGATCCCCACAGCCGACAAACAATTTGACGGCTGGTAACCGCATTTCACGCGAAAAAATATATCACTTACCGAGATCTGCTTAGGCAGAGTGCCACATCCAGTGATGGGTAAAAGGCGTGATGATATATTTATTTATTTTTTTTATTTTTAAAAATCGGGACAAATTAAATATTTCTCCCTAGGGTAATAATGTGCACTTTATTCCTTTAGGGAATTTATATATTTAAAGCGGAGATTCTTAACCTTTTTGTCAT
Organism: Pterostichus niger; assembly: GCA_947425015.1. Classification (NCBI taxonomy): domain Eukaryota; kingdom Metazoa; phylum Arthropoda; class Insecta; order Coleoptera; family Carabidae; genus Pterostichus; species Pterostichus niger. The sequence continues at coordinate 2,073,980 of OX380335.1, forward strand.
CGTGGACCTCACAATTTTCCATATATTTTTCATAGCCCCTCAGTTTCTACTAACTATAAAAATTTCATACTCTTATGATTCCGGTCTTTTGATTTCCCCGGTAGTACATTTTCTTCTGCCGCAGCTGCCTCATATTGGATTTTAGGAATATATAAAAAGTCCTAACCTTAAAAGTGATATCTTTAAATAATTATAGTTTAATATCAAAATTTATTTGTTACCTAATAACAAATGGCGGATATAAGAGGAAAGCCCAGAACCCCCGAAAACCTCCCTGAATAAAAATTTGCTCTTTTCTCGGAAATTTTTACACCATATGCAAATCTTACAGAAACCGTTAATGTTAACAGATACATATTTGATGCCAATAAATGGTAAAATATTATTTCAATTGCTTTTATGCATTCCAGTGTCGATATACTCAGTTAAGTGTTTTTTTCGGAATTAAGATTGTTGGAAACATATTTACAATGATAGAGGAAAAGTTAAGTTTATTCATCACAATATAATTCTAGATCCCGTGGATGTTATAAATAATTTTATATTGTTAAATCCGCGACGCATGCAATTACGAAACATTTAGATGTAGATGCGTGTAGCTTTTATCTAACAGCAATTTTTTTTATGTTTTTCATGTTCATCTCCATTTTTGTTAAACGTATACTTATATTTTTTACGGTATATAATACTGGAAAGTCTCATTTTTCAAACGGAAATCACTCCTGTCATCATAGAAATACGATACAGTATGAAATAAAATCCCATTACAATGTAGTACTGTTCATTTTTGAAAAGCATTTAATTATTTTGTAATGTAATAATATATGTGTACATGATAATATAATTTCCATAGTTTTTCAAACTATTGATTGATTCAAATTAAATATTTGTACTAATTAAATACCTACTTGCTTTGTATGTTGTACAGATATTAATATCCAATTCTATGAAATTATAATTAGAACCTTTGATTATATTATTCACAATATCACTGTTTCAATTTATATCTAATTGCATCAAAAGTATTGTTTGCATTTGATTAGTATTTGATTGTAATATTTTAAGTGCCCTCGCTTTGACAGTTAGTTTTGAGATCTTAATATAATAATAAATACGGTTCGTTTGAAAAGAATTATATTTAATATATTATTATTTATTCATTCTATATACGAGTATTTAATTAATTTTGTTTTAAATATGCGTCATATATTTATATTTAATCGTGTCGGCCTGTGGATTTTAGTTTGCAGCCGAAAAATTTTACTCCACGTTAAAATTACCTCTGAAGCTACCCCACAACTAACATTGCTGAAGAGCTGGTAACCGTACTTCATGCTCAAATATATCACTTACCTACTAGATACTATAGCACAATGTCACATTTAGTAATGGGTAAAAGGCGCAAAGATATACTTGTTTTAATTTCATATATTTTTCTGAACTAATAATAGGACTTTAAAAATGAATATATATATCTATTTTTGTTTCAATTCCATGGCTATTTGATATTTTCAACGTAATTTTTAATATTTTTTTATTTAATTTCTGTCGTTACAACGCATGTAAATGTAATTCTGTTTATTGATTTACATGCAGAATTTTATGCTCTACAACATTTATTTGAAGCATTTTTGCCTAAAATAATTTGGGGAGTAATGCGCACGGAAAAACTGTTTTTTCATGTTAATCGCCTATGTACACAGGTATGATGTTCCACCCGGTATATAATCAGATTTCTATAGGAAAAAGAATCCAATTATTACATTATATATTTTATAATATGCCTCTGCGTGGTGCGTACAACTTATCTGAACTATATTCATAATAGAGAAATGTATATACCTACATATTATCTGCAGAGTCAGATTGAAAGACAAAACATATGTATGTATTTGTGTTAGTTTTACTTGGAATATATGTCGCATTTAAAATGGAATTCAAAGTAACGAATGATGCAATGTTGAAGGGATGGTTGGTTGTTTGAGAAGGATCAAGAAAGACAGAAGATTCCTTTCGTTTCGTTTCGTTTCGTTTCATTGGAATGAAGGATCAAGAGTGTTCTCGTATGTAAACTCCGGATAAAGATAAACCCCATAAGACCGAAAAACCGTCCTTTGTCGGAGCTTAAGGCGCATGAAGACAGTGACGCATTTCTTTACTCAAATGGTACAAATTACAGTTTTATGTAGAACGAAACAAAATTTTCAACGTCTGTCTGCAACGACTTGGCTCTGCTAAATGGATTGCCATGAATAAAAATTGGGAATTTTTTGTCGAGTGAATTTCGAACGTCGATAGGGATAATCACGAGGATAGTATTTTATTTTTACACATGTTAACGCCTGTATGCATTCAAGAAACAACAAATTTCGCTATTCAAATACAATATTCAAGTGAAGGACCGCCAAGAAATTGTTTACATACTTCGGTTCATATATATAATGTACGAGTATATTGATTTAATTTGAATTAAAATTTAACATATACAGGGTGTTTCACAACTTAGAGCAAAAAATTAAAGGGTATATTCTGTACGACGTGCTGATCATGAAACAAAAAGAATTTTTTTTAAATCGCAAAACTATTTTCCATGTTTTCCAGTCCAAAATTTTTCGTTGCCACTGCCACAGGGTGGATGATTATGTTAAAGTTATTATTTAAATAAAATTCTATTATAAATAACTGCTAATAATTGAATTGTGTAATTATTCTTTCGTAGTTGATACCTACTTCATTGTTTGTGTTTAATAGGAAAGCGAATCCAGTGCAGTACTACAAAAAATGTTTTAGGTTAACAACCCTTAATTTTTCGAATTTAAAAAAAAAAAATTTTGTTTCATGATCAGAACGTCGTACAAAATATACCCTTTAATTTTTTGCTCTAAGTTGTGAAACACCTTGTATACAAAAAAAAGGTTACGTTAGATAACTGATTATTATTAAATTTTGAATTTCAAGTCTTAATTAAATTACCCTGTCGTATAACAATAACAAAAAAAAAACTAATTTAACAATAATGACACTGCGTTACGTCAAATATGTGCAATAAAAAAATGTAGGTATAGTATAATACGCGTACAAGGAAGTCATGTGGTGTCCACATCAGATTTTTATTTTTTCTACGATTGCTATGAAAAGTTGACAATTACGCTCTCATTTGTCATCGTAAAGTTGACGTTTTCTGTGGAACAATCGAAAAATATCTTTTTTGCGCGTCTCCAATGGCAACGCGCGAAAAAGACGTTAAATACGCGCGTTTCCAATGGCAACGCGCGAAAAAGATTATAAATGCGCGTTACCAGGGATACAAACAAAACAGAAACTTGTCATATTGACAGTTGACAGAACGAATTTATTTTCAGTACGTATACGTTTTTTAATAATTTTAAGATGCAATCGTAGAAAAAATTATGTGTGTATCACGAGCGTAAAGTGTCTTTGTTCCTCTTACACTATTGCAGCTCTCGCCTTCGGTTCGCGCTGCAATTACCGTGTTCGAGTAACAAAGAATCACTTTACGCTCTTAATACACAAATAACTATTTCGTTATTAGATATACACTGAGATATTTTTCACTTGATGTACATCACTCGTCGTAATGTGACATTCCACGTAAAATGTTCATCGTTCTCCATCAATCGTCATTACTGCATAGATTTAATTTTATTTAGTGTGACCGCTGCATTAATGAAGTACATCAAAATATTGTCAGGGTTGATTCTATTTTCTAACGTGACGTTAAATTCATGTAAAATTATTGTTACTTGCATTACATTGTGTACTAATGTAAATTTGAGAATTGGCCATAAATTCTGTATCCAGTTTGATGCATACAAATTTCAGCGAGTTTGTATAAAAATGTCGGTCCTAGTACAGCGGCAGGCTATATGTCCAGCGAACCAAAGAATTGATTTTGCATTCATCAAATGCTGCGGAAAATCTTTCGAAAGAGTTAAATGTCTAAAACGTGTACATCAGTCAAAACATACATTTGCCATTAGGGAGGGCTGGTGACAATATTCGTTCTATACAGTCAGCAAGAGCCAACGTAGCCAACCAACCGTAACTGTGCATGTGGATGTGATTTGAATTTGACCATTCATACCATACCAAATAAAAGACACGATAATTAAGTAATGTAATGTAAGATACCACGGCTTATTAATGAGTGGTTATTAGTAAAGCTCGGATATTTAGGCTCTTAAAAACACCCAAATAAGCAGGCATATAGGTCGGTAATTACTCTAAAATAGGCGGGATTTTAGGCAGCCTAAATAAAAATAATTTGTTTTAAAAAAAATAAACGATTCCTTTTTCTAATATTGGTACTCGTATCTACTCTTCGTTAGAAAACAATAATCATTTTAAACAAAAATTAACGCAATCTGAAAAATAATAATGTAGGGTTCTCATTTTATTAACTATTATGCAAATTCAAATTATGTAGTATACTTTAATTCACAAAATATTACGAGCAATTGCTCTATGAAATTTTCGGAAAGGGACTGTCTTCGGTCTGTCAGAACTTGCTTGTAAGTTGAAAACTTCGTTAGACATCACAAAATGTGACAGGAGCATTCTTATATTTAGCCATATCGTCTAAAGTTATCTCAGTTCCATTGATAATGGCAAAGACAATTGAATTCCCACGTAACATTTTGACTAAAAAACGTTTTTTTTCTTTCGGCATTTTAAATTCACACACAAAAACTTGATTAAAGTAAGTACTTTAAATATTATAGGTTAGGTTGAAACACTTTGTCGAGTACTGAATTAGTCAACGAAGTAGATGATAAACCTTGTCTGCTCAATAAAAGTTAGAATAGGCAACAAAAATAGGCAAAATAGGCTGTATAAGGTAAAATAGGCACAATAACCAAAATATAGAAAAAATAGGCTCTAAGGCACGAAAAAAAAAACCTTCCATTACACGTAAACATATTACCTATGTATAGAAAAACGAAATTGCCTGAAGTATATTAAAATTTGAATCTAGGCAATTGCCTAAAAATCCGGGCTTTAGTTATTAGGTAGCTTCTTTTCAACTTCAATTTTGATTAACTTTTTTTATTATTATTTTCGGATTTTGACTTATATTCATGCGATAAACACAAATGTTGAAACATTAATTTATAACTTCACAAAGCAGATTTATGGGGTAGGTGGCTCAGTGGTATCGAGTCGGCCTGTGGATCTTGAGAACCCTGGTTCGATCCCCACAGCCGACAAACAATTTTCACCAATTTAAAAAATCTACCCCTGTGGCTCCTCCACCACTAATATCTTTGGAGGCCGTGATTTGACGGCTGGTAACCGCACTTCACGCGAAAAAATATATCACTTACCGAGATCTGCTTAGGCAGAGTGCCACACCCAGAGATGGGTAAAAGGCGTGATGATATATTTATTTATTTATACAAAGCAGATTAATTTATTACAAAAACATCAACGATTCAATAATAATAAGAATAATTTATTTCCAACAAAATCATTACAATGATATGTGAAAAGAGTATTAAGATGTTGTTACAAACATACATAAAATATGCAATGATGTATTGTGCAACTAGTAGATAAAAATTATATATTCCCGGCCGATAGTGGGAGGCGGCGACAGCCGTGTCACACAAGCACAGGTTTCTAGGAAGTTCATTTTTCCTTTATGTTCCCATACTATTCTTAATCCGATTAAATTATGTAAATAAAATTGTTATTTTATTTTACGTTTCTAACCGCCATTTCTCTTCCCGTAGCAGATCTCGGTAAGTGTTATATTTCTTCGCGTGAAGTGCGTTAAGTTACGGCCCCCCAAAGATGTTAGTAGTAGATGAGCCACAGGGGTAGTTTTAATTTGGCGTAAATTACATACCTAAAACTGTGCAGACGGTTCATATAAAACTAACTATAAATAAGGAAGGAAAGCAGTTTCATTCCGCCCTAGACAGAAAAATAGTTACATGCATATAATGGAAGAAACCTCTACTTTTGGGTAAAGTCCTAGAACATAGTTATTTTTATACAGTTCTTTCCGAAGATGTTTCAATTTCCGAGCCGAAGGCGAGAATATCAAACACCTAAAGTAAGAATGACACTTTCTTCTCGAAGTATACATATAATTTTTTTTCGCTGCCCTATTAGATACTCAAATTTTCTGAACTAAATTTAAAAGTTAGAAAAGTTTATTATCTTGACAGATGTTATCTAAAATAATAAATATATCATCACGCCTATTACCCATTGCTGGGTGTGGCACTCTGCCGTAGCAGATCTCGATAAGTGACATATTTCTTCGCGTGAAGTGCGGTTACCAGCCGTCAAATCACGGCCCCCAAAGATGTTAGTGGAGGGGGATGTTATCTGAATGTCACTAATGTCAACTCATACTGTTGTCATGGATAAGTACTATTTTTTTTCGTAAATTGTATACAATATATATTTAAAGAAGAATTCAATTATATAATAATATTAAATAAAGAAAATATTGAAGCCTTTTTTTAAATTTAATATTAAATTGTATACAGTTATATAGTTTATAATAATTATAAGAGGTAGCACAAATCCTTGAAATATTAAATATCAAACCATTAATCTCGAATGTAGTACAACAAGGATACAAAAAGCAATGTTTTTACGCAATTAATTAAATAAACCATAGACTTAGTAGACAGTTATAAGCCTTTGCTATTTTCGCCATTTAATTCTGTTAATTCGCAGTCTCATTTGCCCGTGTCATAAAAAATTCAATTTCATTACCTAGTGACAATAAAATTCAGTGGTAGCAACCACGAATTCGCGCCGGCGCAACATAATTTCAATTAATATTAACGTAACCCGGTATGTCTTATTTAGAAGCTCGGGGGCAAGCGCTGCAGTCCAATAACCGTAACGCGGCAGTGGCGGCGGCAAACGGGGGAGGCTAATTTAGTGCACCTGGCGGGCGACGTCGCCGGGGACGCATCATCCACGTGGCAACTTTCTTAATTTACGCGACTCACCGATGCCACTAAACCGATGTGGTTTGTAGTACGGCTCACGGTTTAATGGCCACTGGGAACGACTTTTATATCCAACACAGATTTATAGCACGCCACTGATTGTTATTAATAATGGTTACAACGTAATCGTAAAATTCGTTACATTTTCAAATTGGATCCAGAATAATAATTACTCGTTGAATATATCATGAAATTGAATCAACTGCTGATGTTTCATGCGACACATATTGAATTATCAATCTGCCTACTCGATCTCAGTTTCACGGTTTCAACAGTCAAGACCAGATAAATGAAAAATTCATAAATTCTTGTACATACTGATCATAAATGATTCAGCATCACATACTTGGAAAATTACTGCAAACCTATTTGATTTATTACATTCTCTTTATCGACTAATATTAGTTAAGGAAAGTGAACAAAATAATCAGACAAATAAAAAGTCATGAATAAGTCATCTTTTTCAGTAATTGTAAATTAGGCCTGATTTAAATGGAAAATAAAATTCTAGGTGATCGACGGTAACACCACAAGAAGTTTCATTTTCATTTACGAGAACTTCGTTACTTGAAGCCTGACTCACTAATCCAACATATTTTTATTAATATTTTCGGCTCATTCAATTTTCCTAATTAAATTAAAATTAATAACAGAAATAAAAAGACAAACTGATTGATACCAAATTATGTATTACAAAGGGGATTCAAAAAGGAAATTTACAAAAAACGACAGATGTATTGAATCATCCTCTTCACTTTCTGATGATGATCCAGTATTCACCAGACACAATAAACTTTGTACTAAATTTTCCAATTGATTATCTAAATATATAACATATTTTCCTCATCTATTTCTCTGCATTTACATATTCCAATGCCTTACAAATTAAGTTTTTGACGTCGACAAATTTAAAAGTATTGTTTGCAGGTACATATTCTTTAATTTGTGCCCAGAATTAATCTGCAATGGTATGAAGGCCAGTCTCAACACATATTTACCATCTTCTTTAACTAATTTATCAATAACACACAGTATTGGGCACTACTTTAATTCTTCCTTGAAAGGTTCTATTATTTCTAATTTTAATAATGACGATTATGTTTTTCTATTGTCCATGAACAACTGGGAATCTTTATGGAATGATAATGACCATTCTCTAAAACGATAAAACATTCAAGCTCTAATAAAGGAATAATATTCTTCAACCATTCTTTAAATACTTGCGAATTAATATCTTCATGGCTGTCGCCTGTATTTTTTTTTAATTCGAATAGTAGCACCTTATACAAATCATGTATCGCTTCCTTTACTATTATAATTCTTCAGTCCAATTATGCTTGCTATACGGTTTGAAGTTTTATGTTTCCAAATTATTTATTTTATGTGCCAGCGTTTATCCATGTTTCTTCCTAGTAATAAATATTTCGTCCTTCTTCTATGATTTTTTAAATTTTAATTTACAAAGTCTCAGCAAACAGAAGTTAATTAATTAAAATACATGCTTGAGGTGTACATCTCAAGGAGTCAAATTCAACTTGTTTTCCGGTAGAAAAACTTATATTTATTTATTTATGTTACGCTGTACAACAGGAACTGAATCCCAATTACAGTACAGGGTACTCACCGCAGTGTGATAGTTTATATAATTTTTGTAGCTTGAGTGAGATTCGAACTAGGGATTTCCGGTTTCGAATTACATATCGCTATCCACACCACCGTACTGACGGACGGATATTGTAGATATGTGGGCATTTTAATATAAAATAAACTTAATTTGAAAAATTTACGGTAATATTTAAAATAATCTAATAAAAAAATACACACCGATGGACCATCTTGTATATATTGTACTACCTGAATTGTAACATTTGATTAATTGGAGGTTAATATCAAACAGTTAAACTATTCATAGCATTATATATTTTTATTTTACTTTGTGAACTTGGTTTGGATTTAAACTAATCAGATGACATAAATGATTGACCCTATCTAACTCTATGATCCATTCATAACTGGAATGAACTATAAGAATCTTTACAAAATAGATGAAATATCTATTTTCTGATTCATTTTATTTTGTACAATTCCTGTCTGAATATATTTTAGAGATATTTTCAGTCGCCCTCCGTGCATTTAGATGTCATTTCACATTCCCCAAGTCCCAGTGGAATACCCAGAGTTGGCGCCACTGCCGCCGGGTGATAACCAACCATGAAACACGACCAAGTTGGTCCAGTATAGCGCGTTGATTTTAGCCAAGGGCGTTATCATGTTTCCTCTAACGCCGTGTTAATCACATACTAACGGCTCCGAGCCGAGCAGGGGTGCCCAAAGCTTGTATCACCAGCGGCGCCCGTACAACAGGGGACCCTTATCTTCAACCTGCAGCCGTGACATGAAGCGCATAAATTCTTATCGTTTTGACTGAATCATATTTTGTGTGGGGTATAGTAGCTTCTGAAAATCCGTCGCTGTATATATGACATTTTTAATTTTAGATATTGTTTTTGTATTTTAATAGTTATATTGTAACACCAAGGCAGGTTGTCTGAAAGAACAAAAACAACAATTTTTTACCTATTTTATTATAGTTCAGAGAGTGTCTAACTGCAGTTGTTTTGTGGAATTTTCAATCTATACAAGCACAGTTTCGCTCACTTCCTTCTTTTCATTGTTAGAGGAGTGAGTGTGATTTATTTGAGATGTTATGTACATGTGAAACATACGTTGAACTCAACTCAACTCCGAAAGATGCAGATTAATTAAATGTTTATTTATGTTATGCTGTACAACAGGAACTTGATCCCAATTACAGTACAGAATATAAAAGTTGGACAAATTACAGCTTCCAACGAGAAAGGAAACTCGTTTGCGATTGCCTAGGGGCCCGTCTAATGTTAATTCGGCACTGAAAATTATTATAGTAATTATTAGAATTTAAATTAATATTTATTTATTTATTTATGTTACGCTGTACAACAAGACCTTAATCCCAATTACAGTACAGGATCCGCACTCACCGAGCCGCAGTGTGGTAGTTTATATAATTTTTAGCTTGAGTGAGATTCGGACTCGGGATCTCCGGATTCGAATTCCGTATCGCTATCCACACCACCGTACTGACGGACATGCATAGCATATATAACATAATTTTTAACACAGATTGAGTGTAACGTAATCTAGATTAAGTTTATGTTAAATAATCTTCACTTGAGGTGAAAAAATGTTCGTCTGACACAATTAGTTTTCATCATACATCAAATTGAATATGTCACGTCATCATACATGATTTAACAAACAAGAATAAAGTAAATATTGACCATATGAAACCGGTTTAATATTACACAAGAATTATGTCGTGGTGTAAAATGCAATATAAAAATTATACAGATTGCACAAAAGTTGGAATTTATACTTTGGAACAGAGACATTTTTATTGCAACATTACATGCGTTGGATGTTGAAACAGCTGTTTGCTGAGGCCACCATAAACAAGACTATTGCCAAACCAGTGTGAAAGAGAAGTGTGCCTTCCTCATTTATTTAGTACACAGTCCTAAAGCTCTGGGCACGTACAGGATCTACTTTCAAAGATATTTAGGTTTGACTTTAACAACATTTCTGCTATTCGTTATTTTCACCTCGGAATGCAGTTACTTGAAATATATTATTGAATGTGTACATGTAGTGTAGAAAATTGAGATAATATACATAGTTAAACGCACCAGTATGTCAAAATTGTAAATGATTCATGAAAAAAATTAAATTATGTAAAATAATTCAACTAAACGAGTAGTTGAGCATATAATAATGCCTCACTTCCTCAAAGAGTTCGAATTTTAATACAAACATAACATTAAATCATAAATTATTGTTGTGCGAATGAGAAAATTAGTATCATCTGTTAATATGTTTATAAATTATGGTCGGCAAATACATGAAATTTAAATATTCCTCCATGATAACATTTTCAATTAAAAATTACAATTCTGACAGCTAAATATTTTGAAAACATCAAAATAATTTTAAAATATGTCTAAATTTTAATTTAATTTTAAATTTTAATTTAAAAATGATTTTCAACCAGCTGGACGCACTTACCTACTACCCTTATATAATTTGCAAACATTAAATACATATTAAAAATTACTAATACACAGAAATTCAGTCAAATTAGATTTTGTCTGCATGGGCAACATATTAAAATTCAAAAATAATTTTCTATAATTAGAACCCATTCATTTAATCACATAAAATAAGAAAATAATAATATTTTAGTTTATTACTACCTACTTTCTACAGCTTTTTCAAATTATTATTCTATAAAATCGCGCGAAGCGTCGATTTGACACCAAAAAAACCGCTTCTGAGCCATCTTGTTAGAATCAACATACCAAAGCTGCAATAATACAACTACTATCTGTCAATATCAATCTAGCAAACTGACTTAGATAGACAAACACTGATATAGATTATAGATGCTCAAAGGCAAGAGATCAAGAGAACCATTAACTATCACGTTGGAATGTCCATGAGACCGAGTGGTACATCTGTTAGAGGTAAATAAAGAGATTTAACATATGATTTAAGACAATTTCATACTTGCTATATATATATATATATATACAGTAAAAACTGTAGAGTATAAAATTGTTCAGAATTAAATATTAAATTCAACAATATTTTTACATTTTTATTAAGTTTTTCTAAACAAGAAATTGCAAAATTTTTATTAAACAGGAAACAGGAGACAAACATGTAAAAAGAAACAAAAGTTGCTTACTTAAGTCACAAAAATTTTGCAATTTCTTTCTAATATTGTGGGGTAACCAAATATGTACTTAATAAAAAATATTAGAAATAATTTTTTTACGATTATTATGAAAAATTGACAATCATTTGTCATCGTAAAGTTGGCGTTTTCTGTGGAACAATCGAAAAATATTTTTTTGCGCGTCTCCTAGGGCAACGTTACCAGGAATACAAACAGAAACTTGTCATATTAACAGTTGACAGAATGAATTTTCAATACGTATACGCTTTTTAATAATTTGAAGATGAAATCGTAGAAAAAATTGTGTGTATCACGAGCGTAAAGTGTCTTTGTTCCTCTTACACTACCGTGTTCGAGTAACAAACAATCACTTTATGCTCTTAATACACAAATAACTATTGTATGTAACTTTTAATTCTGAACAACAATAAAAGCTACAGTTTTTACCGTAAAACAGGACATTAGGAAATTGTATAAAACTAATATCACATATTAATGGTGGAATTCTGCAATAAATCTATAAGATAAATATGTAAAACATTAACAAAATCTCATATCAATATTTGTTAATAAGTTGAAAATATTTCACAAAGTCATAAGTTTCGTTTCTATTTTTAGATTTACGGATCATCTGAATTTATGGATTTACACAGAATTCCACCACAAATTCGTACCTATGTTTAAATAGGCATCCTCCGGTATCAAATTCTGTATTGTAACTGATCTACACTGTTAATAATATCCACGCGGTTTTGTAAGTAAACGTTAAATAAATAAATAATATCTAAATCAACTATTAAATTATACAATAATAAGAAATGATTTGAAACACTGAATTATGTAATTTGTTGTAACTGGAATTCAATAATTTTCTGGTGAACACCTTATATCCTGGAAGAAAGATAATCCTCGTTATATACGATATGACGTAGTTTTCACGTGAACGATGTCTCATGCTCCAGCTTAAACGATTTGTCGGACAATCTGTGTATTTCTTAAAATTTATATTTATACTTTTCTCGAAAATTTTACGAGAACAAATTCAATCGGTTTTCAGAATTATAATCCCAATAAACATACATTTTCGATGGCAGTATTTTCCTTTATTATAATATTACATTTCTAACTTCTAATACAATAGTTTTTTTTAGCAAAAATTGTAAAATATGTGTTAGGAAATACTTTTTCACGTATTTTATATCTTTTTCTCAAAATTTTCTGGTCTCACAAGTGATCCGTACATCACTAGTTGGACAGCTCTTCTATAGAAAGTATTTACTTCTGTAAAAACAAATATTGAAGTTGAAACTAAGTGGATTCATGCAAGTTTATTATTGAGTTGTGCTACACTTTGATATGGAATATATAGGGCATAGATTTCGTATTCGGCAAAGAACCAATATACTTTCCGGGTATCACAAAAACAGGCTCACCCCCAAAAAGAGATTACAACATCAAAAAGTGCGTTAAACTACATAAAAAGTGAAAATATTATATTTCTGGTTTAACCGGAAGTGCCCCAACTTTCTTATTTTAAATGGAACTTCCTGTATATTTTTCAATAATTGTTTTATCTACTAGTTATTTTTATATTAGTAGCAGACGCGTATACAAGGAGGGGGATATGGAGATCAATTCGTCCCCTTCCCCACTGAGAACACTGCTTCCATACACCGCAGCTGTACATTTCTCGCTACACGCATACAACTATAGTTAGTTAAGTTTGGAATCCTTGCTAACAGTATATTTTGGCCTTTTTCATTCCTGTTTACACTATGGTGTTATTTTGTGGGGAAATTCTCCGAAAGCAATCAGGATTTTTCGTCTTCAAAAACAAGTTGTACGAATGATTTTGGGAGTTAATAATATGAGAGAACACTGCAAACCTTTTTTTGTTAGACTCAAAATATTACCACTTACTTGTTTATATATTTATAATTCACTTTTAGAAGTTCACAAAAATAAAGATAATTTCAAATTAGCTTCAGATATTCATAATTATGCAACAAGAAATTCAAATTTAGTTCGCTCACAGTGTTATAAACTAAGTATATCAAAAAATAATTCCTTGGATATTAATTTATATAACGTTCTACCTCTTGATTTACGAAATGCATATGAAGATATTTTTAAACGTAAAGTTAAGAGTTTCCTACTACGTCATTGCTTTTACTCTGTAAATGAATATTATAATCATAGCTGGCTGAATGAGGACTGGGTTTGATATGGTTGTAGTTACATTTCTCATTTGTATTTTTTTTATTATTTTGTTTATTATTTTGTTTATTTGTATGTAACTGTATTATCTTTGGACCTGCTATAAACAATTTTTATATTGTAAAATAGTTAAATAAACTAAACTAAACTAAACTAAACTATAGTTACGATTATTAAATTACAATTATTGCCTCGCTGACTAATAATACTGTCTTTCAACTATCAGCGACAGTGACACTAGACCTCGCAGTTTAAGAATTTATAATAAATTTACAAATGACGTGTTCGTAGGACGCGTAGACAAAAAACAAGCACGCTACCGAGCTCAGTCCAGGGAATGCCACTTAAAATCTAACCCGGCGAACCTCCTGGAGCTCGGGACCCCAGGCAAGTGGACCGGCGGTAGTTATGCCACTGCTCCCTTCGATCTTAAACTATCACGTCTCTCTTGATATATAAATAATAATTATATTTTAATATAGATTTTCTTGTGTTTTTATATAATTTGATTCATCATTCGGCCAATGTTTCAGCTGAATTATTACGTAGAGGAGATTGCTTCTTAATTATGTAAAGAAGTTAAATATACTTTTTTCCAAGATGGAAGTAACAAGTAGTGATCCCTATTAGCGATATTATAAAACGTAATTACGGTAAACGGAGAGCTCGAGTGACAATTTCCGGCTGCATTCATTTAGAAGCGGTCGTAAAGCGACTGAAAGCCTTGCCACGCTGCAAGAAGTTTGTAATAAGTATCTTTGATACCGCCTCCGCCAGCGCCCTCGCCACAGAAGCTTGTGGAAGTGGGGTCTACTCATTTCAACAAGGACACTCTCTACCAATCACGCAGAATAGGGGTTTTCAAGTTTATGGCATTTAAAAACCTATTACTGGGTAGTAGATTGATATGTTGACATATTTTTATGAGTGAACTGTAATTATCAGTCCTCATATCATGATCCTCAAAGATGGTAATTATGTAGTTTAAAGAATTGAATTAAATAGATGGCTCAGGGATATCAAGTCGGCCTGTGGATTTGAGACCCGGATTCGATTCCTACAGCCGACAAACAATTTTAAAATAAAATAAATAAATATATCATCACGCCTTTTACCCATTACTGGGTGTGGCACTCTGCCGCAGCAGATCTCGGTAAGTGATATATTTCTTCTCGTCAAGTGCTGTTACCAGCCGTCAAGTCACGTTAGTGGAGGGGGAGCCACAGGGGTAGATATAATTTGGTGATAATTGTTTGTTTCAACAAATTAGATCTATCCCTGTGCCTCCTTCTCTACTAACGTCTGTGGGGGTCGTGATTTGACGGATGATAACCACACTTCACCAAAAAAAATCACTTATTGAGATCTGCTACGGCAGAGTGCCACACCCAGTAATATTTTATTTATTTAAATCTGCAATCCGACGCGATTCCACTGTACTAACGTATTTACTTCACATACCTCTTTTATTGGATTATATAAGTTGATATATAGATTATAGAACTATTTTTTTTTAATTCGCAAAAGCAGTGTTTATAATTATAATTTCATTAATAACATAATAGAAATAACTCTCAAACCAGTGATACTAAAAATGTATACTTCATGAAAAGTTCAAGTAATTTTGAGTATTTAAAAAAAATTATATTTAATTTGTGATCAGTACATCATGTAGTTCCTGCCATTTAATTTTTATCCTTAAGATGTGAAGCACTTTGTATATAGAGGATGTTACAATACATCAGGAAAAAAAAATAATTACAGACATTACATTAAATACTGATTTCTGATCTGAAATTTTTAGTTGCAGCTTCTTAAAACTTACGATTTAAATTATATGTAATAATATAATAACAATTAATTGTACATGAGAAACGACATTTGTAGATAATTTTGATATGGAACATTAATAAACATTTAAAACTCCTAGAAAATATCATAATGCTGATCTGCGTGTTTTTCCTTCAACTATTTTCTAAATACTAAAATTTTATAAAATAATAATTGACATTTAAATTGTCCTAGATAATGATAGAAAGTACCTATAGACAAAATAATATATCTATATCATTATTTGTAATTGAAAAATTTAAAATTCTCAACCTTTAATGAATAATTTTATCATTGTGAACAATATTTGCTATGAGTCAACAATTATAATTTCTAATTGTAATTATTAAGGTAATTGTGAACCCAGCTTTTGAAATCTGTACATTAAGTGCGTGATAGTGGGATAGATACCTCAATGGAAACGCGCCTGCCTATGGATTTTAGAATCCAAGACCGATGTCCGCAGAGGACAAATTTTATTCCACAGTAAAATTACCCCTGTGTCCCTCCCACAGCCGACAAACAATTTTCACCCCATTAAAATTATTTCTGTGGCTTCCCCTCTACTAACATCTTTGGAGGCCGGGAAATATATCACTTACCACGATTTGCTACGACAGATCACCACACCCAGTAATGGGTAAAAGGCAAGATGTGATTATATATTTATCTATTTTATTTTGAAGTCTGTAAAAGTAATGGTCGAGTTGAGACATAACCATTTCTAGCCGCCTCCATGGCCGCCACCAACCACAGCCGCGCACTAAAACTAACGTACGCCAACCAAGCCAACTCCAACTGTTCAACTTCCCGCAGTTTTGGAACTGGGATCGTTTTTAATCTCCTTAAATTTCTGACAGCGCTCTGCTGTTCCTCGAGATATTTAAATGCCATTTGATTTATAAGTTGTTTTGTTGCCATATTCTCTCTCTATACAGCAAGAGCTCTTGAAAAAAAATGCATGCTATATAGTCCTCTTCCAATTTTTAATTTATTTTGCAGTATAACATATAATTTATGCACAAACTTTGTTTAATACGCGTATTCCCCACACAAGCATTAAATGAGCGGTGTTAAGATGTGCACATACTAAACAGTCGTGTGCCCATCCAAGTCTCAACCCAATTCTATATAATAATTTATTAATTTATTGTGCCGTTTCAATAGCCTTACTTAAAAATTATTTATACGTATCTAAATATTTTAATTGTTAAGTGGCGTTAGTGTTCTTTAACCGATAACACAATCACTAAATATTTTGGTAGTGCTTTGGGCAGCTTGAAAATGTTCAACCAATGAAAAGTTTTATTTCAAAATAAGTACAAATTCAGCTGTAATCTTGAATGAACTTTTAATAATTTTTCTTTTATTAATAGACATTTTTAAAGGTAGTTTAATTTTTGATACTAATTTGCCACATATTGATGAGCATATCAACATTTCCTATAATCTAAATTATTCTAATTTTAAAATCATGAGCCTTATCGGAATGAAATCCAAAACATCTGACTCGCTACGTGAACCTGAATTCACATAAACAATGTATCTACGTACATATTATACCTATTCATATTT
Source organism: Pterostichus niger (assembly GCA_947425015.1). Taxonomy (NCBI): domain Eukaryota; kingdom Metazoa; phylum Arthropoda; class Insecta; order Coleoptera; family Carabidae; genus Pterostichus; species Pterostichus niger. The sequence goes on from OX380335.1 coordinate 2,091,371, forward strand.
AAAATCTTTAACAACACTTTAAAATCATTTTGAATTTCCAGCATCGTCAATCATGGCAACGAACAGCTTAAAATGCGAGACTGGCGCATTTTTTGGCACGCGTCGGCGACACAGGAAATGTAGCATCGTTTCGGTTTCGGAATCGGCCGCAACGCACAATTTGTTAAGCGGTTTAATGGCGCTTATTAACATAAATGTATGTGCGTGCCGGCGCCGCTGCGGACGCTATCGCAGCATAGATCCCAAGTCTAGAGCGTCTGATGAACGACGCGGAATATTTAACTTAATGTGCGTGATAATTCGCGCAATGCATTGCGGTCATAAATGCACTTATATAAATTCAGTTTAATTTCAAATATGTATTCTAATGTTTTTCTGAATCCGAATCTATATAATCATCCGAAAAAGCAGTAATTTGCAACCTTTCATGATATGAAATTCCGTAATTTTTTTAGTTATAATTTTTAAATTTGTTTTAACTTGAAATCTGATCATTTAATTTCCGACTAACTAGTATTAGGAAATTCCTCTGAAACTTTAGATTTACTTACATATAATATCTTCTTAAATTTTCATTATTATCAAGGAATCCTTATTAAAATAATAATAATAATATATCATTGTAAATATTTTTTTTATGTAAATTTATGGAGTAGATAGCTCAGTGGTAGAGCATCGAATTGTAGATTTAAGAACTCGGGTTTGATTCTCATGACCGACAAACAATTTTCACCACATTAAAATTATCCCTGTGACTCCTCCTGCACACATCCCTAGGGAAGAAAAGTAATACCGTATCCATGGCAACTTTAGTGAGATCTAGGTGCCAAACTAAGTAATGGGTGAAAAGAATAATGATATACAAAATGGACCATCGGTCTATATTTTTTACTCGATTATTTTAAATATTGAATTAAAATGCCCACATATCTGCAGTATAACTTTTTCTACAGGTTATTCCATTTTCGTGAAATGATATGCAACTATATATTTTTAAATGAAACAGCGTATATATTTTTACAAAAGTTTAAAGTTTTTTACGGTAATATTTAAAGTAATCGATTTAAAAAAATACAGACTGATAGACCATTCTGTATATCAGCGGTTCCCAACCGGTGGGTCGCGACCCACAAGGGGGTCGCCTTAGCTTTTTTGGGGGGTCGCCTTGGCTTTTTTGAGGGGAAAAAATATAATCACTAAGTCCTAAAATATATTTTGTCAAACTTTTTATTTTTTGTTTTATTGATCAAATATGCGAAAGAGGGGTCGCGAACATTTTTAAAAAACTAAAAAGTGTCACGATTAAAAAAAGGTTGGGAACCACTGCTGTATATAGATGACAGTCTGTCAAGACATTTCATTTAAATTTCTAATTTATTTTTGAAAATTTTGCTGTATTACAGAAGGTATAAAATGTATGAAGTTGATTTTATTGTAATTTTTAATTGGTAATTAGATACACTACACAAACCCAACAATCTGCAAACTCCGCTTTCGGCGTCGACATTCCAGAATCGCACATTTTACTATTTCGCTTTGCTATGAAATTCCACGAACTCGTCAAAGTCAGACGCGCGTGGGAATCAGAACTGCGTCGCTGTCAGAGCGCCACCGCCACCGTCTCTACCGCCGCGCCGCAGCCACAGTACAACGTACAACGCCGGATCATGGTTTGGCATTTGGCGCAGAATGGTCGAACATTAAATTAGAAGGGCTCAAATCGTTCCGCTACAAAATGAAAACCCTAGTTTTAAAAGTTTTCAATGAATGCCTAACGAGGTATTATTCTTCACCATTTAACTTAATCATCATATCACTTTGTTGCGCCGCACCCTAAGAATGGAACCACTAAGATCGCACCATGGGCGCCCTAACAATTTTTTACATTTAAGTAAATAATAATTAAATAGAACATTTTTATATTTCATATTATGACATATTTCACAGCAAATATCTAATAGTATATTATACAACAAGCATGGATTAGTATTCATTCCGTATGAATATGAAAGTTTGTAGCATGAGCTTGCTTGACTATTTCAATATAACAATCCTAAATTAGTATCCTAGTATCGTAACAACCAGGGGCCTTATTCTTAAACTCATGCGAACAAAATCGTATACAAATTATGATTGAAACAGCAGCAACATTGCTAAAATCTTTGATTATATGTTGAAATTTAACATAATTGCTATGGTTTAAATCATAATTCATATGCGAATTTATTCGAATGAGACTACGAACCCAATGAGATATGATACGATTACAATTAGATTGCATAGCATTGTTATTTTAATGATTTTTTGCCAATTAACATTAAAAGTGGGCTTTTGTTGACAAATGACAGGCTATAAAAGTGTTGCTTGACATTCATGATTTAATATAATTATAACCGAATGCCGCTTCTTTAATCTCGGGTAGGATTAACATTCCTTTATAAATGTAATTCATTTATTAATTATTTTGCGGGATGATGGATTTTGGTTGTGAGGAATAAAAGAGTTAATGTAGTTGACGCGAGTATCGTGTGTCAGTATGACGTGACCTGATTTTATTTTTATGAATCATTTAGTGGATGTTCTGTGAATGTTTCAGAGGTTCGTGCTACCCCATTTAATGGGATATAGCGTGATGTTAGGTATATATATGTGTAATTTATTCGATTGACTACATTAACAAAATGTAAAATGATATTTATGAAAATATAAACGTTAATAAATACTTAACAAGATGACTACGATGATGCCGATATCATTAAAAATATTAAAAACAATCACAAAATTCATATTAACTTTAAACAATTGACAAAAAAAAATTAGTCAACAGGGCAAAAAATGCTTATATATTAATGACTGCAGCTAGAGGTTCAAAGCCTCGTCTGCGCCTAATGAAACAAATAACTACTTTTTATGTAACTGTCAAAAATGTTAACATTTACATATGCGATTCTGATTACGAAATTTATTTTTATATGCAGAATACTATTTTATTTGAGTACATGCCACGCCGACTAAAATAACGCGGACTATTCACGAGGCCAAAAAACCACTCGGGCTAAACTTTCCACCACCACAATGTGCGTTCAGTATAAAGCCACTATGTATATCCTCTGCATTCTCATGTCGTAAAATTCTTCTAAGCTTAATACATTTATTTGAATATCAATGATATTATTGGCAAGGCTCGCTTCGCTCGCGTTTTAACAACCTGTAAGCCCGTAGAACGCACGCTCCCCACTAACAAGACCTGGCATTTGATTTTGGCAATATTTACAAATACACCGTCTAAACCTATACAGAAGAATTTACGTTAACGATCATTGTAGCAAGGGAAAGTTTGCTTCGCTTTATTTTATATTACTGCTGGCAAAGGCCATTGATAAACTGATAAAATGGCAAATATTTGTTGGAATAGTTATTTGGGTATCTAGTCCTAGATCATGAAATGACATATTAAAGAATGAACTTGCCTGATTCATTAACCAAGACAGACGACGATCTGAGAATGATATACACATTTCACGGATATGTTTATACACATTTTTAATAAATTCTATACAAGATTTAGGTAAAATGAACCTTAGGTGATATTATAATATAAAATATGTATTATGCAGTGTTTCCCAAAGTTATTAGTTTTTTTTATGATAAAGTAATATAATGGGTATAAAATTGTTTAAATATCAAATAGGCTATTCGATATGCAACTTAATGTTTTGAAGTTTTACCACCTTATCTAAATACAATAATATAAAGTAATGCATAATATCAAATGTTAATACCTGTACTTTGCTCCTATTTTATCAAATATTTCATGTATTTTAACTTATGAATTTTGATAAAAATATATCCGGAAATTTTTTCCCGAAGAATAAAAACAACCTGTAAATAAAAGTTTAATTTACATTTTGTTAAATATAAAAATGAATATAAATTGTGAATACCCTGACGATGCCAGCGCGTCGACGCTCCTGAGTCAGTAAGAACCTAACTTGACTCCTCCTATTTTGTTGCTGCGATGGAAGCCCCGCCTCTCGCGAAGCGCTAGGAAGTTGTAAGTTCGGCGGCGTCGAGTGCCCCAGTTCAAAGAAACTCAAAACATTCAAATCGCTACACAAAAGCACTTTTGACGTGAACCGGGAAGGAAATAAAAGCTCCGCATTCTACAGTAATCGCATCAGCCACTCGCGGGTTTAATTCTTAACTTTATATCTTGAGGATCTTGATCTTATACAATGAAAGTGTGCATATTTATACTCGCATCATGTTTTTTTATTGTTTAATTTAGCTGCCGTTAAACTTAATGATGATTTATTTAAATATTCTTATTCTCTTCTGCCTTCTCAACCATTCTCATTTTGCAATATTTTCTATCGTCATTTAAATCCATATTTAAATTAAATTATACCCTATATTACCTAAAAGCTTCTTTCACCACTATCCAATTAGTAATTACGATTAGAATTTACAATTATCAATTAGTGGAACTGTCTTAAAACTAGCGAAGCAAATTACGATTATTGCCAGTTACAGCAACAAAACTTAAATTTAAATGAATAAAAGCAAATTGAAGTTACATGGCAAATGGTATAATTAATATTACTATCAAACATTGTTTATGTTTTTATTTATTTAAATTAAGTTTAAAATTTAAGTTTTTTTGATGCAACTGACCATTAATCGGAATGAATATAAATGAGTTCAGGTGAATAATCCAGGCTGAAGATAGCATCAGAACGATGGTGGAACAATTATTTGACTTAATCTCTTTGAAATAAAATTAATATGTTAAATTGTACTGTCGTTTTATATGGACACATTTACTTTGATTTGAAATATGTTCATGTTTATATTGTTCGAAACGCGCGCCAATACCCCTACCATTATTTTGCGAAACTCTTTTTGGTTCTTCTGTGATTGGTCAGGTCTACATTTTTGTCAAGACGAAAAGGAAAAACCTACGTACACGTTAACAAATTGTTGGTTAACAAACTTTAGGCTGAAAGTTTCACGTATAAGAAATTAAATTTACAATAATTTTAAAAAGAAACATGAATATACAAATAAAAAACATATAAAAGTATTATTCTGCTTGGAATATGTTGATCCTGAGTTTCAATTTTGGAAAGGAATATGTGGCTTTAGGATCCTTGCATACTATTATTTATTTATTGAACGTTTCGATGGTTAACCCATCATCTTCAGCATTTATTAGAATAAAATTATTTTCCAATCCTAATACATATCTGTTTTCTACAAAATATAGCTGAAAATAGCATCACGGATGAGTAACTGTCATAAACGTAAAACGTATTGTAAGTAATTCACAAATTAGTTTCAGCTATATTTTTAAAAATGGACAATGAAAAAAATAGATATGTATTGGAAAATAATTTTGCTCTAACAAATGCTGAAGATGATGGGTTAACCATCGAAACGTCCAATAAATAAATAATAGTATTCAAGGATTATATATTCCTTCCCATAAAAGTATTATTATTAACTATTTTAAATATGATCACCTTGATATTTTCTCAATAGGTACAGTACTACTATAATTTTATAAAATTCTAGCTGACATTTAAATTGTCACTGTCAAAAATAAACAAGAATCCTAGGTGACGCATAAATATAAAATAATGTATCTGTCCTATTAATTGTACATGAAAAATTTAATAGTATATTATACAACGACGCTATAATGGATGCTCTTATTCCCGAGGATGAAGCTTGCAACCCGAGCGAGCGGAGCGAGGTAATAATAGCCATTATAGCGAGTTGTATACTATACTTTATATACGACTAACATATACGACTAATTTAATAAAAATTAGTCAATTTTTATATTATTTATTATCTATTAATTTTACATCTATTTACCTAATAAATTTACATCTAATTGAAATGAGTAAATGGAGTAAAAAGACCATAATGAAGATGATTTGTATTTTTCACCTAATTCAGTAAAATATGCCAACAATACATTTTCTGAATACGAATTTGTCTTCATTTTAATACGCCAGTCCATAAAACTTTGGTAAGCTTTGTCATAGAAATATTTAGACTTTTGCGGTAATAAACCATATGTAGTAGCATCAGCGATTTTCGTTATTTCTGGTGGTGTAGAAGATATACTGTCTTCTGTAATACTGTCCATTTTTTCAATTACAGACACAATAATTTAACACAATTTGCAAGACCGTTTTTGACAATTTCTCAGCGATGATTTCGTTTTATTTGTTTCCGATTCGTAAACAACAGTGAACTTAGCAACGAGCATGTTTAATTTAAATATGAGTCGCTATGGCAACACTGTTCCGATGGCACAATAAAACAATGATCCATGTTTTAAGCATTTTGATTGGTTCACGAGCGGGAATAATGACCATTATTCCCGACTCATTATTCCCGGCGGGATTAATATATAGCATTATATAGCAAAAACCGCATATATAATGATAATATTATTAGTTAGTCGTATATAAAAGTTTTATAGTTACTGGATTGGTGAAGAATATGGTAATTAATTAATTTCTGGGTGTCAATCATTTTAAAATAAATGTAATCTATCTCGACGTTTCGACCATATCTCGGTCTTCTTCAGGAAAAAATCGTTAATAGTAATTATATAGTATGTTATGCATCAATGGAGGGAAACGAGCGATTATTCCCGCGCATGAAGTTCACACAAGGGATAATCGCGCCCTCCCGTGAAGAATATTATACTTTTCGTAACAAGTGCACAAAAATTACTGTCTTATCGGGACAAATGGCAAATATGGGTTGCGTAACTAGTTACCTAGAAAACGCTGCAAACAGCTAATAATCGTAGTCTCTAGGGAGAGAAACATGCTACCTAGAGAGAGAAACATGCTACTTAGGGGAGAAAAGCAGTGTTTCTCTCTCTAAAATTAGGGAATAAGAACGTGTTTCTTGTGCATGTGTTACGAAAAAAATATATCAATATAGTTTATTGTCCAAAAAAGAAAATATTATAATACGCCATTTATTTTTTTCTTAAAATATCTATTGAAACAGCCTGTATTTACTATTATTTTGAATTTTCATTTAATATTGGTCGGCTGTTAAGTTTTTATGTAAAACAAATAATTTTAATATAATGATTCGACGTTGGCTGTTTTATTCTACGAAATATTCCAGCATCTCGTGTGAATTAAACGGTGTAAACTGATGATTAGATTTAAAAAGGGTGGCAGACACCGACAGGAAGGCAGCGGCAACGACGACGGTGGTGGCGAAGGAAAGAGAAACGGATTCAGCCGCCAGCCATTCTCCGGCTCACATTAATTGAATGAGCTAAGGGAAATCTTATTATGAGTGCGAGCACTGGTAACAGCAGTACTCAAATTATTCTGACATGTCTTCCGAATTATACTATTCACATGTTACATTCTGTGTTCAAAATAATTCATTGTCAATAACGCATTGTTAAATTGACTGGGACTGTTGACGATATAAGCGAATGCTTATATGTGATGGAATTTTCATTCTATTTTTGTTTAATACATATAATAAATTATTTAATATTTATAAGTATTAAGGACAGTAGATTTCCTACCAGTTGAGGATGATAGAGCCGATACCGATAGAATACTTATTGACTACAATGCTTTATTATTTGCACGAAAAATGTAATAACAAAATTATAATTGAGAAATATTTGAAAATTATCTTTTCGAAAACTGTCATATAAAGTTAAAATTTACATGACTATCAACACGCGAAATGAGTGTTTTTTGTCTACAGAACGAAAAAGACTTTTGCATGCAGGATGCAAAAGCAATTTTTTGATAGAAGAAAGGCTCACAATTTAATAAAATTTGTCACTTTATTTTTATGCTTAGAAACAATACTTGTATTCTTTAACAAAATTTATATTTAATATTCCAATTGAGTAAGTATTCATATTTATCCCGCTTGAGGAAGCTAACTGATATACTGGAATATGCAATGCGAATCCCAATAAATCGCAGAAAAAAATTAGAACGTTTGTTTGGTTTTTATTGAAGATGGAATCTAGTAACTGCCGCTTAATTCTCTATATAAAATTCGCTGAGCAATTTTTTCTTATTTTCAACTAAAGATTTTACGTAGCCTTCAGCTTCAGCTACATTAGTTGATCGCCAACCTCCGTGACATTTTAATTTCAGTCATATCAGCTCCGGAATTGACTAATAAGGTAGCCGAAGACCTTCTAAAACAATGCGCTGTACACGTGTATTCATGAGGATTGGGCAGATCCAAGAATTTGTGGTAATCTTCAAAATGTGTTTACTCAGAAACAATTGTGGTTGATATGAGTTGGGCAAAAATTAACATATTGAACATATGATAAATGTCAAAATAATTCACACATCCCAAATTATTCTTTATAGCTTCTGTTACTGTACATTTTTGTCTTCGTATTCGGAACTCTGACAATCAAATATGTTTTCATGTCTTCAATATGGCCAGTTAACATAGTTAATTCAATCCTTTGACAAGCCCCTGCTACTCCAAAAATAACAGCAATTAAAAAAAAATCTATTTATTATTCCAACGATAAAATATGAATACCTTAAAAAATACCTTCAATATAAGACACTCTTTATTATCTGCATTGTTTAAAAATGAAATAAAATCTCCGCTAAATGTTTTGCATTTTTTAAATTTATATACTTCATGTTTCCGTTTTAAAAATGTAATAAGTTTACTATAAATACGAGCAACTAAATTTTTTTAAATCTATGTCGATTTAACATAGAATATTGGGCCCAAAGTGCAGCTGATTTCTTTACTTCAGCTAACTTTAGGATATATGCAAGTTTCCGAAATATTTTTCACATAATTTTGATGGCACCATTTCGTAAACACTTTAAACACTTGTTCATATTCGGTAACTAATTTTGTATTGCTTTATCTGCCGCTTCTTGAATATCGTTTGGATTTTTGTTTTATATCATTGTTGTCATAAAAGCACATGTCATAATAGACAGCCACCCCACTGTTCAAATTTTCACATAAACTGTCATATATTGTACAAAATTTAAAATACATTTTGTAATTTTTCTAAAAAATCTTGTTTGCAACATACGTCATTTTTAAACGAGTGCATAAATAACTAGTAAAGATTAATTGCAAGCATGCCGCGTTTTTTTTTTTATTAATTTACTTTATTAGTTTTATAAAAAGATGCATTACATTTTGTAATGAAAGGTGGTTGGCGGTTTATAGCTAGACGTTGTCATGGTATCGTGATCGTTGTGATAAAAAATGACTACTATCAATGTCAGCAGTTTTGTAAATTCTAGAAATAAATAATTTTCAATAATGGATTTAATGCCCGACGAAGATTTCGAAGACGATTTTCTTGCTTGTCAAACAAATATACAAAATATTGCAATTATTGCAAATAATTACTTTTAATTAGTTTATATTCGTTTTTTTTTAATGAGCATTGTAAAACTTTACCAAGATACACAAGCAACTATCGATATTTTAAAAATGAGTGATTGACCGTATAAAATATACTTTACTACTCATATTTCATTATTATTTTATATTTATTTACATAACAAGACCTGAAACTGATAATATACTGGGTGAGAAAGCATATTCTAAAACGAGCCGTGAAACTTTCAAGGCATATTACGTACGAGTATACCATTTTTTTACCATCAATGAGAAATAATTTACGATTCGGCCCTCAAATGAAAAAAATTTCAGAATCGCTAAAGTTTTACTTTCCGATAAAAATGATAAAGACGCATTTTTCAGTCTAAAAATTAATCAGAAAACAAAGTACGAAGTACGAATAAAACTTGGAACATCCAGAAGATTTAAAATCTATTATTTTAATAACTATCTATGTAAAAAAATAACTGATATATTTCACGAATATAGGTACGTTTTAATTAAAGTTTTAATCAATATCCTTCAATAGCTAAAATTAATGACCTCGTTCAGTTTTTAATCATTTTGAAAAAACAAATAACAAATTGCATAATATGCTAGGAATTTCAAAATTATTTATTTTTTGCAAAGTAACAATAATTATTGATAGTAAAGCATAAAATTTTTCTCACGTAGACAATTTTATAAACTACAAACAATTGATAAATATTGTTTGTGTTAACAAAAATTATATACACGTACTACATATGTTTCTTAAAATTTGCAGGTAAGTTTGCTCAGTACTAATTGTCTAGTTAATTTACTCTTTACGAAGAAAATTAAATCTTTTTTTTTGCAGATATTTTGTTTTCAAAATGTTTGAAAATAATTTGCTAAAAAAGATATTTTTTATTTTATTTATTTGTGCATTTTACTTGTATAATTCGTACGCAGAGATATTTCAAAGTCAGCTTATTGATGAATCGCAGGAAATAGTTAGTAATTATATAGAAAATGTCGAAGAAAATCGAATAGATAAAACAGTGGTAAGATTTAAATATTTTTACATATGGAAAAACTTTCAGAACTACTACGATAAATGTTTGTTTTTCATTGAGATTAAAATAACTTTTATTTTAATTACTAATGTAACTAATTTGTCATCTGATTTAAATGATAATGAACAATTTTAGTAAATAGTTTTTATTAGTTATGCTTCAATATTACAATAAATTATAATAGAAAATAGATAATATTAATTTTATCTTAACAGATGAAGCAAAACCAAAATATTCCTTCAAGAATCATAGAAAAAAAACTACCACCAATATATATAATAACGCCAACATTTCCTCGGCCAGAACAAATTCCAGAATTAATTAGACTTTCTCACACATTAAAGCTTGTTCCGAATGTATACTGGCTCGTCATAGAAGACACAAAAGAAAAGAATCCTCAAGTTACTGAACTGTTACAAAGAACTGGATTGAACTTCGAGCATCTTATAGGTAAAATAATTTATTTATTATTTTACATCGATTTCAGTTTTTTATTATTGTTTTAAATAGCTCCGATGCCTGATATATACAAATATCAACCAGAAACTATACATAAACCAAGAGGAGTATCAAATAGAAATCGTGGTTTAGAATGGTTAAGAGCAAACGCAAGCACTGGTGTGTTTTACTTTGCCGATGATGACAACACGTATGATTTACAAATATTCAAAGAGGTGAAAATAGTTATTAATATTACATGAGCACAAAAATTACTACTAATACTGCATTAGTTATCATAAATTATGATTCATAATTATGAACAATATTGATCGTGCATTACAATAAATTTTAATTCGAGAAAATCACATACCTATTCAAATTAAGTTTATTTTTGTTTCAACATTTTATAAAACCTCAAAACAAAATATTTTTTCTACGATTGCTATAAAAATTTGACATAAAGTTGACATTTTCTGTGGAACAATCGAAAAATATCTTTTTTACGCGTCTCCAATGGCAACGCGCGAAAAAGACGTTAAATGCGCGCGTTTCAAATGGCAACGCGCGAAAAAGATTATAAATACGCGCTTATTTCAATAGTAACCAGGGATACAAACAAAACAGAAACTTGTCATATTGACAGTTGCCGAAGGCTCGACTAACAAAGAATCACTTTACGCTCTTAATACACAAATAACTATTGTTATAAATTACATATTCTTTAATGTATCTAAGTCCAAAAATTGTAATTAATTTTTAATTTTAATCATACCTACATTTTTCTCACCCCAGATGAGAAATACTAAACGCGTTTCCATGTGGCCAGTTGGTCTGGTGACTCAACTAGGAATTAGCACACCTATCGTACGCAACGGAAAATTCGATGGCTTCTACGACGGCTGGATAGCTGGCCGAAAATTTCCTGTAGATATGGCAGGCTTCGCTGTATCCGTTAATTTCTTACTACAGCGTCCTAACGCTACTATGCCCTATACACCTGGATATGAAGAAGATGGTTTTCTTAAAAACCTTTGTCCTTTTGAACCAGATGAGATTGAACTACTTGCTTCAAATTGTACAAAAGTATACTCTCTTATACAGTATTACTTTTTTCTATAAAATCGTAATTTTTTATAATCGTTTTCAGATTTTAACCTGGCATACACAAACAAAGAAAAATTCTCCAGCTCAGCTCACTGATTTGGATAAATACGTTAATACTAATTTAGATGTACTTAAAGAAATCTTAGTATAATAATTAATAAACTATATGAACCGCGCCAGAGAAACGAACTTACATATCATTAACAGATAACACAGAGGCCACACGAAATATACCCACGAACATTTCATCCGTAAAATAGAACTCAAAATGTGTGATATAACTAAAAGGAACAAACAACAATCAAATCATAGCATCTTTCATAAACGGTTAAAATTGTATAATGATTTACCAAAGGACATAAAAGTTATTACAAATTTTGTAACCTTCAAAAATAAAGTTATGGAATATTTATATACTCAGATATGTTAATTGATACTTTATATATATATTTTGTTTTGCACATATTTATTTGTTTAACTAGATTATTATTATTTTTATTAGTTTTATTATTATTATTATTTTGCTGAATTGTTCTCTCCGTTTTTTGTTGGGCCATTGTGTGTCTTTAATAAAGTTTATTATTATATTTGATATCTACTCCTATAACAGTAGACCACATCATATCGAAATGCAGCACCAACGTAAACAATGTTATAACATATTTCTACTACTATATAAACTGTAACTCTTAATGTACCACTAGATTAGTTCATCAAACAGTCAAAATTTCAAATTTCTAAACCAACGGACAGTGAAATGCGAAATATATGTGCAATAAAGCGTAATTCCATTTAAAGCTCTAAAAAATATGTCAAAATGGCAAATAAAGTATGAACAAAAAGCAATCTCCAGTCGATCAAAGCGCGCGTGGATTTTGTTGTTTTCGGTTTATTTGTATGTTCAATGTCATTCAAATATAAACATTTCCTTTCAATTATTTATTTTTTTTAATAGAAAATTATATTTTTGGTAACACATGCACAAGAAACACGTTCTTATTCCTTAATTTTAAAGTGAAAAACACTGATTTTCTCCCTTAGGGAGAGAGTCATAAGATTTTTCGCCCTAGGTAGGATGTTTCTCTCCCTAGGTAGCATGTTTCTCTCCCTAGAGACTACGATTATTAGTTGTTTGCAACGTTTCCTAGGTAACTAGTTTTTGATTTAACTGGAAATTATTTTTGTAATAACTATTTTTTCTAAGAAAAGAAAATTTACTTTCTTACGGGGCTTTAAACAGTAGTTATTGGTTTTGATTGGCCAGGGAATGAATAAAAAAAATGTTATGTTGTTATTATCGAACCAGGGTCCGTTAGATTCAGTTCTTATTGATTTATTTTTTCCATATATTTTAAATAAGTTTTTTACACTCGTCTTTTGAATCTACATATAAAATTAAGGTTTATTGCAAGGAGAAACAGCCTAAAATATATTTAATTTGTTTAATAATAAAGTATATAATTCAATGCAATCAAGTATATTCTATAGAGCCTAGTTGTTAAAGCCTAGAATGGCATGAAATCGGTTTCATATCTATTAATTGAAATTATGTTTTAACTTGTTGCGTACATGCTAGCATCTTTAATCGTTAGTCTACGAGCGAAATTTGTTTAAAATGCCACGTTTTATTTGTGTTCCAAGTAAAAATATTGTAAAATCTGTGATTTTGTAGTGAAATATAAGGGCAATATAGTGTAAAGTGTTAGTGTAAACTAGATGTGAAGTACATTTATAGTGGTACGAGTTTGGAAGTTTTCAGAGAGGAATGGATGAGACTTATTCCACACCAGACAAAAGGTAGATGCATTATTTGTTTGTATTAGAATATAGTTATTATTTGTATAGCGAAGATTTACTACCAAATATTTAAATAATTTATTTTTAAGATGGCCACGCAATATTTAATTGAATTGAAGACAGTGTTTTTTTTATAGAAAGTCTTTGAAAATAGTTTTAAAGATAAAAGTCAGCTTAAAACTTTTCCAAAATTATTTTAAAGAAAGCCATCTTCCTAAAATGTCCTTCAAATCATTTTTAAGACTGTCATCTTCCTAGAAAATCACCCAAAAAGTCCGACAAATCATTTCGAAGAATTCTACACGTGTAGAAATATATGCTGAACCCTTTAAAATTTGTTTTAATTATTTGCAACAAATAATTCAGTCGCAATTAATTGTTTAGATTTACAGATAACATTTTTGAAATGGTTAGTAATATTTCGGATCGATAAAATAATATTTATTTTAATTCTAGTTTGATCGTGAAACCTATATAATTACAACAGATAGTATGTACTTGTGATCGCGGACCACGACGTCCTAAGAAACAAGTTCAGACGACGCCGTGACGTCACTCGCCATCGCTGTTCGGCGATCAGCAACCAATTTTCTTTCCTCCCAATTACTTGTGTATACAATCCCGCTACATTAAGCCTCAATACGGGCCTGTATACTTCTCTACCCGCTGAAGAAGTGCTCTCTCACACCAACCATTTTTATTCATAATTCGTTCGCCAGAATTTGAACCTGCAAGCTATGAACCAACTGAGCTACGTAAAACACTAATTCAATTTGTATTTGAAGTTTAATAGTTTTATTAATAACTTTTCTACAATAAAATCAGTACAACATTCGTATATTAAAGGAAGAAAGTTAGACATTTCTTTTCGAAATTGCTGTTTAATTTCTCGAGGGATATGTATGTCATCTGAGGGAAGAATGACACTTTCTTCACGAGGTGCTTTTACTTCTCTTGGAAAATTAAGGAGAAAAGTCATCAAAATATATATTGTTCAGTTTAAAAAAATAGAATTTCATTTTTCCGGAATGTATATCTTAAAAACTAAATAAGATATGAAAATGCGCTCAACGGCATATTGATTTCCTCGAGTCCGAATTGACATTTTTTAAATTATTTCCGCATATTCATATTGGCTGGTACTACAAGCTTTGTTTTTGGGTGTTTTAAGAGCACGGTTTTAATATATTAGAGATAGCTAAAATAAACCAGGCAAATACAGAGCTTGTGATACCAGCCATTTTGTTTAATGTTTGTCTGGCAAAGATTGATTGTAAATGATTCCAATGAATAAATATGAAATGAATGTTTCAAGGGTTCGTGTTACTCCATTTCACGGGATATGTTATGAATGTATACTTTTTAAACATTACAAACTAGTTAGTACTTGAACAGTAGTGTAAAAATAAAATGCAATAAACTCTGTTCAAATAGCCGGGCAAAAATCTCGCGTGCCTTTTATTACGGTTCTCCCTCCGCCCCGCCACCAACAGCAATTATAATAGTTGTGATGCGACTTGGTTCCAGTGTACCTACCGGAGTATAATAGAACATACTGTGCGTTTATTCAGTGTGTGTGGTTTTACTCGCGTTAAAATTGTTACAATTTGCTTCTCAAAGTTTGATAAAATGTGCACTAGTTAACATTTTAAGGATATTTTTCTGTTTGATTTGATGGTAAATACTTACATAATTTATTTTTTGTTACTAACATACACACAGAGCTGGTTTACATAAAAGTTTATAAATCTTGAATTTTTGTTTAGCTAACTTGAAAACAAATAATATATACAATATAAAATGATAATTGAATTAAATTCAGAATATGATTTAGCCAGTGGCTCACTCGGTGGGCCCTGTATCATACTTTATAGTGGGAACTTTCCCTAAAAAATAGTCGAAGGAACAAGTGAGCGTAGATGGCTCAATTTAATTATTCTCATGTATACAATATTTAAATACATAAACCAATTGTTATATGTTTTTTGTATAAGTGTATGAAAAGAATTATGAATGTGGATGAAACTAAAGTGGTATATTAGGATAGGAATATTTGTTCTAAGATTAATTCCGGAATAAATCTGATGAATAACTATTCAATGTATGTATTAACGTTTCGTGCTACACCTTTTAATGGAACATATCACGATGTTATCTATGTATTCATAACTTTCGTATGAAAATAATGGCCTTCATTTTAATCATTATTCTAATTAAAAAAATAATTAGTTCTTCTTGTTGTATTATCTAAATTGCTTGGGTATTGTTTTAATATTCTCAGATAATACTTGATTAAATATTAATGATTAAATGATGTAATTTTTTAGCACCCATGGTTGTTAGTGGAGGATGAGCTTCAACTAACCTCCTCAAATATTCCCAGAATACATTTTACCCAATTCTGCTCGTAGTACCTTTACAAATTTAAGATATAAGCAGATAATTAGTGGTTTTAAGTAAATTTTTGTACGTTATTACAAAATACTGGTAAATAGTTAACGAGAACATTATTCCAATATTTTCGATAGATATTTGTACTTAAAAATAGTGTTAAATGTACTTTGTAATACATAACAGCTACAAGTGTTACGACATCTTAATAATGCATTTAACTAGTTGGTTTTGCCAATTGTTATTATTATTTCAAAACAATATTCTATTCATTTTGAGTATCTTTCTCAATTTTCATTTATAAAAATATAATTCAAATATTATTAATGACCAAATACGTATTCATGTTATTTATTATCATTTGCTTTCTATATATATTTAAATTGGTAAAAGTATTGTTTCGGTGGCTGGTCAAAGAACAATAATTAGACAAGTCTGTGCGTATTCAAGTCCAACTGCGCTCAACAAGCAGCGTTTACAAATACTGTCTTAATAATTTTTACTCAATTCAGCCATTTTGTAATTAGTGAAAATGTTGTGCATTGTCGACAGTTGCTGATGGCATTCGAAAGCCTTCTAAATGGTAGGTTCTTTTTCTAAAGCATTTTAGAGCTATTCTATTAATTGTTTTCTCTGTTATCATTATTAACTTTAATAAATGTTATGAAGTGTGCTACTAATATATTGTTTTTATGTTTATAGGGACATCACGGGACCTGCAAGCATCCTCAGCGGCTTCAGCATTATCGGAGTTGCTGCCATTCTGGAGTAGTATCGTCATAGCTTGTATCATCGTGGACATTATCAACACCCCGGAGACATCAGCAAAGACGAGTTTGAATATTAAATCTGCTGCTCTCAACATTTATGTAAGAACATTGTTATTTTTTAATTATTTGTTTAATATTTATTTGAGAATTTGTGAGATAAATTCATATTCAGTTTAAAATAATAATAGTGGATATTAACTAGATATTTTTTAATGATAACGCTAGTAAATTGTTAACTAGTGTCAGTTATTATGAAGGGTGATTAATTATATTTTTAATTGTTAAACCTTCCGGAATTATTTTGGTCAAAAATATTTCAAGTAAAAGTTGGATATAAATAAATGTTATAACAAGTATTTTTGCCCAAAAATAATGTATGTCCAGTTCAAAAATGAAAATGAATCTCCCTTAATAGTTTGTTTTTACTAGCGGTCATTGTATTGAATTTAGTGCTGGTGAATGTGGGCTATAGAGGGCGAGTTAATGGATATCTAGATTAGATTCCACCGTCATCTTCTACTTAGACCTCTCCCTAGTACCAACGAGTTGTACCATGACTTAACCGTCACCTAGGAGCTCGTTGCGAATCCTGTGCATGCAGCAGGTTACTACGACCGCCCAGAGGTCCAAAACGACTATTTAATTTCGTGCTCAGGAAGGAAGCCATGTTTATTATAGATTAGGTAACGAAACAAAAGTTAGCGGTTTCAATAAAATACGATTGTGTCTGAGTAATTGGGATTAGGTTGCATATCCAATTACTAATTGAAATTAGCAATTACAATTAATAGTAACTGTTTATTCTTTCTTCCAGGCGTAATCGGAGAGAAATGCGACCACTGGATACTCATCCACAACAACATGAAACCCTTCGTTGAAGAGCTAGTTTGGACCAAGCTGACTTCTTCGGGCCCACCCTGAGAGAAGAGATTGGAACCTGCAGAACATGAGTCGGGGAATTGAAACAGAATGAGCTTCGCCAGAGAGCTAGCTCTAGAAGTGCAAGCGAGGTGCGTCAACAACTCGCTACTGATGCACGTCCAGGTACATTTCTTTTCTTTAAATACATTTTGTCAAAGACAGCAGCAGCTGTCATGCTCTTATTGCATTCCTGCGCTAATTGGGAATTGGTGACGCATTAGTACCGATCGATATTTTAAACAAATCATTAGAAATATTTGGAGTGCTGGTGGCTTTTTAAAATGTATTTCTACTCGACTGGTTTTTGAAAACTTGATATGTTTGACACTTGCTCTATGTTCATGTAGGTGACTTTGGACAGCTGCTAGAAGTCTACGGAGAATCTGGAGCACGAGAAAGCCGAGCTGGAGGAACTACCAATGGAGATGATGGCCACAGGAACTTGATGTTTGATGGCGTGTCCGGACACTTCACTTCCATTACTTTTGCAAGTGAGTGTATCTTTTAAAATTTAAATTGGCTGTAAATATGGTTAATTTTATTATTTTACTGAGAGAAATCATAAAATGTCGGCTGAAACATGTACAATTGAACATTTTTTTAAACTGCTGTAACTTTTAAACTAGTAAAGATAATTCAAATTGGTTTTAAATTTTGAATTCTCCATCTTTTGAACTATATTTAATCATATTTTTACTTCCTTGTACGAAGTAAAGGAAGTATTGTAATCGCGAAAATTTTCGGTTCTCAGATTTCAGTGGAAATACGCATTTTGGCCATCCCTGAATCCATTTTGACTAATTTCGTCGTGCCGTCTGTACGTACGTACGTACGTATGTATCTCGCATAACTCAAAAACGGTAAGCCGTAGAAAGTTAAAATTTTGTATTTAGGACTGTTATAACTTCTAGTTGTGCACCTCCCTTTTTGGTCATTATACAACTCCCGGAAGTGGTACTTTACTTGAAGACTATAATATATATTAATGAAAAACTATATCAAAATATAATCCAAAACTTTTCAAATTTGGTATATAAGACTGCTATATCAATGGAAATAACATAATAGATTTTGGTTAATAGAGACTAACCGGAAGTGATACATTACATGAAGCTGGTAACAGTTTTTCTTGAAAAAAAATGGAATTCTGATTTTAGAAATAAATGATGCAAATAAAAGTTTTAGAGAATTAAATTCTGCGTCTAGCACATTAAGAATTATTTAATTAGCCTTTTATATAAGCGAGATATGTAACTTTAAAAATTATATATTTTTTAAAAATTAAGTTTGCTATGGATTAGAACAAAAAATAAGAAAATAAATAAAAATTTAATGTCAGATATGTGCAATGAAAAAAATCTATAGTTTAATACGCGTACAAGGAAGTCATGTGGTGTACACATCAGATTTTTATTATGAAAATGTTTGTTGAAGATTGATACTTTTATGAATCTGATGAGTTAATTGGTTTTAATATTATAAACCTACGTTCCGTACATCTATGTAAAAGCCATTTAATTCAGCCCTTGTCCTAAATAATTTTATTGGACGATTAAATATTCTTCTATAAGTATTTTTGATGTGGTAAATTGCGTAAAACATTAATTTTCTCGTGCTTCAATTAACTTGTAAACATATTTTCAGTCATTAACCATACACTTATATATGTGTTAATTAAAAAAGTAATATGATGGATTGTAATTGCCCAAAATCTGCAATTACAGATTAGGCATGTGCATACTGAACCTTTTCGAGTTTATTTCATTCATGAACTTGGAATAGTCTAATATTCTTTACAAAATCTCATGAATTTTATATGAAAAACTTTTCATTCCGCTAAAATCCACGTTTAATTAAATTAATTGAAGCACCAACCTATTTTATTTTAATTATTTTACGTTTATATTATATACATATTCATTTTAAAATAAGTTTAAATACTTTTTAAACTAAAATATTGTTAATTACCAACAAAATGTAGTAGAATAAGTAAGTTTGAATTTAAATTAATTTCTAATGTGCCAATATCGTTTTTAGGTATGGATTTCATCCTCAAACCATAGACAGATGTCAGGGAATGAAAACAACATTTGTCGACTTTAAAACCAATTATTATGAAAGACAATGTTTACACTCACCACAAATCAGCGACAAAACCAAGGAGAAAAAAAAGCACTTGTGGACCTGATGCACCAAGTTTTAGAAAGCTCTTGGGCGAATAGTGGTTGTATTTTGCACAGTGAAAGCGCAAAACAGGTGAGATGGTTTTTGATTGATATTTTTGGGGCTTTATTTTTTGTTTCTTTGTACTTTTAAAATATCTCGATTAGTACAAGACTTACGCCCTGCTAAATAAATTAAATTATTTTTTAATTTAATTACTTTTTAAATAATGAGTGTATCTTTTAAATGACTAAATGTGGGTTTAAAATAAACATGATGAAGGGTGCTATTCTATATTACTAATACATTGTTTTTATGTTTATAGGGACATCATCAAGATGTTAAAGTAGCTGGTGTCATTGGAGCTGCCGCCATCCAGAGCTTGGAGCACCTCGAGCTGGTATCACCGTGGACATTATCATCAAAGTAAGAACATTGTTATTTTTTGTAATTATTTGGGTAAAAACAATAATAATAATGATGGTGAATGATTAGTAACTGACAATCTACTAAATATTCATTAATGATAACTGTAGTAAATTATTAGCTAGTCAGTTAAAATATATATATATATATATAGTCCCATCATTCCGTTTCGGAACATAGGGGCCGGGCACACCGAGCCGCAGTTTTTACACTGCCGTACTGCCGGTTTCTTTAGTCAGATTATTTAAGGTGTATAAGTGACTAGCTTATATTTTTCTCCTAAAATAATTTATGTCCGGTTCAAAGCAGAAAATTAAAATTAATTTCGTTTAATAATTTGATTTTACTAGCGGTGACTTTTACCCAATATTTAAAATATATGAATTTTAAAAATGTTGTTTACAACATTTAATTTTGAAGAGGTTTGAAAATGTGGACTGTCTATAATTTTGTTTGTAAATATGGCTAATTTTATTAATTTTCTGAGAGAAAATATGAATGACAGGTTTTCCGTAACTTTAGATCAACATGTTTTAAAAACGGCTGTAATTTAGTAACTAGTCAACCGGGTTTCAACATTAAATTCCTCATCTATTGACTATAGTTTCATCCCTTAATATCAACCCTCTAGAAAATAATTAATTTTAAAATAAACGTTATTGAAGCGAGGATGGTGTGTTGGGTTGTGAATGTTCTGTGAATGTCACAGTGGACAATTATTCACAATTGGTTTAAACATATAATTTTATTTTGATAATTTACTATTCTTTAATATTAAAAATTACTTTAAAATATTGTTTAGTATTTTTAATGATAGGTACTCATTTTAAATTGTGTTTTGCAGTTTACGCAAATTATCTGAATGCGGCATTCAGTCCCAGGAGTCGAGCGCTATGCCCACGTTGTCCACGCTGTCCACCGGTTGCTTCAACACACTTCAGGAATAAAAGATGAGTACAAATTTCGTTTATTTATATTTTAATTAATCTAAAAAATTAGTAAAGAAATTATTAATAATTTATTTAGAATTTTATTGAGACACAGCCTTGATATACATCTGGTGTCTTTTAATTTAATTTATTGTTTGATATGATAAATATTTGTTTAACGTGTTTTAAAAGTAAATTGCTAAATTCTAGAAACGTTATTATTTTACTTTTGTTGATACTAAATAATAATATATTAATAACATTAATAATTTCTAATAATAATAACAGTAAACTGAGTAATATTGTATTTGAAGTGTATGTTAGATGTGTATATGGTGTGTATGTTTCAAATTCACCTTAATTTCATTCATTGGTTGTGAGTGTGTCATTAAATAGGTCACTACGAGTCTGCAACAAGAAGTTCACTTGCCAAACAAACGTCGTCGTCGTCGTGTAATTTAACTTTTGTCTGCCTTATTTAAAGGCCTTCATAACTTCATAACCGATATCGTATCGTCGGCTTGATTTATAGTTATACTATAAGATCAACTTCTCGAGTCGATATCGTGTTTGTTTTTATTGTTCACTCACTACGTACATTTTAATTTAGTTAGTTAGTTGCTGCCTTAATAGGAGGCCATCCTAACTGTGTGTAGTTCTTTTCGTGGGGTTGATTTATTACTATAAATCAAATTTACGAATCGAAATTGTTAGAACAATATCTATCGTGGGGTTGATTTATTTCTATAAATCAATTTTACGAATTGATATTGTGATATCTATCGTGGGTTTGATGTGTAATCAACCTCACGAGTCGATATCGGATGTTTTGTATTGTCCACCACAAAACGCTGGCCCTCCGTGGGGCCCAACATACATACTGTAAGCGTTGCGCGATTGCTTTGTTGTAGATTCTTAGCTAGTCTTTGACAAAAACTTAGGTAAGATAGGGTAGGTAGGGAGAAGAAGGACACCATCATTGAAAACTTACTGTTTTTCAAGGAGTATTTGTACTTGTTTCTAATAATATTTTGTTGTTAGGTGCGGTGGTGAATGAAGAAAACAAACGTTTCCTGTTGGTGATTACATCAAATGCTGGGAAGATTAATCAGCAACAGAATCAACAGCTTATCTTCAAACACAGCAGAAGATGACTGCAAAACCAACGCAGAATGTCGTCAAGACCGCTGCCTCCAACATCAATATAAGATAATGATTAGTTTTAAGTGGGTTGTATTTAATCGAGCACCAAAATATCAGCTCTAAATAATTCATATTCGATTTCCAAAATACTAGACTTTGCTAATCTGTTTATGAATTTAAATATCTAATATTTGTATTTGCTATTTGCCATATTAGCACTTAATTTTCCATGAAGCTTATTTACTTTTATATTTAAAGATCAGTTAGTATTTTTTATGCCTAATTATTATTTTTAGTATTCATTTAATTATTTCAGACTATCAAAATATAATTTAACAGTTCTTATTGATTATTTACGATACAATGATTTCGGTGCTCATTTAAATTATTCCCTTTTTAAATTATTTGGGTAAAAGTCGGTTAAAAACAGTAATAAATATGTTGTTTTAAATTAATATAAAATAGCGCAATTGTGTACAAGGGAGAATGTGAGTGAAAATGGACAGAGAGTGATTGATTTTATTCTGTGTGAGGAATGATTGATGCTCGGTTTTTCACTACATTCTGACATTTATATGACGTAATTATTTGTCACAATTTTGTTGAGCGACTTGGTCGTGTTAGAAGACCTAAAATAATTAGAAATATAGTAAAACCGTCAGAAGGGTATCATTAGAAATATATTACAATATACACTTTACTATTTACTATTTCATATACAATTTAATTCTTTTATTATTGAGTTAATTTGTAATTTTACGTATTCATCTTTTTTTTGCCAATTTGCACCAGTTTTTAATTGTCTGTCTTCATTAGTTTTCTCTTTTAAAAATTATTTAAACTTGTGCTAGAATTTTAATGAACACGTACCTGACGTAGAACTTAAATTTAATCTTGTACATTATTAATATTTTTATCTTTGGACTAGAGAACTTTTAAAATTTTAGCCCTACAGTATTAAATGAGGCAGAAATTTCCTCCCAACACTTTTCTTCTCCTTAACACAATACTTTATCAGTTTTTTTTCATTCTATACATGTTTTTAACCCTCACTAAATCTATTCATTGGCGGAAAAATTTGCAGCTCTTTTAATATTTTCCATCATGTGTATATAAATATATTTCTTATTTTGCCTGTGACAGAATATAAACTGAATTTTCGGTAAACAAGGCAATGATTATAATTTTCTCAGAATCCCAAATTACACAAAACCATAAAATTATTTAGACATTCAGTTTAGGTTCAGCTGAACTAGATTAATTTGACAAGTTATAAACAAAAAAATGTCAAGGCTCAAATTCAAGGTTCAACTGAAAAACCGAGCATGAGAAGTTTATTTGATGGTGTCGCGTATACGTCTGGATAAAAGTTTGTGAATGAGTGTGTATAATGAGGATGTTAGAGATATGTCTGTTGAGTAAATAAATGAATGAATGAATGGTACGAATGGTGAATTATATTGTGGAATGAATCAGATGAGAATGATGTTGCGTGTAAAGAATGGCAAGGCTCCCGGCTTGAATGAGATGTTGATGTATGGAGGTGAGAGGTTATTTGACTCCTGATGATAGGAAATGCGCGCATGCAGTTAGAGTGTTTGAAGGTAGATTGAGTGAATATTGTTTAATATGGATATGTTGTAATGAAAGGCACTGAATGGTGGGGGTGTTTGCAATTACCTGGTACAGATGATGTTGTTGTAAATGATTTCAATAAATGAAGCAGAAAACGATTTAAATAATGTTAATTAATGATAATGTGTTAGTAAAATTAATAAATAAAACTACTTAGTATTTAGTTTTATAAATTTGGCAATAATATTTATTGCACAATTTCTAAGTGTTTAGCTAGATTAGACTGGGTACTTTTGATCATATAATTATAACAATACTCTTTAAATTTAGTCTGGAAACTTCGTCCTGTTTGCTCTATATAAACAAATTCACAATCTTTACATTTAATTTAACAAAGGGTCTTTATTCATTAGTTTATTATTATTAGTATATAATGTCAAATTTCCTCCAATTCTTGGCCATACTACGATTCATGCCATTAACATAATTTAATTTTTTATAAATTGATTTAGATCTAGTTTCAAAGTGTACAGGATAAAATTAATTTCTTGTAATTGATCTAATTTTCTTATTTATTAGCTTCACAGTGATTTCTTCACTGTAACCATTGTTTGCTGCAATATTTAAAATGATTATAATTCAGATCATCAGATAAATTATAAAACATTGCTAGCTTTATATTACATGGGTGATACAAATTAGTAGGTTTCCTGTAAATACTAAAATTAAATTTATTGTTAATGTGTTCGATAGTAATGGCCAAGATATTTATGCTTTTATTAACTTTCACTTCAGTGGTGACTTATGTATTTTAATCAAATGAATTAAGGACATTTAATAGTTGTTGCTCCTGGTGTAAAGGGATTAAAACATCGTCTATATATCTATACCAAAAATGTAAATATTTTAGGAGGTATTTATTGAAATTCAGGAATATATTCTCAAAATTGTTGATGAATATTTCAGATAATAAAGACCCTCATTTAGTTAATTACAAATGTCACCAAAGAGCAAAAATAATTTGTTTGTAGACAAACTTCCAGCAAGTTTAAAGTTACATGGTTAACTTCAAGCTGTTTTTAATGATGTCTAGAAGTTTGAAAATTGGAATGGAAGTAAATTCCCAAAACCTCCCTCTCTCTATTAACAGAGTTAGTTTGTATTTGAACTACATATAAGTGTTTGCATAACCAAGTGTTTTTATTTAGTAATTTTAAATCACGTTTCACCGAATGCAAACAGCTTCATTAATTGAAATGATGATGTATTAGTGTTTGAGAAGAGCGATTGCAATGTTTCGGTGATGGATGATGTGAGATTGGAGATGAAATGAATGTGTTTGTATATTAGGGTAGTATGTTCTCGAGGTATGGACGTATTAATTCAGAATACATTGGTGTATGTTGTATGATGACTCTGAGATTGACATGAATGTTGTTGAAAGAGTGAGTATAAGTCAGATGAGATAGTTTAGGAATGTGGAACGTGTGTCGAATGGAAGATATGAATGAACTTGTATGAAAGAATTTATGAATGTATATGTATGTATTTATGTATAAAGAGCATGTGGCTGAAGCAAGGATGACTGAATGTTTCTGGGGTTCGTGTTACCCCATTTAATAAGATATAGCGTGATGCTCTTTATAATAATTATCTTTACAACATATGTATTATTTGTTTAAACTATATAATAATGAATGATTCACTTTAAAATTATAATGATGAATCGTTCTCATCTGTAATACAATACTTTGCTAGCTGACAATTTATTATACATACATATATATTTTTTTATTGTAACATTAGCAGATTGTCAGCTACTGAAACATTGTGATACAGTGACAGTTAGTATAAAAAAACAAACAAATTACGAATGATTAACTAGATTTGTCATTGTTAAACATTCCGGCATTATTTTATACAAATATATTTCAAGTAAATGATTGATATAAATAAATTTGAATCAGTTTTATTTTAAATATTATTCTCTAAACAACTTATGACCGATTTAAATAACGTTAATCAAATCATCCTCCATCGATTATTTATACTAACAGTCAACATATTTTGTAAATAAAGATAATGAAATACTTTTACCCAAAATAATTGTATCAAAGTATTAATTCTAAAAGTTTCCTTTATAATAATTAAATTGATTTCTTTTTAAAAATTGGAAAAATTGACAGAATTGATATTTACTAATGATAATAAATAAATATGTTTTAAGTAGATAGTTGACAATAACTTTGTTTAACACATATTTATTCTTTAAGAATAAGAAATAGATACCTATTGTAATAAGTTATACATACATCTTATTACAATATTCCTTGTTCTTAAAGAATATATATGTGTTGAAGAGATTTATTGTGAATTATTTAATTTAAAATATAGTTTTTATTGTTTAAGATAAATAAGTAAATAATATTATTGTAATTTAATATGTGAAAATAATAACAAATATGTTTTAAATAGATAGTTTACAATAACTTTGTTTAACACATATTTATTGTTTAAGAATAAGAAATTTGGTACCCATTGTAATAAGTTATACATATATCTTATTACAATATTCCTTATTCTTAAAGAATAAATGTGTGTTGAAGAGATTTATTGTGAATTATTTAATTTAAAATATAGTTTTTATTGTTTAAGATAAATAAGTAAATAATATTATTGTAATTAAATATGTAAAACAATAATAAATATTTAAAACATAATTATTCTTTAAGAATAAGAAATATTGCAATAAGTTGTTTGCGAAAACATACATCTTATTGCAATATGTCTTATACTTCAAGAATGAATATGTTTTAAAGAGACTTATTCTAAATTAATTTATTTAAAAAATAGTAATGTACTTGTAGTTAATAATTCTAAAATAAAATGTTAGTAAGACTTGTACCCAACTTTTAAATGATAATAAATATATTTATACTTTTTCTGATGCGTAAAAATATAGTTTATCAATGCCCAGAAACCGTCAACCAGGTCCCCAACAATGAAATAATCATCACTGGAACCCGGATCACCTGGTGCAGAGTCTTCGGAATCAATTCCAGCTGTATGTACATTATTAAAATATTATTTATAATTATATTCTGTTCGTAATTATTGCAAATTTTAATCTAAAACTAATTTTTTTGTTTAGAATGTGTCGTAGAATAGTCTCTGTAGCCGATCTGGTGCAGGAGATTCCTCTTGGAGCAGTGGACGTCGTCATCAATGTCACTGAAGACCCCAAAAAATAAAATATTATTTTTATGTCTTATTATATTTTGTATTTATATTTAAAATATTAAATATTGTAATTATAATAAAAAATGTTGGTTTCTTTTACTTTAAATGTCAATGGTTCAATTTAAAATGGCGTCTATTTAATTATTTACATTTAAATACTTCCATTTAAATTTCTATTAATCAGCCATTTTGTTCCTCCCATATATAAAATTAAATTCAATTAAGTTTCAATTATGAGGAGGAGCAATAGAAGAAATGAGGGCGGTAACACAACCAATTAAGAAAGCAGTGATGCCAATTCACTATAACCAAAATACAGTAAAGATACCTCCTCGCCGTTCTGCGCCCCGGATACAAACCGACCAAATTGGAGCAGATCCTGACAAAATTTCAAAGTTTTTTTTTAGTTCTAAAATTGGTCACCAGGGGGCAGCATCAATCATGTATGCATGGTGGTGCTATCTATTGTTCAGTTTTTGAACTAGAAAAAAAACTTCGAGTTTTTGGTCAGGAATTGCTCCAAATTCGTCGATTTGTATCCGGGGCGCAGAACGATGAGGAGGTAACTTTACTGGATTTTGGTTATAGTGAATTGGCAACCCTGTTTCTTAATTGGTTGTGTTGACTCCCATTAAATCTTTCGTGGCTCCTCCTCTTAACTGATATTTAATTGAATTTTATTTAATATATGGGAGGTACAAAATGGAAGACAAGTTAATTGAATTTGAATAAAATATTTATATTTACAGAAGGAAATAAATGAAAGAATGGCAGCCATTTTAAACACTTTTATTGACGTTTTAAATCAGTATACAATAGAAACTAACATCTGTATTACAATATTTATTATAAATACAATATTTAAAGCATTCATTACAATTTATTTATTACAAATTTATATTATAAATACAATGTAAAACATAATTCTTACAATTTTTATTAAATATATAATATATTATTGAAAAAAATATTATTTAATTTCTGGGGTGTCTTTTAGAATGTAGGATTGCTTTATAAGTTATTTGAGGAACTTTTTAAGAGGGTGATTATTTTATAAATGGATTTGAGGGACATTTAGTAAGATGGCTATTTTATAAATGATTTGAGGGAGTTTTTGGGAGGATGATATCTTATAAATGAATTGGAGGAAGAACAATTTTATAATTGATTTGAGGGACTTCATGGGAGGAAATATAAATGTATTGGAGGACTTTTCGAGAGGATTATATCTTGAAAATGAATTGGAGAAATTTTTGGGAGGAAGACAATTTTATAAATGATTTGAGGGACTTCATGGAAGGAATTAAAAATGAATTGGAGGACTTTTTAGGAGGATTACTATCTTAGAAATGAATTTAAGAACTTTTGGGAAAATGATAACATTACAAAAGATTTGAGGGAGTATTCAGAAAGATGACAATTTTATAAATGATTTGAGGGATTTAATGAGGATACCTATCTAAATTAATTTAGAATAAGTCTCTTTAAAACATATGTATTCTTGAAGTATAAGACGTATTGCAATAAGATGTATGTTTTCGCAAACAACTTGTTGTTATTACATATTTAATTACAATAATATTATTTACTTATTTATATTAAACAATAACAACTATATTTTAAATTAAATAATTCACAATAAATCTCTTCAACACACATTTATTCTTTAAGAATAAGGAATATTGTAATAAGATATATGTTAACTTATTACAATGGGTACCCTATTTCTTATTCTTAAACAAAGTTATTGTAAACTATCTATTTAAAACATATTTGTTATTATTTTTACATATTTAATTACAATAATATTATTTACTTATTTATCTTAAACAATAAAAACTATATTTTAAATTAAATAATTCACAATAAATCTCTTCAACAAATATTTATTCTTTAAGAATAAAGAATATTGTAATAAGATGTATGTATAACTTATTACAATAGGTATCTATTTCTTATTCTTAAAGACTAAATATGTGTTAAACAAAGTTATTGTCAACTATCTACTTAAAACATATTTATTTATTATCATTAGTAAATATCAATTCTGTCAGTTTTCCCAATTTTTAAAAAGAAATCAATTTAATTATTATAAAGGAAACTTTTAGAATTAATACTTTGATACAATTATTTTGGGTAAAAGTATTTCATTATCTTTATTTACAAAATATGTTGACTGTTAGTATAAATAATCGATGGAGGATGATTTGATTAACTTTATTTAAATCGGTCATAAGTTGTTTAGAGAATAATATTTAAAATAAAACTGATTCAAATTTATTTATATCAATCATTTACTTGAAATATATTTGTATAAAATAATGCCGGAACGTTTAACAATGAAAAATCTAGTTAATCATTCGTAATTTGTTTGTTTTTTATACTAACTGTCACTGTATCACAATGTTTCAGTAGCTGACAATCTGCTAATGTTACAATAAAAAAATATATATGTATGTATAATAAATTGTCAGCTAGCAAAGTATTGTGTTACAGATGAGAACGATTCATCATTATAATTTGTGAATCATTCATTATTATATAGTTTAAACAAATAATATATATGTTGTAAAGATAATTATTATACAGAGCATCACGCTATATCTTATTAAATGGGGTAACACGAACCCCTGAAACATTCAGTCATCCTTGCTTCAACCACATGCTCAATCTACCATCAACTCTTCATACATAAATACATACATATACATTCATAAAAGTTCATTCATATCTTCCATTCCACACACGTTCCACATTCCTAAACTATCTCATCTGACTTATATTCACTCTTTCAACAACATTCATGTCAATCTCAGAGTCATCATACAACATACACCAATGTATTCTGAATTAATACGTCCATACCTCGATCACATACTACCCTAATATACAAACACATTCATATCATCTCCAATCTCACATCATCCATCACCGAAACATTGCAATCGCTCTTCTCAAACACTAACACATTCATCATTTCAATTAATGAAACTGTTTGCATTCGGCGAAACGTGATTTAAAATTAATAAATGAAAACACTTGGTTTTGCAAACACTTATATGTAGTTCCAATACAAACCAACTCTGTTAATAGAGAGAGGGAGGTTTTGGGAATTTACTTCCATTTCAATTTTCAAATTTCTAAACATCATTAAAAACAGCTTGAAGTTAACCATGTAACTTTAAACTTGCTGGAAGTTTGTCTACAAACAAATTATTTTTGCTCTTTGGTGACATTTGTAATTAACAAAATGAGGGTCTTTATTATCCGAAATATTCATAAACAATTTTGAGAATATATATGCCTCAATTCCAATAAATACCTCCTAAAATATTTACATTTTTGGTATAGATATATCGACGATGTTTTAATCCCTTTACACCAGGAGCAACAACTACTAAATGTCCTTAATTCATTTGATTAAAATACATAATTCACCACTGAAGTGAAAGTTCATAAAAGCATAAATATCTTGGCCATTACTATCCAACACATTAACAATACATTTAATTTTAATATTTACAGGAAACCCACTAATTTGTATCACCCATGTAATATAAAGCTAGCAACGTTTTATAATTTATCTGATGATCTGAATTATAATCATTTTAAATATTGCAGCAAACAAAGTGAAGCTAATAAATAAGAAAATTAGATCAATTACAAGAAATTAATTTTATCCTGTTACACTTTGAAACTAGATTTAAATCAATTTATAAAAAAATAAATTATGTTAATGACATGAATCGTAGTATGGCCAAGAATTGGAGGAAATTTGACATTATATACTAATAATAATAAACTAATGAATAAAGACCCTTTGTTAAATTAAATGTAAAGATTGTGAATATGTTTATATAGAGCAAACAGGACCAAGTTTCCAGACTAGATTTAAAGAGTATTGTTATAATTATATGATCAAAAGTACCCAGTCTAATCTAGCTAAACACTTGATAGATTTTTATCATAACAGTTCTATATGTAATTTGTCAGTTCTACATATAAAAGGAAAGGATATCGATTCACTTTCCTTGAAGCTTTTAAAATTAGGAAAGCCGTTAGGGCCGACCAGAAACTAATGAATGAATATTTAGATGTTCATAGCCCTTGTCATTAAAGGACATTCCCTAAACAGTCCTTCTCTCTATTAACAATGTGTTTGTATTTGTACAATATATAAGTGTTTGTAAATTTGTTTTGTAAACCACATCTACCAATAAATGTTATTGCCAAATTTATAAAACTAACTACTAAGTGGTTTTACTTATTAATTCTACTAACACATTATCATTAATTAGCATTATTTAAATCGTTTTCTGCTTCATTTATTGAAATCATTTACAACAACATCATCCGCACCAGGTAACGCAGACACTACCGCAGCCTCGCTACCTTCAAACACTCTAACTGCGTGCGCGCATTTTCAATCATCAGGAGTCAAATAACCTCTCACCACCATACATCAACATCTCATTCAAGCCGACATCATTCTCACCTCTAACATTTTCTCTTGCAATTTCACTACAACCATTCAGTCCATTTACGCTACCATACAAACCCCTAAAATACTCACACCATCTATTCCTAACATCTGATTCATTCCACAATATAATTCATCATTCGTACCATTCCTTCATTCATTTATTTACTCAACAGACATATCTCTAACACCCTCATTCACCAACTTTTATCCAGACGTATACGCGACACCATCAAATACACTTCTCACGCTCGGTTTTTCAGTTGAACCTTGAACTTGAGCCTCAACATTTTTTTGTTTATAACTTGTCAAATTAATCTAGTTCAGCTGAACCTAAACTGAATGTAAACATAATTTTATGGTGTTGTGTAATTTGGGATTCTAAGAAAATGATAATCATTGCCTCAGTTTATATTCTGTCACAGGTAAAATAAGAAATATATTTATATACACATGATGGAAAATATTAAAAGAGCTGCAAATTTTTCCACCAATGAAGTTGAATTATTAATGTCAGGTACGCGTTCATTAAAATTCTAGCAAAAGTTTAAATAATTTTAAAAAGAGAAAAATAATGGGGGCAGACAATTAAAAATTGGTGCAAATTGGCAGAAAAAAGATGAATACGTAAAATTACAAATTAACTCAATAAAAAAAGAATTAAATTGTATATGAAATATTAAATAGAAAAGTGTATATTGTAATATATTTCTAATGATACCCTTCTGACGGTTTTACTATATTTCTAATTATTTTAGGTCTTCTAACACGACCAAGTCGCTCAACAAAATTGCGACAAATAATTATGTCATATAAATGTCAGAATGAACTGAAAAACCGCGCATCAATCATTCGTCACACAGAATAAAATCAATCACTCTCTGTCCATTTTCACTCACATTCTCCCTTGTACACAATTGCGCTATTTTATATTAATTTAAAACAACATATTTATTACTGTTTTTAACAGACTTTTACCCAAATAATTTAAAAAGGGAATAATTTAAATGAGCACCGAAATCATTGTATCATCAATAATCAATAAGAACTGTGTTGCTCTTGCCAGAAATATATTTATTAAACACCAAAAATATATATTTTTAACCCTAGTTAAATTATATTTTGATAGTCTGAAATAATTAAATTCATACTAAAAATAATAATAAAAAAATTACTAACTGATCTTTAAATATAATAGTAAATAAGCTTCATGGAAAATTAAATGCTAATATGGCAAATAGCAAATACAAATATTTAATATTTAAATTGATAAACAGATTAGCAAAGTCTAGTATTTTGGATATTGAATATGAATTATTTAAAGCTGATATTTTGGTGCTCGATTAAATACAACCCACTTAAAACTAATAATTATCTTAGATTGATGTTGGAGGCAGCGGTCTTGACGACATTCTGCGTTGACTTTGCAGTCATCTTCTGATATGTTTGAAGAGAAGCTGTTGATTCTGTTGCTGATGAATCTTCCCACAGCATTTTGATGTAATCACCAACAGGAAACGTTGGTTTTCTTCATTCACCACCGCACCTAGCAACAAAATATTATTAAAAACAAGTACAAATACTCCTTGAAAAACAGTAAGTTTTCAATGATGGTGTCCTTCTTCTCCCTACCTACCCTATCTTACCTAAGTTTTTGTCAAAGACTAGCTACGAATCTACAACAAAGCAACCGCGAAACGCTATGATGGGGCCCCACGTGGAGCCAGCGTTTTATGGTGGACAATACAAAACATCCGATATCGACTCGTGAGGTTGATTACACATCAAACCCACGATAGATATCACAATATCAATTCGTAAAATTGATTTATGGAAATAAATCAACCCCACGATAGATATTGTTCTAACCAATTTCGATTCGTAAAATTGATTTATAGTAATAAATCAACCCCACGAAAAGAACTACACAGTTGTTAGGAAGGCCTTCTAACAAGGCAGAAACTAAACTAACTAAATTTAAATGTACGTAGATAAAAAACACGATATTGACTCGTGAATATGATCTTATAGTATAACTATAAATCATATCCACGATAAGATATCGGTCAAGTGTTAGGAAGAACCTGAAAGAGACTCACATTTTACGTAGTCTTCAGTAAAGGTGCCATCTTCTTCTCCCTACCTACCCTATCTTACCTAAGTGTTTGCCAACGACTAGCTACGAATCTACGGCAAAGCAACCGAAGCGTGCTTGTCAAGTTAGCAAAAACGTTGAGCATATTCCGTGCCCACGACCTCTCGGTTCACCGCCTACCAACCTACCCGACTGCTGGGAAGATTTCGCAGTGCTCGAACAGTCGAATTATGTCTAGATCTCCCAATGACTCATTGGACAATATGGTTCCTGTGATTCGATAACTCGACCACCCAAGGCATCGGCTTACACCTTCTAGCTACACACAGCAGCACGCTCGCGAGGGACTCGCCCCACCCGCATCACGAAACGCTTACAAACTTGCCTCCTGGTGATGGTATGTATGTTGGGGCCCCACGTGGGGCCTGCGTTTTTTGGTGGAAAATACAAAATACACGATATCGACTCGTGAGGTTGATTTCAAATCAAACCCACGATAGATATCGATCTACACAATTTCGATTCGTAAAATTGATTTATAGTAATAAATCAACCCCACGAAAAGAACTACACACAGTTAGGATGGCCTCCTATTAAGGCAGCAACTAACTAACTAAATTAAACTGTACGTAGTGAGTAAACAATAAAAACAAACGCGATATCGACTCGAGAAGTTGATCTTATAGTATAACTATAAATCAAGCCCACGATACGATATCGGTTATGAAGTTATGAAGGCCTTTAAATAAAGCAGACAAAAGTTAAATTACTCGACGACGACGTTTGTTTGGCAAGTGAGCTTCTTGTTGCAGACTCGCAGCGGTGACCTATTTGATGACACACTCACAACCAATGAATGAAATTAAAGTGAATTTGAAACATGCACACATCTAACATACACTTCAAATACAATATTATTCAGTTTACTGTTATTATTATTAGAAATTATTAATGTTATTAATATATTATTATTTAGTATAAACAAAAGTAAAATAATAAAGTTTGTAGAAATTAAAGCAATTTAATTTTAAACCGTTAAACAAATATTTCTCACATCAAACAATAAATTAAATTAAAAGACAGCAGATGTATGACAAGGTTGTGTCTCAATAAAATTCTAAATCAATTATTAATAATTTCTTTTCTCATTTTTTAAACTAATTAAAATTTAAATTTTATGGATTGGCGAATACGCAAAATTGTTAAGTAGTGTTAATATTTATTAAATAAAAATAAAAACAAAAAATTTAAGCAATCTGACTTATTCATAATGTAACATAAAAAAAATAATTGTAAAATCTTATTACATAATAACATATAGTCGTAGATAAAGTATAGTATTCTATTCGCAAGTAATAGCTATTACTCACTCGAATGATTTACAACACTCACCTTCGGCTCGTGTTGCAAACTTCATTCTCTTGAGTAATAGCTTATATTACTTACTCATTAAATAATATACTATTTTTTGAATTTAGCAATTTACTTTTAAAACACTTTAAACAAATATTTCTCACATCTAACAATAAATGAAATTAAAAGACAGCAGATGTATGTCAAAGCTGTGTCTCAATAAAATTCTAAATAAATTATTAATAATTTCTTTTCTCATTTTTTAGATTAATTAAAATATAAATAAACGAAATTTGTACTCATCTTTTGTTCCTGAAGTGTGTTGAAGCAACCGGTGGACAGCGTGGACAACTTGGGCATGGCGCTCGAGTCCTGGGACTGAATGCCGCATTCAAATATGCATGCAAAACAGAATTTAAAATAAGCATCTATCATTAAAAATACTAAACAATATTTAAAAGTAATTTTTAATATTAAACAATAGTAAATGATCAAAATAAAATTATATGTTTAAACCAATTGTGCATAATTCTTCATTTTAGAATTAATTACTTTCTGGAGGGTTGATATTAAGGGATGAAACTATGGTCAATAGATGAGGAATTTAATGTTGAAACCCGGTTGACTGGTTACTAAATTACAGCCGTTTTTAAAACATGTTTATCTAAAGTTACGGAAAAACTGTCGTTCATATTTTCTCTCAAAAAATTAATAAAATTAACCAGATTTACAAACAAAACTATAGGCAGCCCACATTTTCAAACCTCTTCAAAGTTAAATGTTGTAGACAACATTTTAAAAACTCATATATTTTAAATATTGGGTAAAAGTCACCGCTAGTAAAATCAAATGATTAAACGAGATTAATTTTAATTTTCTGCTTTGAACCGGACATCAATTATTTTAGGAGAAAAATAATTGTAAAAGTAAAATAAAGCTTGCTCCAGAAAAAATTGTCGCTTAGGTTTAGGCCTTTTCGTATACTGCTTTTATAGATATACAAATTTGTATGTGATGCATTTTTATAGTTGGCTATGCATTATACAAAAACAATTAGTTGACAACTTTCATACAATTTAGTATACAAAGATGCCATCGAAATACGAAGGAATTACGCGAAAATATTTTGTACAAATGTGTTCAAAATAGGCATATATCTACAAAAAAAGTAGCTTTAGAGTTAAAATCTACAACAAGGACTGTTCAAAGGGTGTTAAGAAGATATAATGAAACGGGTAATACACAAAAATAATGTGGAAGTGGATGCAAACCTGGATTTGTAGATTAAAATATTGAGAAAATGTCTTGAAGACTTTGTGTGAAAATAAAAATCTTTCTGTAAGAGATTTGGTTAAGAAATTTGAAACTACTCGATCAACAGTCCAGAAAATTAAGCTAAAGAATTCTATAAAGTATTTAAAAAAAAACAAAAGTGCCTAACAGGAATACTAAGCAAGAAACTAACACAAAATGAAGATCAAGAAAACTTGACTTTAAAGTGATATAAAAAAAAATTATGTGTTATCATGGATGTCGAAACGTATTGTTAACTTGAATTAAAATCTCGACCAAGACATTATTATTATTCTGGAAAGTTCAGAAAATCTGTTAGTAGCTAATTGAAGGTAATTAAAATAGAAAAATTCTCAAAAAAGATGCTTGTATGGCAGTCCATTTGTTCCTGTGGCAAACGCAGTATGCCTTATTTTTCGACATCGACAATCAACGGCGAAAGATATTTAAGCGAGTGTCTTGAAAGATGATTATTGCCCTTTATAAGGCTTCATAACACACCAATACTATTTTGGCCAGATTTGGCAACATGTCATTGATTGGTATAAAAGAAACCCCACATATAGAATTTGTACATAAATCTGAAAATCCTACAAATTGTCCTGAATTGCGCTCAATCAAAAAATATTGGCCCCATATGAAGCAGAAGTTATTAAAATATAAGAAACCACTAAATTCTGTCGAAAATTTCAAATATAAGTGGAAATATATTACAAAAATGATATCTGATTATGCTGTACAAATTTTAATGAAAGGGCTGAAAAGGAAATTGTGCAACTTTTGAATGAATCATAATTAAAATGTAAATGCTATTATATACTATTTAGTTGTTGATCAATAAAGTCTTCAATAGTTTTTAAAAAATTCATTTAATTATATGGTTTATAGTTAAAAATTATAGGCGACATTTTTTTCTGGGACAAGCTTTATAATTAATCACCCTTGACTAGCTAATAATGTACTACCGTTATCATTAATTAATATTTAGTAGATTGTCAGTTACTAATCATTCACCATCATTATTATTATTGTTTTTACCCAATTAATTAAAAAAAATAACAATGTACTTACATTGATGATAATGTCCACGGTAATACCAGCTCGAGGTGCTCCAAGCTCTGGATGGCGGCAGCTCCAATGACACCAGCTACTTTAACATCTTGATGATGTCCCTATAAACATAAAAACAATGTATTAGTAATATAGAATAGCACCCTTCATCATGTTTATTTTAAACCCACATTTAGTCATTTAAAAGATACACTCATTATTTAAAAAGTAATTAAATTAAAAAATAATTTAATTTATTTAGCAGGGCGTAAGTCTTGTACTAATCGAGATATTTTAAAAGTACAAAGAAACAAAAAATAAAGCCCCAAAAATATCAATCAAAAACCATCTCACCTGTTTTGCGCTTTCACTGTGCAAAATACAACCACTATTCGCCCAAGAGCTTTCTAAAACTTGGTGCATCAGGTCCACAAGTTTTTTTCTCCTTGGTTTTGTCGCTGATTTGTGGTGAGTGTAAACATTGTCTTTCATAATAATTGGTTTTAAAGTCGACAAATGTTGTTTTCATTCCCTGACATCTGTCTATGGTTTGAGGATGAAATCCATACCTAAAAACGATATTGGCACATTAGTAATTAATTTAAATTCAAACTTACTTATTCTACTACATTTTGTTGGTAATTAACAATATTTTAGTTTAAAAAGTATTTAAACTTATTTTAAAATGAATATGTATATAATATAAACGTAAAATAATTAAAATAAAATAGGTTGGTGCTTCAATTAATTTAATTAAACGTGGATTTTAGCGGAATGAAAAGTTTTTCATATAAAATTCATGAGATTTTGTAAAGAATATTAGACTATTCCAAGTTCATGAATGAAATAAACTCGAAAAGGTTCAGTATGCACATGCCTAATCTGTAATTGCAGATTTTGGGCAATTACAATCCATCATATTACTTTTTTAATTAACACATATATAAGTGTATGGTTAATGACTGAAAATATGTTTACAAGTTAATTGAAGCACGAGAAAATTAATGTTTTACGCAATTTACCACATCAAAAATACTTATAGAAGAATATTTAATCGTCCAATAAAATTATTTAGGACAAGGGCTGAATTAAATGGCTTTTACATAGATGTACGGAACGTAGGTTTATAATATTAAAACCAATTAACTCATCAGATTCATAAAAGTATCAATCTTCAACAAACATTTTCATAATAAAAATCTGATGTGTACACCACATGACTTCCTTGTACGCGTATTAAACTATAGATTTTTTTCATTGCACATATCTGACATTAAATTTTTATTTATTTTCTTATTTTTTGTTCTAATCCATAGCAAACTTAATTTTTAAAAAATATATAATTTTTAAAGTTACATATCTCGCTTATATAAAAGGCTAATTAAATAATTCTTAATGTGCTAGACGCAGAATTTAATTCTCTAAAACTTTTATTTGCATCATTTATTTCTAAAATCAGAATTCCATTTTTTTTCAAGAAAAACTGTTACCAGCTTCATGTAATGTATCACTTCCGGTTAGTCTCTATTAACCAAAATCTATTATGTTATTTCCATTGATATAGCAGTCTTATATACCAAATTTGAAAAGTTTTGGATTATATTTTGATATAGTTTTTCATTAATATATATTATAGTCTTCAAGTAAAGTACCACTTCCGGGAGTTGTATAATGACCAAAAAGGGAGGTGCACAACTAGAAGTTATAACAGTCCTAAATACAAAATTTTAACTTTCTACGGCTTACCGTTTTTGAGTTATGCGAGATACATACGTACGTACGTACGTACAGACGGCACGACGAAATTAGTCAAAATGGATTCAGGGATGGCCAAAATGCGTATTTCCACTGAAATCTGAGAACCGAAAATTTTCGCGATTACAATACTTCCTTTACTTCGTACAAGGAAGTAAAAATATGATTAAATATAGTTCAAAAGATGGAGAATTTAAAATTTAAAACCAATTTGAATTATCTTTACTAGTTTAAAAGTTACAGCAGTTTAAAAAAATGTTCAATTGTACATGTTTCAGCCGACATTTTATGATTTCTCTCAGTAAAATAATAAAATTAACCATATTTACAGCCAATTTAAATTTTAAAAGATACACTCACTTGCAAAAGTAATGGAAGTGAAGCGTCCGGACACGCCATCAAACATCAAGTTCCCGTGGCCATCATCTCCATTGGTAGTTCCTCCAGCTCGGCTTTCTCGTGCTCCAGATTCTCCGTAGACTTCTAGCAGCTGTCCAAAGTCACCTACATGAACATAGAGCGAGTGTCAAACATATCAAGTTTTTCAAAAACCAGTCGAGTAGAAATACATTTTAAAAAGCCACCAGCACTCCAAATATTTCTAATGATTTGTTTAAAATATCGATCGGTACTAATGCGTCATCAATTCCCAATTAGCGCAGGAATGCAATAAGAGCATAACAGCTGCTGCTGTCTTTGACAAAATGTATTTAAAGAAAAGAAATGTACCTGGACGTGCATCAGTAGCGAGTTGTTGACGCACCTCGCTTGCACTTCTAGAGCTAGCTCTCTGGCGAAGCTCATTCTGTTTCAATTCCCCGACTCATGTTCTGCAGGTTCCAATCTCTTCTCTCAGGGTGGGCCCGAAGAAGTCAGCTTGGTCCAAACTAGCTCTTCAACGAAGGGTTTCATGTTGTTGTGGATGAGTATCCAGTGGTCGCATTTCTCTCCGATTACGCCTGGAAGAAAGAATAAACAGTTACTATTAATTGTAATTGCTAATTTCAATTAGTAATTGGATATGCAACCTAATCCCAATTACTCAGACACAATCGTATTTTATTGAAACCGCTAACTTTTGTTTCGTTACCTAATCTATAATAAACATGGCTTCCTTCCTGAGCACGAAATTAAATAGTCGTTTTGGACCTCTGGGCGGTCGTAGTAACCTGCTGCATGCACAGGATTCGCAACGAGCTCCTAGGTGACGGTTAAGTCATGGTACAACTCGTTGGTACTAGGGAGAGGTCTAAGTAGAAGATGACGGTGGAATCTAATCTAGATATCCATTAACTCGCCCTCTATAGCCCACATTCACCAGCACTAAATTCAATACAATGACCGCTAGTAAAAACAAACTATTAAGGGAGATTCATTTTCATTTTTGAACTGGACATACATTATTTTTGGGCAAAAATACTTGTTATAACATTTATTTATATCCAACTTTTACTTGAAATATTTTTGACCAAAATAATTCCGGAAGGTTTAACAATTAAAAATATAATTAATCACCCTTCATAATAACTGACACTAGTTAACAATTTACTAGCGTTATCATTAAAAAATATCTAGTTAATATCCACTATTATTATTTTAAACTGAATATGAATTTATCTCACAAATTCTCAAATAAATATTAAACAAATAATTAAAAAATAACAATGTTCTTACATAAATGTTGAGAGCAGCAGATTTAATATTCAAACTCGTCTTTGCTGATGTCTCCGGGGTGTTGATAATGTCCACGATGATACAAGCTATGACGATACTACTCCAGAATGGCAGCAACTCCGATAATGCTGAAGCCGCTGAGGATGCTTGCAGGTCCCGTGATGTCCCTATAAACATAAAAACAATATATTAGTAGCACACTTCATAACATTTATTAAAGTTAATAATGATAACAGAGAAAACAATTAATAGAATAGCTCTAAAATGCTTTAGAAAAAGAACCTACCATTTAGAAGGCTTTCGAATGCCATCAGCAACTGTCGACAATGCACAACATTTTCACTAATTACAAAATGGCTGAATTGAGTAAAAATTATTAAGACAGTATTTG
This sequence comes from Pterostichus niger, assembly GCA_947425015.1. Classification (NCBI taxonomy): domain Eukaryota; kingdom Metazoa; phylum Arthropoda; class Insecta; order Coleoptera; family Carabidae; genus Pterostichus; species Pterostichus niger. The sequence continues at coordinate 2,132,813 of OX380335.1, forward strand.
TAAACGCTGCTTGTTGAGCGCAGTTGGACTTGAATACGCACAGACTTGTCTAATTATTGTTCTTTGACCAGCCACCGAAACAATACTTTTACCAATTTAAATATATATAGAAAGCAAATGATAATAAATAACATGAATACGTATTTGGCCATTAATAATATTTGAATTATATTTTTATAAATGAAAATTGAGAAAGATACTCAAAATGAATAGAATATTGTTTTGAAATAATAATAATAATTGGCAAAACCAACTAGTTAAATGCATTATTAAGATGTCGTAACACTTGTAGCTGTTATGTATTACAAAATACATTTAACACTATTTTTAAGTACAAATATCTATCGAAAATATTGGAATAATGTTCTCGTTAACTATTTACCAATATTTTGTTATAACGTACAATTATTTATCCAGCAACATTCAACAACACGGCGTCATACAAGACTAAATTTATGGAATAAACATGTTCACTTCGGCAAATTTATCGTTTGAACAAATCAAATAATTTTATAAATTTATATAAAATAAAGAAAATACTTTCAAAATCAGTACTTATACACATTTTTACGTATAAAAAGTAATATTTATGTATGTAAATAATAATAAATAATATATATATCACACTTTTCGAAATAAAAATACTATTTATAACTGTTAAAATCTAAAGATATGCAAAAATATTATTGTGATTTTAAAGAAAATTTATTAAAAATCATGTTCAAATATGATGTTAAAGTAGTTTATTTCAAATGTAATTACTGAATTGTAATATTTCTATGTTATTGCATCGTCTATATGTATTACGTACAAAACAATTTATGTAATAAAATGTTGATACATTTTTAATTATCAAAAATTATATTTCCAGGTGAAATTTGTATCAAAATCGTCAGAATAACATCTATACTTACGAAAGGCACTATGTTTTATTAATATTTATTGATATTTTTACTCAAAATCACTAATTTTCTAGCAGCACATCTGCTACCACGCTTGCAAGTTATGAACTGTGTAGTCGACGCAGCTCCAGCGAACTTCGTGAGTCTGCCGCGCAAACCAGTGCACATCAAAATGTCTTGGAGTGTATTTTATGTATAAAAATTATAATTTATTGCAAATGACATATATTTAATAACATTAATTATTAACTCAAATAGTGTTTTTTTTTAATTAGTGTTTATGAATTTAATCAGTAATTATAATATTTAAATACAGAAATAAGTATGTAAACGTGGATTTAAAGAAAACTAGTTCTTAAAAAATATAATAATAAATTTAATATAGGGATGGTTTTATCGGGATCTATTGCTAGGTATAAGTATGTCCATAACGCCTAATTTCAACTAACTTTTCACATGTTTGTTGATAGTTTATTGAAGTAAACGTAATTGTTTATATGTGTAAGAAGTTTCATTGCTGAGAATTAAATAGGGCGGTTTTAACGAAATCTATTGCTAAGTATAAATGTATCCATTTAACTAAAATTTCATTTTTTTGTTGATTACTTATTGTAGTACATGTAATTGTTTATATGTGTACGAAATTTTATAGCTGAGAGTACAATAGGGGTGAAATAAATGAAATGACAGATATCGTGCGTATTGATGACGTCACTTCGCTGTGCAATAAAATCAGGAGTACCGCAGGGCAGCGTCCTCGGTCCTGTCCTACACAAACGACCTGCCACTGCCGAGGATGGCTTCACAAATGGAGAATAAAAGTCAACGAAAGTAAGTCTATTCACGTCACATTCACCATAAAACGAAGAACATGCCCACAAGTCAACCTTAACCAATACCGCAAGCTGATAATGCCAAATACCTCGGGATGCATGTGGCACATGGACAACAACTAAATATAAAATTAAAGCAATACTTTTGGTTATTAGGGCCCAAGTCTAATTTATAAAGTTGTACTAAAACCCATCTGGTCATACTGTGCTGTGGGGAACAACCAGCAACTCAAATATTGAAATTTTACACAGATTTCAATCTAAAACTTTAAGAACCATGGTACATTCAAAACAAAGCGATACACAACGACCTCAATATCCGAATGATAAGATAATAGCAAACTACACCGCCGCAAACCTGCTGGACAACAGCCAAGAAAGAAGAAGACTAAACAGATACAACCCACTGGACATCCCACAGAGATTCCTATGGGGAAGTTGTCATTGGGCCCCCGCCAACCAAACCGTCAAATGATTTACTTATTGTTTATGTTAACAGATTGTAAATAATTACATAATAATAATTAAAAAAAAGAACCTATTATGTAGAGTATAGGTATATGGATTTTTAAAATAGCCATTTGTATCTGTTTAACGCTATTTTAAATCATAAAAATAAAAAAGAATCTATTTTAACATGGTATTTAGTCGGTCGATAGAATAGACATTTTTTTTAATCTACTGCCCCAATTTTCAGTCCAAATTAACGCTCCACTTTAAATTTAAAAGATATACTCACTTGAAAAAATAATGAAAGTGAAACGTCCGGACACGCCATCAAATGTCAAGGTGAAGTGATGTCTTATCTCAGTCTCCAAAGCTGGTTCCTGCAGATCGGCTTCCTTGTGCTCCAGATTCTAAGTAAACTACTCGCAGCTGTCCAAAGTCTCCTAAATTAAGACAGAACGGGTGTCAAGCAACTTGTCATTTTGTAACAAAGACTGGTGGTCAAGCAACACAAGTCAAAATTGATTGTGTCAACAAATGTGACAAACTGTCACCCAGTCAAACTGACACTGAAATGATGCTAGAGTCACTCAAAAAACTATAAAGTAGAATTTGAACTCAGTGTCAAATTCACACCCACCAAATTTAGCAACAATTATCAACTCTTAATCACGTTAATTAATATTCCCAGCCTAACAGACTCTGCCCCAACACAATAAAAATAATAAATACGACACTGGCAAACAACTTAAGAAATCACTTATATATTCAATGGTTTATGAATGATGTACGTTTACTTTAAAGATCAAATTTCAATTATTTATTTGAATTTTATAACAAAATTTTTAAATAATAATATAATTTCTCACACCAAGTGTGGGTGATATGTATATGGGCGTTAATTTTGTAGCATAATGTAAGGTCACCTTCCATCCAATCGGTGGGTGATGTTAAAGTATAAAATAAAAGTTATCTGCTTATATCTTAAATTTGCAAAGGTGCTAGGAGCAGAATTGGGTAAAATGTATACTGGGAATATTTGAGAAGGTTAGTTGAAGCTCATCCTCCACTAACAACCATGGGTGCTAGTTTATAGAACCCAAAAATAGATAGACACAAGTACTTACTTTGACTGCAACTGTACTGCTTATTTTACGTTCATAAGAATTGAACTGTAGTGCTCCAGAACTGCCGCAACTCCATATAACCTTAGACTGAACTGATCTTTAAACTACTTTCACCCTTGACCTGAACCTGGACAACCACTTCCATGATGACTGCATCCTAAAACAGTGAACTTCGTATTAAATTATGACAAAAATATTTAATTAAGACAATTAAAAAATTACATCATTTAATAATTAATATTTAATCAAGTATTATCTGATAATATTCAAACAATACGCAACACAAACAAATTGAATCCAGATTTCTACAGTCACTGAAAATCACTTTAAATGCTTTTGATCTAGAAGAAGCATAAATGGTATGTTCGGTGATGAATGGTGGCTCAAGATATCCGGGTTTAACTCCAAAAAATTTAGGAATCATACACTATTCATAATTGTTCATTAGCAAGTATGAAGAATGTTAAATTGCAGGTGACTTAAAAAATAATTATATTTATAATATATAATCAAAAGTACTGTCAAAATTACTTAAATAATGATTAAAAACAAATTAATAAATAAACAACAGCTTACAGCCAACTTTGCTTCGCCCGATGTTGGTTCGGCTCTTTTCGGTCAGTTTCGGTCAACTGGATTTAACATATTTCAAAGTTTAAAATATTTTTTTTCGCACAATCACTTTAAACATTAATTAACGCTGTAATATTATTAATTAATAAAACTTTTATAGTCAAACAGTCCCAATATCCGCTAAAAATAATTAATTTCGCGGAGTAAAGTGACATAGGTTCACTCTGGTCAGAAGACGGACTCAGACTGATTGTTAGAGCCACGTAGCATATATACTTGCAATTGCTCTGTATGCTGCAATGCGTTAGAAAGAGAAAACTCTGATGACTTCTGGCGGAGGTTAAACGTTACACTTATGGACAGCCATTTTTAGTCTTAAAAAATTAAAATTTGACTGATTTAAATCAGGACTACGATACATATTTTCTATTCAGTCTCTTACGAGAATTTCGGAAAAAATAATTTAAAAATTCTAGAAAGTCTGGTTCGCGAGATATTCACTTGTAAAAATCATAAGTGAGGTTTGACATTTCATTTCTAAAAGTCCTTATTTTTCAAAAAATCTATGATATTTTTATATTTAGACAATTCCCAGATGATAATTTAGTTAAATCAATAACTTTCCCTATGCCAACTAATCTTATTTTGTCGTTTTTTGTAAAAATTCAATGCCCCATAAGAATAACATTCTAACGTATTTATGACCAATTTGTTAGTTTTTCCACTTAAAAGCTATTATTAACTTATCAAAATATGATTATCTACTTATTAAAATACTCTGACAACCCTCTGTTAGTGCTAAAATGCTTTAAATTAATTTTTATAAATGTTTCAAATTTGTCCTTTAGTATCATACAAAATTCTTTGACAGCATCAACTAAGTTGTAAAAATACGATTTCAAAACAATTTAAAACATTCAAAGCTGTATATACTGTAGTTTTATAAGGTTTCATGTACATTATATTTAAATTTCATTCGTTTCTATAGCAGTTTCAGGTCAAAAACTCAAAATTGGTATTCCTACGTCTTTGGGACACCCATGAAAACACGTTCGTACAAAACACTAAATAAATCTATATCCACTATAAAATTTGAGTACACCAATGAATTATACGATATTTTTTCTCTATGTAACCACAATTTCATACTCTTAAACTGATTAGTAAGCTCTACAGATCATTTAAAAACTTTTTATGTTCCGGAGAAGGAAGTTTTAATATTTACATCAGTAATATATACCTTTATACTATAATCTATCCAATTTTCAATCCATTCCTTGAAGAGCTAGTAGAATCAGAATCATTTAACTCGTATTCTTCTTCTTCTTCTAAAGGAACAAATTATTAGTTATCTCGTGCCAGGTGTCAAAAGCTACAGGAGCTTTATTGTAACAATAAATTGTGTTTAATCGTTAACAGGTGTATTTCAATCTCTACATATCATTATAAAGTGTTTAATTAATTAAAGAAATAATCATTATTTTGCAGGAAGAAGGATTTCTAACCATTTCGATTTCTCGACTTAAAGAGTTTCAACCAAACTTATATGCTGCTAGAACCAGCTACAAACTAATTTTCAACAATTCTTGTACCTGTCAATTATACAAGAAGTACATGTCTAAACAGATGCTACATTGTATACAGATTCAAGTAAATCCTAAGGATAATGCCTCCGAACACAATTAAAAGTGCCAGCTAGATAAGTTATTGTTATATTGTATTCATTGGCTTGTATAACATTGTTTAGATAGGATCTTCCAAAGAACTAACATTTAAAACTGCTCCGATTCTATCTGGAAATACATACGAAGCATAACAGTATCTTAGAAGCAAAGTATATTGTTTGAATTAATTATAAACGAATTGTTAACAAGATCAGAGTCGTTAAGTAGAAAGGCAGCTACCTACGCCGGCGAAAAATACTAAATAATTCTGATAAACTTGGAAAATGAAACAATATTTAAAGAAGCTTAACTTAAAAGTTCATTTAGAGAACAGTATTGAATCTCCATTGGATATTTCCTAACATTTGAGAGAAAACGTAATCTGAAAGATCATTTTCAAAACTGTCAAGAATTAAAAACAATTTTACCAAGAACCAACATCTTAATGCTTTGTGCATTTTGTCTTTGGAATGAGACATAACAACAAAATGTAAGTAATGATGGTTATAAATGATTTTGCCGAAAAAAGATTTTTTATAAAAACTTGCTGATTGCAGAATTCACTAGAGTACAGTACCTCTCTGGAGAAGTCTACGTTCATCAGAGCTTGGTACAAAATGCATAAAGTCACGATAAATTAGAATACCAACTTTGAAACTGGTCTGGTTTGTTAGTTTCCATTTATTAATTTAAACATTCTCACCAAATTGATTATTTGTTTCCTGCAGTTTTATTCCAAACATTTGTACGAGTATCTTGTTCATGATTTCTCTTTCTTATATTGCATTTGTAAGATAAGGATTGAGGGTTGGTTGAAGATCTCACGAGGCCAGCATCTACAACAAAGTAACAAGTAAATAATGAGAATTTTCATTAATTTTATTTTAAAACATGTAAGAATATATCCTATAAATGGGGTAGAATAAAACCTTAAATGTATTTTTCCCAAACTAATTGTACTTACATCTGTTTTCAATCATGTATCTCCCACTTCTTGTGTCAGAATTCTTGTGTATACTATTTATAAGTCTTACTCTAATGTACAAATTCATTCATATCTTGTTCACCTGATGATGGTCTAGTCGACCGAAATACGTATTGTAAAATAAACTTTACATTATTTGAAACTAACCTAGTGTTTTTTAATTTAATTTTATTATAAAATGTTTCAACGAGAACCCACAGTTAAATCTATCGAATTTTTTAAAACCTTAAGACATTCACCAAACATTTAGTCCTTAAATTCATTCATTCTGACACACTACTTTAGCTTAGTCCACATTCATAATTTCTTTCATACACTTTTACATACTCGTCTCATCTTTTATTTATACAACAAACCTTCAAGCATATTCCTCTATTTATTCCTAGCGATCCTAAGTCGTCTAAGCCATCTTTTTGACTAATCTTTCATTCGACATATGTTCCACATCAATTTATTATTATTATAATCTTTTTATATCTCTTATCCCCTTTCGGGTAACTTATATTCACTCGTTTAACACCATTCTTCTCAATCTCACACCCCTGCAAATACCTTATTTTCACAGCCGTTACAAGTCACTCAATCATTCTCATCCAGCCTCAACATTCACTAGGCACTAATTCACCATTATAAACGGTCAATCAATAATCTCTGGATATTTACTAAATACAAGAATGTAGAGTATTGTATCAAAATTTTGACTCTTATTATAAAAGTAAATACTTAATTGCATGTTATGGATTCCAGTAGTGAATGTATAAAATTTCTAAATAATACAATAATTTTTAGAATTTAAAATATTGTACAAGAACAAATATTAAATCTAACAGCTCTGCCCTTGCAGATCTCAGTAATAATAATAATTATAATAAAACATTAAAATATTACTTACCGTTTGTTATTTCTTCATTTATTTTGTGGGTTTTATTCTATTCACGGAATAAATGCAATGAACACTGAAAGATTCTTCATAATATTATTCAGATCATCTGGTTTATTTATCATTCGTCTTTGTAAGATCTTAAACGAGTTCTCATCATTTCTTCACAGCCAATATTATTCGGATTTTTGCATAAATTTTGCGAAATAATAATCTATAAAAATAAAATGGACAGATACATAATTGATTAAAATAAGAGAATACTTTTCAAGATTTAAATTTTACTTCAGTGATTTAAATTTTAAAGATTAATCCTGAAAAATATTTCATACAGAAAAGTTGTTATGTTTAAAAGTTATTGCTATTGTAAAAGATAGGCGTAGCAAGCAGTTGAAAATATCTGTGTCAGTACTTATATTAATGTTGAGTCTATAATATTTAGACTCGTATTTAGATAATACAACATGAAGAACTAATTATTTTTTCAGTTAGAATAATGATTAAAATGAAGGCCATTATTTTGTTACGAAAGTTATACATACACACATAACATAACATAATGCTATGTCCCATTAATAGGGGTAGCACGAAACCTTAATACATACACTGAATAGTTATTCACCAGATTTATTCCGAAATTAATATTAAAACAAATATTCCAAGTCCTAATATGCCACTTTAGCTTCATCCACATTCATGATTCATTTCATAAATTATATTCATCCATTTATACGAAACAAAATAATAAAAATTTGTTTATTTATGTAAATATTGTATACTTGAGAATGATTAAATTGGGCAATGTAAGCCACCTCTTCTTTACTTTGACTATTTTTTTAGGGAAAGTTCCCACTATAAAGTATGATACAGAGCCCACCGAGTGGGTCACTGGCTAAATCATATTCTGAATTTAATTCAGTTATCATTTTATATTGTATATATTCAATTTTGTTTAATTTAGCTAAACAAACATTCAAGATTTATAAACTTTTATGTATATTAGCTCTGTGTGCATGTTAGTAACAAAAAGTAAATGATGGAAGTACTTACCATCAAATCAAATAGAAAAATATCCTTAAAATATGAACTAGTGCACATTTAACAAACTTTGAGAGGAAAATTACAACAATTTTAACGTGTAATAAGACCAGACACACCGAACTAACGCACATTAGGTACACTGAAACTGGCAAGTCGCATCCCAACTATTATAATTGCTGTTGGTGACGACAGAGGGATGACCGTAATAAAAGTTTGAATATCAAACTGCAAACGAGATTATTGCCCGGTCATTTGAACAGGGTTTACTGCATTTTATTTTTATACTAACTAATCTATAATATTTAGAAAGTATACATACATAACATTATGAAATGGAGTAACACGAACCCTTGAAACATTCATTTTATATTTCTTCATTGGATTCATTAAGCAATCAATCTTTGCCAGACAAAAATAAAATATGAATATGCAGAAATAATTTAAAAAATGAAATTGCTTAAAATTGCATAAAACTTTGCTAATAAATCAAATCGAACACGAGGAATTCATTGCCGTTGAGAGCATCTTCATATCTTGTTTGGTTTTTAAGATATAGAATCCGGAAAAATGAAATTCTGTCTGATAAAAATGGTTGGTGTGAGAGAGAAAATTTGTTACTCTCTTTGACAAAATGTATTTAAAGAAAAGAAAAATACCTGGGCGTGCATCAGTAGCGAGTTGTACATGTCGAAGTAGAGGCACATCGCTTGCACTTCTACAGCTAGCTCTCTGGCGAAGCTCATTCTGTTTAAATTCCTCGCCTCCTGTTCTGCAGGTTCCTATCTATTCTCTCAGTATGGGCCCGAAGATGTCAGCTTGATCCAAAGATAGCTCTTCAACGAAGGGTTCCATATCGTTGAGGATGAGTATCCAGTGGTCGCATTTCTCTCCGATTACGCCTGGAAGAAAGAATAAATAGTTACTATTAATTGTATTTTATTGAAATCTTTTGTTTAGCTAATCGATAATAAATATGGCTTTCTACCTTCCCATAGCAGTCGAATCCATAGGAAACGCATAATCCACCTGGTGCACAACGGTCAGTGGACGACAGCCTACGCCAAAGGTGGAGCTGAAAATAAACAAGACATATTCCATCTTAACATTTTCTATTCTATACAGATGATAAGCTACAACCACTCACCCCCTTAGATGATGACATTCGCCGGTGATGACCACGGAATGAAATAGTTGTTTTGGACCTCTGGGCGGCCGTAGTAACCTGCTGCATGCACAGGATTCGCAACGAACTCCTAGGTGACCGTTAGGTCATGGCACAACTCGGGAGACCTAAAACGCGGATTACGGTCTAAGTAGAAGATGACGGTTGAAAAAATCTTACTCACGTGGAATCTAATCTAGATATCCAATAATTCGCTCTCTAGCCCTCATTCCCCTCATTCACCACTAAATTCAACACTCGTACAATGACCGTTAGTAAAAACAAACTATTAAGGAAGTTTAATTTTTATTTTCTGCGTTGAACCAGACATAAATGATTTTAAGATAATACTGAGGCCGCTGAGGATGCTTGTAGGTTCAGTGTTGTTAAAAAAAAGGATTAGTAGTACACTTCATAACGTTTGTTTTAAGTTATAGCCGGTTAAAGAACAACAATATTATTCATAAAATTACTTGTTTGTAAAAGGCGCAAAACTTTTTAGAGTGAGTATACTAAGGGTTGAACGTACAGTTCAGTATTATTCAAGGGATATAGAATTAAATTTTTCAAACCGATTTCAATTATCTTCACTTGTTAGAAAATGGCATTTTTCTAAATCCAGAATTAGAAAATTTATTTTAAGAAGTTGATTCTCTTATAAATGTTCTAGGATTTTTCTTTTAGGACTTAGTTTTCTAAGCTTGAACATCCTCGGCCTCCGTGATAATCTCCTGTCTGGTGCGATGTCCACCTGAAATAGATCACTTCATTTACTTTAACCCCATAACGGAAGCCAATATCATCATTATCAATTACCAAGTGCATCTTTGTTCAAATTATGAAAGCGAAACAATACATCAATTAGTAACTACTACAATATTGTAATTACTGGGTGAGTTTAATTGAAACACACACAAGATATACAACATATACACTTCAAATACAATATTTCTCATTTTACTTTTAATATTATTATAAATCATTATTGTTATTGATATATTTTTATTTATAAACAAAAGTAAAATAATAACGTTTCTATAATTTAAGCATTTACTTTTAAAACAAATATATATACCACATCAAACAATACCAGAATTATTCAGGCCAACTAAATTAAAAGACACCAGATGTACGGAAATTAGTTATAATTTCTTTTCTCATTTTTATATACTGATTTATTTTAATGGACCACATACTTTCTAGAGTCTAGAAAGTATGTGGTCCATTAAATATAGTCTAGAATCTAGACTATATTTTTACCTGAACTGTGTGATTATGCAACAAGTGATTTAAGATCTCGGGTTCGATTCCCACAGCCGATAACGCAAACATCACGTTACTGAGATCTGCATCGGCAGTAATAGGTATAAGGCATGATTAGCTAATGAGATCGAAATGTACAAGAATTTTATTACTTTAAACAAAAACAAATAACTTAAATTTCTTTTATTTTAATTTTTAATATTTATCTCTTTACTATTCTATACTATTTTATAATTTACGTACCAGACTTTAAAGATTTCCTTGTAGCACAGTAGACTACATTGGAGGTAGGCGTCTCTCCAAGGAATACGAAGAACCCTTCTCGAATTCGTTTCACACCTTCTTCTACGGACATCAAAAACACCTGAAATCAAAAATAAATTCTTTTCTTTGCGGTATTTAATTAAAGTAATTCCGAACAACTTGACACTAGGTTTACATTATTTTTAGCTTCGAGAAAATATACACAAGAATTTTGTTCTATTTTGAAGAAGACAGCTGGCTTCAAGATGAATTGGGAGATTGTTGAGGAAGATGGCAGTCTTAAAAAGATGTTGAGACTTTTTCGAGAAAATGGTTGTCCTTCAAGACATTTTGGGATAATTTAAGAAAAATTCTATTCGATATTACTCACCGTTCGCATTAATATGAAAACGTGAAAATAAACACTCCGGTTTAATAGGTACAACCAAGAGACGTTTCAGCCACACTGACTTGCGAGAAACGAATATTATATCTTCTTAGGTGATGACAGTTCGGCAACCTGAGTTGTATAGATAATGACGAACGAGGAGTTTCGTTTCATAAAAAGCCACTTGAATCAAGGAGCCATCTTCCAGAGCTAGTTGATAAGGAACCAGTCTCCAAGCGGCCTGATACGCAGAAACTGCTGCCCGTGCCCTACAAAAAATTCACCATTTAATTTATTTAGATATCGTTCAAATATTTATTATTTAATTATATAGTTTTCTACTAAGACGAGTTACACCCGAAAAATACAGAGGCCGCATGCAGTTACTATTGTATTTATATAAAATTAAATGGCTTTGCTTGTTGAGCGCAAGTGGTCTTGAATACGAACAGACTTATCTAATTATTATTTGAGCAGCCACCAAATCAATACTTTACCAATTTAAATGCATACAAAGCAATATTTTTATATGTAAATGATAATAAATAATATAAATACGTATTTGGCGATTAACAATGTTTGAATTAAATTTTTATAAATGAAAATTAACAAAAATAGGTACTAAAAATGAATAGAATATTGTTTTTAAATAATAATTAACAATTGGTAAAACCAACTAATTAAATGCATTATTATGATGTCGTAACACTTGTAGCTGTTATGTACTACAAAGTACATTTTAGACTACTTTTAAGTACAAATATCTATCGAAAACATTAGAATAATGTTCTAGTTAACTATTTACCAGTATTTTGTTATAACGTACAATTATTCATCCAGCAACACTCAACAACACAGCGTCATACAAGACTAAATTTATGGAATAAACATGTTCACTTCGGCAAATTTATCGTTTGAACAAATCAAATAATTTTATAAATTTATATAAAATAAAGAAAATACTTTCAAAATCAGTACTTATACACATTTTCACGTATAAAAAGTAATATTTATGTATGTAAATAATAATAAATAATATATATACCACACTTTTCGAAATAAAAATACTATTTATAACTATTAAAATCCAAAGACATGCAAAAATATTGTTGTGATTTTAAAGAAAATTTATTAAAAGTCATGTTCAAATATGATGTTAAAGCCGTTTACTCAAAATTGAAATGTTGAAATGTAATATTTCTGTTATTGCATCCTATATATGTGTTACGTACAAAGCAATTTATGTAATAAAATGTTGATACATTTTTAATTATCAAAAACTATATTACCAGGTGAAATTTGTATCAAAATCGTCAGAATAACATCTATACTTACGAAATGCACTATATTTTATTAATATTTATTGATATTTTTACTCAAAATCACTAATTTTCTAGCAACAAAACGAGCTATAACGCTTGCAACTTATGGATTGTCTAGTCGACGCAGCGCCTGCGCACTACGCGTTCTTCCGAGCAAACCAGTGCACATCAAAATGTCTTGGAGTGTAATTTATATATAAAAATTATTATTTATTAAAAATTGCATATATTTAATAACATTAATTCGAAAATTGTATTTTTAATTAAGTGTTTATGAATTTTATTAGTATTTAAAATATTTAAATTCAGAAATAGGTATGTCAACATTCAATTTAAATGAAAACTAGTACTTTAAATATGATTAAATTTACAACATAGAAATAGGGAAACAATTTTTGAATTTCTATTGTCCGTTAATAATAAAATCAAAATAATAAATTTAATAGGGATGATTTTATCGGGGTCTAATGGTTTAATGAGGTTATATCTTTTGTATATTAATAAATATACATTACCAGAACGATGTTGGCTCTTTATTTATTTATTTATTTATTTATTCATACCTCATATATGAAATATTTAAAAAGAATTAGAGCGCGGAAGTGTCGTTAACGTAAAAGTGACGTCGTGACTTGTAACGCGTTACTCAAAAACGTTACTTTCTCAAGCAACGGTCACGTTTGCGTTACTTTATTAAGTAACGGTAACGCGTTACTTTTTTAAAAGTAACTTCCAATGTCTGGATTTTGTTTATATGCATGTGCTGCGTGTAAGTATTACACCATTGTCTTGAATTATTGCTAAGGAACAAGCCCAGACTTATTATTATTATTAATTTAGAATTTTTCTCTATTTTGTTATTTTTAAAGAATCATCTTTAATTAGAGAAGAGTTATTTTACGTTTCAAAATATTATGTAAGCAATTTGTGAGTGCAGTTCTGGTTGGTTTTGGTATATTTATCATGAAATAATTTCATACAAGTAAATAAAAAAGTTAAAAAAATTAAATATAATTACCTTAGTATAAAAATATCGAACCTCATAAAGATAAAAACGGCTAATATTATGAAATTAGATTCTCTTATAACATTAGAATTTATTTGAAATTGCAAAGAGTAATTCGATAAAGCGAGAGACCGGAGAGCAAGCCACCAGCCACATATGTCAGACAATAAAACTCTGGAGCTCTGGGGACTGAGAGAGACAGTGCTTTGTAAATTCCTGCAGAGAGAGAGAAAGAGTGAAAGTCCGATCTGCAGAGAGCTGTAAAAACATAATTAGAGTCGGTCAGAGCACAAGCGTTGATAAAAAAGAAAAAGTTCTACTGAGAAAATAGACTCACTCGCCTGCTGTAGTATTAACTCCTGAGCTTATGCGCACCGACATTGCACTTCTGTATAGACTCATAATATTGTTTGTCTACCACTTCGTTACATTTAGCTGCAACAGTAAAATTCAAAAACTACAATTTCAAATACCGAACAAGCATTTTTTTACTGATATTTAATTCTATATTGCGTTGTATTATTTTCAATATGCAGTTTATTAATTTGTCATACGTATATCTGATTCATACACATAAATTTGTAATTGTTCATATATGGTTTCAGTTGAAATAGTACGAGCATGTAAAAGATATGTCGAATTAAATATTGTTGAAATAATTATGTTGATGAAATTAAGGGTGTGAGGTTGCATGAACAACTTGATGAATATGATTGAAATTTTGTTGCATTAATAAAAAATTCCGAGTGGAAAGAATAAACGGGCCTGTACGAAAAAAATTATGAATATTTGTCGGAGATTAATTACAGGATAAATCTAATAAACAGACGGAAAGTTTGTTACGTATGTAGATTCAATTATCGGTGTTATGTACACATTCTTATAAATTCTAATAGGCAGTAGTCAAATTTGAACCACTTATACTACAGGATATTATATTACTAACCAAAGTAACGATAAATTAAATTTTTAACAAGGGCAAAACTAATTTATAATATTACAGAAATAAAAATAGAAATTTGTAACTTGTCTATAAAACGTATTACTGTATTTTTATGTCACTCTACCCATCGTTACCGGTTTCAATAAAAAAAAAAGTCTGGAGCTTTTGGAGAGACATCATATCGTTCTCAATCATTTGTGGTGGTGATGTAGAGCGCGACTCGCCATCTCCTCACCGCCTCCAATTGGCGCGCTCGTGTTTTTGTGATGTGGGGCAGTGCTGTATGCGTTTAGTGGCGGCGGAAGCGACGGCGGTTCCCAGCGGAGGCCTATCCTAATGCAATTTATTGCCCTAGTAAAGATATCATGAGCTTCGGCTGGCTTGAGTTCGATTCCATTGTGGTGAACGCGCTCCAATGGAAGGGAAGTCTATTCTATGTTTTTATTCCCGTCATAAATAACATACTGTTTTGTAACAATAGCTCGTAAATTGTTTCATTTGTTACGATATTTAAAAAGAATATGTTATAGTTCGTCGAAGATATATGCGCTCTGGGAAAATAAATAAACTACTTTGCTCACCCAAGATCTAAATATTAATGACATTATAAATATTCTTTATCTACTCGTTACATAGCGAATTATCATGTAAAATTTCCCGTTACATAGTCTATCTATATGCGTTTTAAACAAAAACTTTCTCTCAATTTCTTTAAAAGACGCATAATAGTTATTTGTAGACGTTTACAGACCGATGCTAGAGATTGTATTTGCAATTAGTCGAGGTCTGCAAAGGTACTTTCCACCAGATTGCAATTTCTTATTACTCGTTTTTTGTATTGTAATTAATAATAATTTTGAATGTTGGTACCTAGGAAAACAAGTAAACAATACGAAAAAAGTACCGTTTGTAGTTCGCAAAATAATTTTTCTATAAACAGCGCGGTAAATACATCGTAGGTAACATGAAAGTAATAAGCCCAGGTTTCTGTTTTGTTTGAATCCCTAGTAACTATTGAAATAAAAGCGCATTTAATATCTTTTTCACGGGTTGCCGTTGGAAACGCGTGTATTTAACATCTTTTCCGTGCGTTGCCATTGGAGACGCGCGACAAAGATATTTTTCGAGTGTTCCACAGAAAACGTCAACTTTACAATGACAAATGAGAGCGTAATTGTCAAATTTGTATATCAATCGTAGAAAAATATATGTTTTCTGCAATCAGTAAAAAAGTAAGCCTTTTGACCCTCGTTTGGTGTTAGAAAGTGAATAATAGCTGACAAAGACTCTTTACAGACTGTACGGGTTTTTTTGTAGGCCGTTGCTATTGGCAACAGGGCTCTTTACATACCATTGATATTAGCAATAGTTATTTTGAATTTTACCCTGACAATAGCAGTTGCAATGGTCAAATGAAAAGCTAGTAACGTCAAACAAAGTTTATATTTCATTTTGTATTGAAGTTTTTTCTCTTTTGAAAATATTCATATTTCTCATAATTTTTTTAAATACAAATGACATACAACAACAAGGAGCTGTAATATTTATTTTAATTTGGCATCTGATTTTCATTTGTTCATGGTAATTGTTATTTTCAGGAAAAAAAAGCAATAGAAGCAATGCTATTTAGATTTGATTATACATAGTTTTATATTTGACCCGTAGTATAGAAATGAAATGTGTTAAAGTTATAAATTGAGAAAGAATAGGAAATACTTACGTCTTATAAAGGATCCAAGACGATAATTTAGTGCGACGTGGTATTCTCCAAATTTTCGGTTCCGGTCATAAAGGAACGCAAGAACGATTTGTAGAGTTTAATCTGAGACCAATATAGCAGCGAATAGGAATTGATGGGCTTCGGTATTAGAACTTCCTTGTCTCCGTCCAGCCAGGATGCGTATTTTCATGTCATCATATGTTCCAGTTCAAGAAAAAAATATCTGATTAGTTTCGTTCTTGACATGATAAATAGGAAAATGAATGTGAACATTAACTTTCATTCTTATTATCATGTTCTTTGCCCAGCGTGGAGTGTGATAATAAATAACATATTTTCAAAATTCTTACTAAGAATAATATTTTCGGTTAACAACTATTTTGGGAATTTCTAAAGCATTTTTTAGACATTGCACTTTAAACATCTACAAAGTAATAAACCTAATCTGGTATCTTATTTTCTTTCTTAGTGCGCTAATTGCAATACTTGACCCTTGTAGTCATGTCAAAAATGGAGATAGAGAAGAAAATTGATTAAATTTATTCAATATAATTTCTTTAAAATTAGAAATGTGGTTTTGAATAACTATGTTTTTTATCTTCAATATTTATGCTATATTATTACCTTAGAGAGAGCACCACCTGTCAAATTGCGACACCCATTCCAATGATGTTAGTAGATAGTTGACATAATTTTATGAGCTGAAATAATTTCTGTAGATTGAAATCGAATCCAGGATTTTCAGAAATCGTTTTAGCTATCTGACACATTACAAACTAGAATAAAATAAAAATTAAAATACATAATTAAATAGAATAAATAAATCATTATGCCTTTTACCTTTTACTAGATATTATACTGTACCGTAGAAGAGATATTTATGCGCGTGATGTGCGGTTACCAGCCGTCAAATCATGGCCCAGAAAAATGGTAATAAGGGTAATTTTAATGAGATGAAAATTGCTTATTGGCTTTGGGAATCGAACCCGAGTTCTTAAATCTACAGGCCGACTTGATATCACTAAGTGAGTCATTGAGCCGCCTACCTCATTAGAAAAAACAAAATTAAATATTGGTAATGATTATAGTCGTAGTATGACATATGTAGAAATAGTGTCACATTATTATACATTTATGAACATCAATAATACAAAACACATGCAGAAAGATATCTAATGAAAATAATTTATAAAATATCCAGCATCACATAAACTTTATAATATTTTTTTCTATTCACATAAACTTAGATTTGCACTTTTAAAAACGAAATGAATAAAATATTAGATTTAGAATTTTAATAAGAATTTGACTATGCCGTCATTAATAGTGTACATTATTTTTTCCCGTTGTCAACTGTTCCCAAAATATTTTTGACACAAATTATTAACATAATAATTATGTTTACCAATTGGATTAGAGATTAAATGGATGTAGGTATATGATTAAAGGTTTGTTGAAAAATTAGTTTGTATGAAAGGAATTATGGAGCGAGTTGGAATATTTGGCGACGATGACAGCATGAATATAATGAGTAAATGTTTAATTAATGTAGCCCCATTTTGGAATATGGCCCGATGTAATAAAATACCTAGTCATTTCACATAACACAGCTAGATCATCCATCTGGAAAAACGTATGGCTACATTGTCAAATTCATTACGTTTCTGGCATAAAAATATTTTATAAAATGACTACCCAGATTGTAAAATAAATGCTATAATTATATATAAGATTAAGGAATAATACATACGTCATTAATAGTTATTTACGTAAAAAGTCAGGAAAACGTTCAATTACAGGATGAGTAGATAGTTTCACGCCGAGCGACAGCGAAGCTTGAAACTGCTTACGAATCCTGTACGACGCTTTACTGACGTGTTACGTATAACATTATACATTTGGAAGAATACCACAAATTATAGCAAAATTCCTGAGTCTGCTCAATGCTCATGAATAAACAGAGTATTGTTTTAAAAGGTCTTCAACTACATTATTAGCCAATTCTCTAGCTAATATGACTCAAATTAAACGCTACGGAGCTTGTCCTAATGTAGCTGAAATTCAGTTAAAAATAAGAAAAAAATAATTTAACAAATCAAGTAAAAGACCTTCATCCCCATATTCCAAAGAAGTTATCTCAGAAGTTACTGTTTCTTCATCTTCAAAAATATCTGTGCCTGCTACAACAGTTCAATAATTTAATTAATTATACTTGTAATATATATAATAAATCTTAAAACTAAACAACTTACGTTTCCAATTATTTCCTGCTTTAATGCGGGAATTGACTATTTACCGCACGCATGTTGAGTGCGAGATAATTCACTGTTGCCTAAAAGTGTCATTCTGTTGACACTTAAACAAAAATTTGTAATTTGGCACTTAAAATTGCACTAATTTTTTTTCTAGTTTTATTAATTTTTTTCTACTAGAAGTTTAGCCGAAAATATGACAGACAGACTGTTATTATAAATTAATATTGCAATCAAAATATTATAAGTATTTAAATTAATCGATAGTTAATTATAAATTTACCTAAGAATTGTACTAATGATACGGAAAATGATTCAAAAAATACATTTCCAAACATTTAATTAATTAGGTTTTGTAGTTGGTCAATCTCATAGAAAACCCTTTTGAAAAGTATTGCTGAACCCAATCTTATGAAATATAAAAGTGCATATAAAGTTGGTGTTTAATAATCTAGACAAATCTGAAACTTAACCGAAGAAAAAAGTAGTGAGGTGGTATCGCCTGGTGCCAACGCGCAAATGGGAATGTCCTCGCATCGTCGTTTAAACAAGATATATGCGTACATTTGTGAATTTCAGTCCTGGGACACAAGTCGCACTTTCTCGGTTTAATGGTATCGGGACTCAGTTCTCTGTTCAGAACATTTCAAACCGGAGATGTGAAATATTGCTGTAAGTAGAAGTAAAATTTATAGCCTATGACTACAAGGATGATATAGTGAACAAGGTTCCAACATAAATTTCAAATGTGGACTACGGAATTATATGAAACTTTATACAGAGTTGGTAAGTATGGTTTTAAATTTTGTTCGCGGTTAGTGTGGATATGTTTCATAAATTAATCACTTTGCTGCGGCAAACCAACTAAACAAAGTATGAACCATAAATGTAGCAGAGAGTAATGCCACAATAGGTTTAGTTTGCATTGAACAAATATTTATTTACGAGAACTTGGATAACAATTAATGATAGTAATTGACATGAAAAAATCGCGAAACTGAAGGTGGAAAAATTTGACATAATGTCAAATTGCTTGACTCGTTTTACCTCAATCCAATCAAATTTATTGGGGTAATTTATATTGTAAGTGAGTGGAATAAGTTGTTATGCGCGAGGGATGATTGAAGCAAGGGAGCGTAATAATGACATTTCACTCACATGAGTATACAACATTTTATCTTACAATATTAATTTTTCTAAAATAAAATTTCAAAAAGGTTCAAACTAAATTGAGAGACGATGCTGTGAAATAAGTGAAATATCAATGTTGTTGCATTCATACAAATTTTTAGTTGTTTATGGTTGTCAAGGATTTAAAAAAATTTATCACATACTCACTGAAAACTATGGTTTCTTTTTTTCTTACTTAGTTATATTTCATATTTATTATAGTTATGATATTTGATATTAAGAAACTAATGTACTTGAAACTCTGTTTATAACAAAGGAAAGTTGCAAATGTAGTTATATTTCAGTGTTGGTATTACCGCGGAAGTGTTACGTTACAAATTTGTATGAAATTCATTTATTCTTGCATATTTTAACTGACTTGAAATTGAATTCCGTACAAAAAGCCGTGGTGGGTGGCGCTAATTTCCCAGGAGATTCAAATTCCTGTATTATAATTTCAAATTAGACTGGAAAAACTTTTAACACCTTATTTGCTTTTAAAGTATCGACAAATTAAAAGCAAATATTTTTCTTTAATGCATTTTTATCTGCGTGTGATTTTTATGCTTTAATAAAAGAAAAAGAGAGCTTTTTAAATACGCTAAAAAGTTTTTTTAATAATAAAAAAGATTTACATAATTTATTTCAATTTTGCTTTTTGTTTCTATTCTAATTTTATTAATGAATTTACATATGTTATTATTATTTTTTTAAATGTGCGAAGTAATTTGGCCAAGTACATAAGTGATCTGGTTCAATATGTGAGAGTTAGAACTGATCCAAATAATTCTCAATTCCGGAAATTTGTTGTATTTTTTCCGGTATTCGGGAGTTAAACATTCCATTATATTTTCCAGGATTTATGGATACAACATTTGTTTTAATAATTTTTGATTAGAATCAAAGACTTTTTCGGAGGTTATCTACAACTACAACATTACTTTTCTTCCTATTTTTAAATGTATTTGTGAAAATATGTATATATTTTTTATTTATCATAAATTGATACTTTAATATTCCAATCGTGTCGCGAAATTTAAATGTTACGGGAATAAAAAATATCGTTTGAAAATCATACTCTTAGGGCCAATTCTACGTACCATGATTCCAGTATTATTCCTAACTAATAACTGATTCATCAAAAATCTATTGTACGATAACAGGTTAAGTATATAATTAACAAGTATTTTTAGTAGGGTGTTACCTTGATAGAAATGTATGTAGCTATAGATACATAACTGAGTATTTTACAATTGAACCTAAATAAAACATTCTGGTCGGTACAATAACATTAGGTCTTCAAAATTCTGTTTAGTAATGTTAAAATTAAAGCAATGATTAGCAAGAATTATTTATTAATTTTACAATTATATTCTTGTAGAAAATACTACATTAGATTTTAACTAACAATGATTCCATTTAGTACAAACTATAGTAATATATCTTGAAAGCAATAGTGTTTCTTTTTACATTTGTCATGAACGAAACTGAACACAGACCTAGCAACACTCTAGCCTTAAGTAACATTTATATTTCGCTATTTACGTTGTTATGCTGGCAGCAACATTTACATTTAATAATAATTAGTAGGTATGCTATTTTTATATGGCAAAGATACACTCACAAAATGACACACTTTTATAAAATACTTGCTGCCACAAAATAACAAATTTCAAGTTATAAAAATATTGTCAAAAATTCAAATTAATATGATTATGCTATTATCTAGTTGGTTAGTAAAATATATTGTTTTTTATACATTTAGTTACAATACAAATATTTCTAAATGCTATGACAAAATGCTTTGTTCACATTGAAAGAGTATTCGTACCATAACTACAGGCTCCTATTTACACAAGACTTTCATTTTTTTCGTGACTTTATCCATAATTTAGGTAACATAAGGGGCACTTGGTGGCAACAAATTGCTTCAATTTAACTAATATCTTTGTCGATTATAAACGCTTAACGATAACCAAAATTCTCGATTATGTACGAAATTATACAACAGAGAGCATAGAATTGACATAAATAGTAACAACATTAAATTTAAAAACCTGTAATTACGGTGCATATGGAAGCAAAATTGTGTCAAATGTAGATTTAAGATTCTACTGTTGACCCAGTCGGTTGTGGTTATGTACAGGAATATTTTCTTATACAATAATAAATGCAATTAAACACTTTTCAAAATAAGAAATAAAAATAGTTCTAGATACTTATAAGAACATATTTACGTAGCATGGACTTTTAGAACAATATGACATTTCGCAATTAACAAGATGTAATTACGCTTTCACCATTGTGATTCTACTAACACTAGTAATTTTTTCAGTAAATTTAATATATGTACTCGTATGTATAACTAAGTTTTAGAATAGGTTATGTTTTACTAAAAAATTACATACTATTTTGGATAATTTTCAGTGTTGCCAAACGAAATTTTATAAAAGCTGGAGAAATATTTAAAAAAAGTTGAATAAAGATAAATTTACTGGATTTATCAAAACTAGAGAAATCTAGCAAATGCGAAATTTGTTACTGATTGTTGTCCCTTTTGCTAATTTATATGACTGTACCAAGTCTAAAAGGTTAACCAATTTGATATTTTTGTAAAATTTATATTTCTGTATTTATTTAATTATAAAATAAGTAACGGTACAGACATCACTAATACTATTTTTAGTTCCAATTTTAATTCCGTTTCTAGTTAATCAAAAAAAAAAAAAATAAGACGTAAAAAATTGCTCTAACGATGGCTTTACATTTATAAACAAGCTTATTTTAAATTGCAAATAGTTGTAATTTTAATTCAAAATAAAAGTTTGTTAGTAAACTCCAAATTTAATACTCTTGATGAATCCGTCTGTTAAACATTAAAAGATATTTAACAATTTTACAGTAAATATATGACGTCTGCTACGTATATTTCGCGAATCTGTATTATTAAAAAATAAATGAACAATAGTTACTAAATTTCATACACCTAAGTTGCCGATAATAATTAACTATCAAAACGTTCAAATGAAGATTATAGCCTACAAAACTATTTAAAAAATTTTCGATCACAGTGACTATTATAGAGACATCTTTATAACAATCTCTAAACAATAAATAGTTCCATTATTATAAAAGAATTGTTACTTGTTATTAGTTTACTGCGAAATGTCCGATTTTCCAAATGACCTACAATATGACGTACATGTGCTGGAAAAAGATTAACCAAGTAATTATTTTTTTAATGTGTGGAACAATAAATAAATCATGTATTCTATAATAATACGTGTCTCAATGCACTACACCAGACGAATTGTATAGAAGGTATAAATAATTGCTAAGGCCCCACAGAATTCAACATTTACATTTACAGTAGCTATACAACACACATGACGAATGAAGATGGAAAATCATAAAAACAGTCAGTTTATTTTAGATGTAATCGATTTATATCGAACAAGAAACCTAGTATATAATAAGTACAAATTCCATTATATAGTATGTCAATATTTACAGAAATAGAAAAATAATTTTTTCAGAATGATAGAAAACAAATTACTATTGTCTGATTGATTCTAATATGAAAATTGGGCAACTAAACTTAAGTACTTATATTAAAAATAAATGTAGAATTACCGTCGAAAAGAATAAAAAATTAAAATTAGAATGTTGACATGGCAGTGCCTA